>VZTH01017710.1:0-24232 GCA_013397815.1 Aleadryas rufinucha | reverse complement strand
AAAAAAAAAAAAAAAAAAGTACTTCATGAAACTATTGTATATGAAGCACTTATTAGCCGTAATTAAATGGACAATATGAATTTACTACGTCTTTAGGACTCTGGCTTGTTCTGGTTTAGAGCAAGATGATTAATGCAAATACATATTACTTGAGATAACCATTTAGCAGCTAATTTAGCCAAATTTATTACAGCAGTTAGAGGTTTTTCATTTTAGCAGACGGAGACAAGGACGTGACAAAAGCAGGCGATGAATGTGAAGGCACACTGCCCTCTAGTGCACAAAGCTTTGTGGGAATAGTGAGGAATGCAAGGAGGCCAGCAACAACCGTGCCCAGATTTTGTGTCGTTTACGGGTTTTATAAAACCATGCTGCTCCCTTCCACTGAAAGATTTGCATTTCATTCCCTTCTCCTGACACTGAAGAATCGGATACAAAACAAATCCGTTTCAACTTGGCAATATTTTGGCTGAAGTATTACTTTAAACATCTGTATTTTTAAGCCATCTTGCTGTGAGCATTTAATAGCACCGTTTCACATTACTGATTGCTTCTACTTCTTTCTCTGTTTCCGAGCGTATTTCAAACATCAGAGAGAGCTGTCACTCTTTGGCTCTAACCAAGCCATTCTGTGCCTCCCTTAGGCCTCTTTCTCAGCCTGTTGGTGGATTTACTTTGCTCTGGTAGAAAGTAAATTCTCCAAAGACTTTTCCCCCACTGACCAGTGGAGATTTGGTTCATCTGAGAACTGTAAATTCTGTTTGACAAGATCAAAGAAACAGATGTGTAAGTTCAGTGGTTGATATCGCCTGCAATAAGGAGAAATGATCAAAGCAGCATGGGTAGAGTATCTTCCCAAACCTTTCAAATATCCAGAATCTCAAAGAGGTCTACCTAAGAGCTATGAATAAATCACATATAAATTTGCCTCTTTTTTCCTTTTCTTTTTTTACAATTTGACATTGAGTGCATTGGAAATGTCCACACAGCGATAAGTATTCCATGAACCATAGAGATTTGTAGGGTTTTTTTACTTTTCTTCTTCCACTAGAGTTTCCAAAAGCAGATTAAAATTATACTTTAAAAACTTGTAAAACATGTAGCTAGTTATGCTGAACTTCAGATCCTGTTTGTCATCTCACTGGTATTAAATCCAAAGGAAACCAAGTATCTTCTGCTTATACTTGTGGCCTGTTGTACAATGAAGATCATTTTACCACAATGCTAACATGTGCTATATCTCGCTTCTGTTTTGTTTGTATTTTCCTGTCAGTGCTGAATAAGGGTCAATGTGTAACAAAGTATTACCGCTGGATGCAGAAGAACGGAGGTTATATCTGGATACAATCTAGTGCAACCATAGCTGTCAACGCCAAGAACGCAAGCGAGAAGAATATCATTTGGGTCAATTACCTCCTTAGGTAGGTCTCCCAGTCACTTGTCTTGCTTGAACTGCTGTCTCTGTTGCTTGTCTCTGTCAGTGAGAGGCTTAGAGAAAGTTAAGAAGAAGAACTTTTCATATAGTCCACCTCAAAAGCTGTGCCATTTTTTAATAATTATTGAGGCATCTGTTGTATCTCAGCACATGAGAATATTCTTGAATTATTATGCCACCTTAGTCTTGAAATAAACCCTCCACCATTTTATTGCATGCCCTGAAATCCACTCAACCTGAGCTCAAAGATAAAAATTATCCACTCCAACTTTCAGTAGCTGTGTTAAAAAATCTGGTGTGAATTTTTTGGCACTGTTTTACTTAGATATTAAAAATGCCGGGAAGCAAACTGCTTGTATGACCAAAAAAAAGTTATCTCTGAAAGCCATTTGCCAGTTCACTCCAGAGAGAGGAACTTTCTCAGGAAAAAAAAAGGCTCAAACTACTTTGTTGTTCCTATAAGCATCAGATAATATTCACACTGAAAAATGCAAAATAGGATTTAAAAATAAAAGTATTATAAAGTACTATTTTAAGCTCTTAGAACTATTTTATACAGAAATAGTAATAATCGCTTGAATGAAAGGCCCTGAGAAATTCTGTTTTACCAAAGTATTTTTAAAGGACTGGTTTCGGAGCTCAAGGGAAAACCAAGAGTCACTGAAAGACAATGAATTATAAACCTGACCTTTCTCATCTGAAAATACCTTTCAACGCATTCTGTTTTGTGGAAATGTTCAATAAGATTGGGAGATTTTCTGTTTCATTCCAAAGCAGAACAAACAAACAAAATTTGAAACCTTGAAATTGTCATGAAATGCAATTGTCATTTTCTGGCCTGTTCTCCTTTTAAGTTGCTTGTCATGGTTTGTTACGTTCCCTTTGATGCCATGAGAGTTCAAAGTGATGTCTAGGGGTTAGATTGTGGCTTATTATGCCAAGTCCAGCAAGGCCTGAAGAGACTGTGCCTGCCTAAACTTGCATGTTGAAATGCTTTTGATTCCCCTTTGGGGAAGAGAAGGAAGCAACCCTTGGCAGGAGAGCATTGAAGGGGTACTGTGGGAAACCTTCCACAGCAGTGGAGTTTTCACTGGGACTTGCGTGTTTCTGGCCTGATATGATTGAGCACAGACTCTTCTGTATCCTGTATATGCTTATCCTGTATTCTGTATATCCTTATCCTGCTACTTTCTTGTCTCTTTTTTCAAGTGTTAGGCAGAATGCAGCATTTCAAGAGGTCAGCTTAAGGCTGACAATTCTGAACTTGAAGTACAGCTTCACTGCCTCAGTCCTTAACAGGGCTTCAAAATGCCCTGAAATGTTCTCATATTTCCAGCTCTAGCTGTAAAAGTGGTCCACAAGAATTGTGAACATCTGCCTCTGTCCCCTTTGCTGCTTTCCAGACAATAGGTGAACCTAGTCCACAAACATCCCACAAAATCATTTTCTCTACAAGCAGAACATACCTGACAAAAAGAAAGAAAAGCAGTGGGGTCTTCCCCAGGTCTCCTCCCCGAACCTGATTTTTCTGCTGTATTCCATTCACCAGTCTGTTAGAGAAATATTAACATCTTCACTGAATTTGTATTTTTAATTTAGATTTCTCCTTGTACTGGAATCCACAAAAGATCTGAATGTCCAAATAATATTTTAATAACAGATCAAGGCATAATTAGGTCTACTCTTAGCAGGAGTACTGGTCTGTATACATTTCCATGCATTAGAAAGTATGATTCAGCTGTCTGTAAAAGGATAGACTAATTATAGTGACAGGGAGGATTAATGTTGTTCTTGTTCTAGCAACCTGTTATTCACAGTGTGAAAGCCCTCAAACATCTTTTGCTTGGAGGGGGCAAATCCAAGGGGGCCGGCCTGGGATGCAACAGAATAAAGTCACTTTGTCAGGACAAAGCCATAAAGATGATAATCGTAAGATGGCATCTCAATGTGAACTGTGTGAACTCTGAGTTTTCACAGTACAATCTAAGAGGCTGAATATGAGCACACTGTCGTTGTGATAGTGTGTCAGCCAGCCCAGTCAGTGCTGCCTCATACTGTTCCACGCAGGACTGTGGATTTTCTGTTTTACTGGACTTGAATTTGAACTGCATGGAAATGCTCAAAAATTATTATTCAAAAATTATTAAAGACTTTGTTATTTTTAATATTCCTATGCCACTTATGTTTAGCTATGTCTGTTCCCCTGCATTTGCATGGATTTAGGAAAGGAACACATTTTAAAAGGTACAAACCAAGCAAAGCATGGTGTTGTAGGGGTTTTCTTCCATTTCTCTGGGAGTGTAGCTTTTTTAGATTGCAGTCATGTTCATTGCTAACAAGTCACAGGTGAGCACCACATGAGCAAATGAAGATATGATTATAATGGGTGTGTTGACAGTTCTTTATCCCTAGCATATGCATCTTAACATGCACATGTGCATCTGTCATATAGTTAGAGAGGTTGTTTTTGGTTTCTTGCTGATGTGGATGTATGTGTGTAGTGTTTAAAAAATATATAACCTATTTTATCTAATTTTTGTTCAGATTCTTTGGAGCAGTGGTCACTTCCTTTAGCCCTAGCTGAGCACCTTCTTAATAACTTTATGTATTATATGCTTGATTAAAGTGTGGGAAACTGGGATGCTGAGAAAAACAGGTATTGAAAGGACTCTGGCAAGGTTGATAGAGAACATTTTTACAGAGGTTAACTCTAATAGACATTGCCAGTGGGAGAGAAGCAGATAGACTGGAAAAGTTAAAACACCCTCTCTGTCCTCCCAGGCACAGTAATGGGATCGACTTCAAGATGTTTTGTTGTTGGATGATTACACAGTGTAGCTTTACTGCTAGATATCACACAAGCCATGACGTCCCACTTCAGTAAGGATGCTTTGATAGCTCTAAAACTTCACTAGAATCAAACAAGATTTAGTACCTGGTCAATAAAAGTATTTTGACTCCAGTATTAAAATAAACCTTCGCAAAATTCCTGCTGTGAAGTTCTGAGGAGCCAAAAATATATGTTTCTGTGTTTACTCTGCTATTCTTCCTATTTATGTTCTTTGTTCCTGAACTTTGATATGAAAAGAGGAAAAAATCATGAAACTGCAAATCATCCAATTGTGTTTATATTTGCTGTATCCTCTTCAGTAACCCAGAGTACAAGGACACTCCAATGGATATTGCACAACTTCCTCATCTGCCAGAGAAAACCTCAGAATCCTCGGAGACCTCTGACTCTGAATCGGACTCAAAGGACAACTCAGGTAACACACATGGTGTGCCTTTACACCCACAAGAGGTTCATATCATGGCAGCCCCATGGCCAGCTTTCCAGCTGCTTTTACTTCTCAAGTATTGTTCCATTATAACAAAAAAAAAAAAAGTATTAAAATGAAAAACACTAGCAAAATCTTTTAATGACCCTAGCATTTCCAGTTCCTCATAATTTCTCTTCACTTTCTCCATGCATTCTTGCCTACGTAGCACCAAACTAAATATTTGATTTCCCAGCTGTGCTTATGAACAGGTATTTTGCCTTGTGCAGAGGACTCGGGATTGTAACTGTTGGATAAAATTCTAGTTCTTCTCTTTCCAAAGTAGGCAGACATTCTGCAGAGAGGTCTCTGGTGTCAATGTTTATGACTTTTTCCTGTATAAATACATTCTTGAAGAGTCTCACTAGGGGGCAGTGAAGATTGAAAAATTTGAGAGTTCTCTTGGGTTAAAAGTTATATTTGATTAAAAGGTGTAGGTTCAAGAACTCATTTCTAAGCTCTTTAAGTCTGGGACTTCAGCTGTTTTTTAAAAGCTGAGTGTACCTGTCAAGCTCTATGAGTAAATTAGTCCAGTGCACAAATGGTTCACACATTCCCTGTTAGTTTTAATAGTGATTACCTAGGCACAGGTACAAATCATCTGGCCTTGAAAGAAGTGTGCTTTCGTGTAGCCCAAGAAGTAAAGATGTTACTTAATTGTCATATACAAGATGGATGGATGGACGGATGGATGGATGGATGGATGGGTGGATGGATGGATGGATGGAGTAGATAGATAGATGATTTTTCTCTCATGTCTGTGATAACAACCAAAAACATTCTGGAGAAAATGGATCGCAGTGATATAAATCAAGAAAAAACAAGAAGAGGATCAGGCCTTCATATTTTATTATATGATATCGCTCTTCTCTTTTATCTTTTGCTTTTATTTGTTCTCCTTTGACTACTTGGTTTGATGGTTGAAGTCAATGTACAGACTTGCTGACCACTGTCATTGGGAATCTCTTCATCCATTCCCAGTGCTTCCTTTATGCTGTCTTGTTCCTAAATAGCCAAATAACACATATGTGGAGAACAGTTTGCATTTCCCATATGCACTGGAAGTTTCTCCAGGTGAGAACATGAGAAGTACATGTACATTCATGACTTCTAAAGCTGATGCAGAGCAAGACAGCATTCCAAAGGTGCACAGCTATCTACATCTCAGAAGTGAGTCTTGGAAGACAGAAGACACAGGGGCTTGTTTATTACAAAGAAATTAAATAGAAATGCCAAAGGACCTGAAATTGGAACAGCATTTTGGTTGAAACAGGTTCAGTTGAACAGGTTCAGTTCAAGCTCTGATATAATCCCAGGCAAATATTGTGCAGCGTTAGACCACCTCACTCTAAGACTACTCTTCATCAGCTAGAAACCATGACCTTAAAAGAAAGCATCTTCACAAAAAGGAAGAAAAAATTGCAAGAGAAATTCAGTCCTAGGTGGAACAAAAAGCTGGGTGCGACTTAGGGGTTTACAGAGTAGACTTTGCTTCCATAGGTTTTATTTTTCAAAAGGAAGGGTCTGTCTGCTGCTGCTGACACAAGCAAAAGTCCCACTAAGTGACTTGTGAAGTGCAGTGTCCTGAATGCTCAGGCAGCTTTCCTGTCAAACCCACCTTCAGCACTTCTGGGAAATTGTTTGGTATTGACATGGCTCCAGAAGTAACCAATATCTTTAGAGGCAAACTGGCCCTTCTCCTCTCCCCCTAAAACAAGTATGTTGAAAAGGGTAGTACTTGGCTCTGATGAGTGAAAAACATCTTTTATTAGGCAACAAAAGATTTCTGGCTGGTCTGTAAAGGACAGGGTTTCCTGAAACCTTTCGTGACCCTTTCAAGCATAGTGCGATAATGGAGCATATTCAGTCTCAAAGCTGCTTTGGCTCTCCGAGTCCAGTGGGCTAGAGTGTTTATCTCACCCGTATTAGAATTACAATTAAATGAATTTAGGCAAGAAGAGTGACAGCTTCTCAGTGCTGTAGCTGGGCTATTTTCAATGGTCTTTAGATGATTTGGATCAATCAAGAATTTAATTCATTGGCTGATTATTTTTTCTGGGTTTTTTTATTTGTTGTCCTTCAAGAGACTATGAGAAGACAGTCTAGCAACATAACAAAATTGCTTTAACAATAAACTGGTTTATTCATTCATTTTAACTGGTTTATTCATTCATTCAGATTTATACATATATGACTTGCTGCTCCTCTCACAGAGGAAATCAGCAGTAATTCCACTGCAGCCAGAGACTCTATGCCACTTCAAAAGTGGCAATGGTCAGAGGGAAATGAGATGAGAGTACTAGAATCTTCATTAGTAAATAGTGCTATCCCTGGACGCCTGCCCACTGTAGGAGAACATGAATGTGAAAGAACAATCACCAGAACATAACAATGGCAACGGGATTGTTCACTGACTCCTCTTTGGATGGCACGGCTACAATGCCATTGTGCTCACAGCTGTCAACATGATTCTTGTACAGTGAGCAGATGAAAAGGCCCCCTCAATAGAGGTGCAGCCATATAGCATAGGCTTCTAGTGCATTAACTGTCCTGAGTCAGAGACATTCATGGTGAGCAAAACTCTCCCAATACAACACTGAAAAAAAAATGCAGCTCTACAGAAGAGAACAACTTTTGCCAAAAAAGTTTAAAGCAAATCCAATCTCATTGGTAGGTAGAAATCTGGACTTGGATTATAATATTATGTTCCTATTGCTAATGGTTTGTTTCACTTTCATTTTGCTCCAGAGGACAATGAGAACTCAAAGTCAGACGAGAAAGGAAACCAGTCAGAAAACAGTGAAGACCCTGAATCCGACAGGAAGAAGTCAGGAAATCAGTCAGATAATGAAATGAACTGTAATGATGATGGGAACAGCTCCAGCAACCAGGACAGCAGGGACAGTGATGACAGCTTTGAAAACTCAGACTTCGAGAATCAAAAGGCCCCTGAGGACAGTTTTGGCACTCTTGGCTCTATGCAGATTAAGGTGGAGCGCTATGTTGAGAGTGAGTCAGACTTGCGGTTGCAGAACTGTGAATCACTGACCTCCGACAGTGCCAAGGATTCAGACAGTGCAGGTGAAGTAAATGCCCAGTCTTCCAGCAAACATCAGAAGAGGAAGAAGAGGAGAAAAAAGCAAAAGGGAGGCAGCATGACCCGGAGAAGGCTGTCAAGCACCTCAAGTCCAAATGGACTTGACTCAGCTTTGGTGGACCAGCCCCAGCTGCTCTCGTCACCAAACAGTGCCTCAGTGCTCAAAATTAAAACAGAAATCTCAGAACCTATCAATTTTGATAATGACAGCAGTATTTGGAATTACCCACCCAACAGGGAAATCTCAAGGAATGAATCACCCTACAGTATGACCAAGCCCCCCAGTTCCGAGCACTTCCCTTCCCCCCAAGCCAGCAGTAGTTTACACGTCTCCATTCCAGACTCTGTTCTCACCCCACCGGGGACTGAAAATACTGCCAGCCGTAAAACTCAGTTCAGCACCTCATCCAACTCGGCCTTGGCTCCAGTGTCCTCTGACCCTTTGTCACCCCCACTTTCAGCATCTCCAAGGGACAAACATCCAGGAGGTCCCACAACTTCCAACTCTTTGTTGTACACTGGGGACCTGGAAGCCCTTCAGAGGTTACAAGCAGGCAATGTGGTGCTTCCTTTGGTTCACAGGGTAACGGGAACCCTTGCTGCGACCAGCACTGCTGCTCAGAGGGTCTACACCACTGGCACTATTCGGTATGCTCCAGCTGAAGTTACTTTAGCCATGCAGGGCAACCTCCTCCCCAACACCCATGCTGTTAACTTTGTTGATGTTAACAGCCCCAGCTTTGGGCTGGATCCTAAAACACCGATGGAAATGCTCTACCACCACGTTCACCGACTCAATATGTCGGGACCATTTGGAAGTGCTGTGAGCGGGGCCAGTCTGACCCAAATGCCTGCAGGGAATGTGTTCACAACTGCCGAAGGACTTTTTTCCACTCTTCCATTTCCTGTGTACAGCAATGGCATTCACACTACACAGACTCTGGAACGGAAAGAGGATTGAAATATGACCACATACTGTGTTCAGTGTTATACTCTGAGGCATAGACTATGTTTTAATTTAGACCTTTAATTCTAGCACTTTGAATTTGAGCAGGTCAGCTTATTATCTCAATATGATGGTCCCCATTTCATTCCCTTTCTCTTTAACTTGACTTATTCTTTAATGTAAAGATATTTTTTTATTTTTGCCTTCAGAGAGTCGAAGTACCAGTTGCCTGCCATTTTGTCTTCTTCTAAGATGTGTGTTTTTTCCTTTGCATCTTTATTAAGATGCCTTTAATATGTGTATGCCTCTGCCATAGAATACTCAGTGTTGTGGTAAAGAGATTTTAAAGTGACAACCATTGGTTTTACTTCAAAATGATCTTGATATGATCAAGATTAAAAGAGACAAGCATAAACAATGTGCCCTGTTTGACTAAGTCAAATGAAAAGGGGGTTTTGTTCCTAATTCCTTTAAAATAGGGGATAGTATTTTAGAATTTTATGCAGAGTTTAATTCTCTTTTTATGGTTAAGATTTTCTTACTTGCACATAAAATAATTTGGGTTCTTAAAAAGTTAATTTCTGGCCTGTGACTAGAATGTTAAAAAGTTGGACTAAATGTTAATTACTGAAACTTTAACTTAATTTCTAAAACCATGGTGCTATCATTTATTAATCTGTAATGTCTTCATACAATATGCAGCTTGTGGGCTGGGTTTTTTGGAAAGAATGTGTTCCGTACTGGTTTATAGTGGGGTGCTGCAGTCTCCTTGGTTAGTTAAGACAAAAGCCCTCATTAACATTTGCTGCAGGACTTAAAATTTGTTACCTCCAAACTAACAAGCATAGCCTCACATCAAATTTAAATGGGTCAGGAAGCCTTTTTCAAAAAGTGCTTAAAAACAAAAAACTCAATTTAATTGACGCGAGGAGCAGTTTCTTAGGTGCATATTGTTTTGCTTTATTTTTTTCTCAGTGTAACTGAGGCTAATTTTACAACATCAAATAACACTTCAGAGTAAAAAGAAAAAAAAAACAAGAACTATTTAACATGTTTTATTTTGTTTTTCATTTAATATTATAGAGGGAAGGTTGTAAATTTCTTTTTGTTCTTTGATTTGGGGTTTTTTTGTTGTTTTCTTTTTCCTTATTTCTAGTGTTGAAACCAATATGTTTTAAAACTAAAGGATGGGTTAATAAGCTTGAAATAGATAACTACAACTGAAAACTGCACATTAAGGAAAAGAAAAGAAATCTCCTATTTTGTCTTTGTTGCCAGAAATCACAGTGTAGTGTCAAACACTCCAAATGACTGTCAAATATAAATTCTTCTTCCACTCCATCTTTGGCAGCTGTTTGTTAAGGCATCTAATAACAGATGTGAGAACTGTAATGTGTACAATGTGTAAGTGTCCTTGGCTGTCAGTCCCATTGCAGTTTCAATGTGTGTTACTATATGCAGTATATACTAAGCTAATGTAGTTGTTTTGTCCTTTGTCTTCTCTGTGCTTTATCTCTAGTCCGGAGTGGTAAAGTCCCATTCCTGCAGTCCTAGTGAACCAGTGATTCTTGGGGGTTAGTGGTTTTTGTGTGGTGGCCTTCCTCTGTAATGTCACCTTATGCTGCTTCCACTGTCTGTATACCTTTTAATTTCTGCTGTTGCTTTGCTGTTGTGTATTCTCAAACCTCTCTCTCCCCCTTCCTTTCTCCCCTCCTCCTCCACACGTTTCCCCTCTCTCTTTCTCTCGCTCTCTCGTTCTCTTCTTCACTGTCAGAGATAAAAGACTCTTAACTAGCTCAAGGTTAATGGAGCCATTTTTCCCACAGAGGAATTCTGAGTATGACTTACTCTTCCAGTGTACCCCACAATGCACTACAGAGTAATGCTCAGATATATTAAGCAAATTGACGCCATATAGCCTCAGTTGATAACATTCCCAGAGTCCTTGTGCTCGAACTGTAAGCAGAGGGTGCATTTCTTTGTTTTTCTCCTAGGTAGGCTGGCAGAGCAATATGTAGAGCAATTACCAGTGAGATAGGAAATTCTTTCAAAGGTCAACTGGCATTGTTTAAAAAGGAAACTGAGCTTAGAATTGTCATATATATTCGCTTATGTGTGCAGTGCTAATGTATTAACTCAGCTGTCCTTCGAATTTTTGATCACTCACTGCGTTGAGTCAATTTCTGCGGTAGCTTTGAATTTGAGGAGTAGGTCCAAGCCACAGAGGAGTAATAGCAAAAAATGGATTGGATGTTAGAAATTTAATTAATGAGCTTTTAAAGGTTCCATAGGAAGGATTTAAGTAGGTCTGAAAAAGGTGAGAAAGCTGATTGGGAAATTCAAAGTTTAGTTTTGGAAGCTCTGCTCTAGCTATGGAACAATCAAAGAACTGCACCTATCAGCTACAAAGAACAGCTAGACAGCTGTTGTTGTTTTGGGTTTTTTTTATAAATGTTTCTGTGTTGTGTCAAAATGATTTCTGGTGATTTAAACTAACAGATAATCACAGCTGCTGTCTAAATCCATAGTGTTTAAAATTACAAAATGAAAAAAAAACTTCATTACCTGTGAAGACTGTGTCTGTGTTTTTAACTATTTCTTGTACAAATATATGAAATCTTTTATGAGGAGACTGGTGCCAAGTAGCTGAATAATGGGGAAAGGGATTCTGTTCGTATAAATCTTAGCAGTGTTACCAACTCTACAATATAAAAAAAATTAAAATGTTAAAAAGTGACAGCTATGGTACATTTATTTTGTGTTAAGCTAACCGAATCTAACTTCTTGAGTGCCTGGCTTATTTGAAACATTTTTTTCATTGATCATTGATAATGCTGCAAATCAGAAATGTACATACTTCATTTACAACAGGGTTCTTTTTATACTTTTGTAGATTCTCATACATGTCATACATGGTTGTCTTTATGTAACTTAATTTTTTTTCATCCCGCAGGTGCCATTTTCATAATAAACTTCTCTTGGATTTGTTACTATCTGGCATCATTTCTTTTACATATAACCATCCTGACTAATGAATGCTGGTAGTATTTGTTTGAGCAGGTATTTTTTAATTGTTTTGCAAAAAAAAAAAACCAAAACCTAAAATACAAGAAAAAAATAACCAAAATGAAAGAGGAAAAAGCAAGATTTTATTAACACTTGTGAAATGAAGAAAAGAAGCTGTCAAGATGTAGGTTAAGAATGCTAATCCAAATACTACAACAAACTTGCCACCATTCTAAATTTTCAGCTACCCCAACTCATTGTCATATTGAGCATTTTTATGCACATTATCAAAGCTGAATAATGGACCTGCAACATTAACCACTATAGAAAGTGTGCATTTTTTTCTTGATTAATGCACACTGGAAGAGGTCAGCTTTGTACATGAATCATTTAAAATGCACTTTATATTTTAATTTTTGTACTCTACAATGTTACAGTGAAACTCTTTCAGTCACATTATATCCTACCTAGGCTGCTGATTCTTTTCAATGTGTATTTTCTTTCCCCAGAGTGGTGACCTATAAGTTGTTTGTGTCATGCTGCTAGACATTCTGCTTTACCAGCTGAGGACAGAAACATTTGCCGGTGCAGAACTGACAAGGCAAAAAGCCTTGGTCCCACAAATGAAAGGGGGGAAAAAAAGTCAAATACAGTTTTGATTACACAGATATCCACACACAGTGGCTGGCCTTAAAAAGGGAGTAAGCTGCATAAATTCTGAAAAAAGGCTGAGGGCAAGTGGTTTTGGCCTTTGCAGTGAAAAGCAGGAAGAAGCTAAGGTACAGGAGATGCCACCCCAGGTACCCATCACTGTGTGCCGACTCTGTGGCAGCCACTGCATGTGCAGAGATAGGGCTGGGGATGGGACAGGAGGGGAGCAGAAGCCTTCTCACCCACCACAGTCCTTCATTCATTGCCTTTCTTTACAGTGCCTCTCCCACCTGTGACAAATATTTCCAAATTCCATATTTTATTTTTTTATTGCTGAGTATGCAGTCTCTAAGAATGCAAATTTGGGGCATGTAAAATCAGGACAGTGTTGCCAATAGCCAAAATCTCTAAGCAACTTTGAGTGCCTAATCTCATCTCTTCTATATGTCCATTTGGAAATTAATGCTACTGGGCTAGTTCATTCTGGGTCAGATTCTGTTTGCCTTATTAATGCTGAGTAAAAGTGTCTATTCCCAGTTTGTAGCACAACTCTTTACAGTAAAAGATACACTCAGCTGAAGTAAGAGCATGTGAATCTGGCTTGCTACACTGATTAAAGAAAAGAAAAATATGCACAGTTATAGCTCTGTGAGCCAGCCCAGTACCTTAATAGATTGAAGTCTGGCTCTTTGAGCTTCCAAGCAGTTCAGGATGCCCACTTCCCAGGCTCCAAGCATTGAGTTTGATACAACTCTAAGTTGCAGGGGGTGGAAACAAGCAGAGGTTAGCAGTGCTGCTTTCAGCTCTGCTTGCATGTTCCAGTTGGCAATGCATCTTGTTTATGAGGTAGCTAAGGGTGCCACTGCCAACCGAGAGGAAAACAGAATTTAAATGCAGATTGAAAGAATGACCAGAATAAAGCTTAATGGAAGAATAACATGCCTGTTCCAAATAAGTGTTAAGCAGTATTAACTAAAGCAAATAATTCCAAGAAGGGGCTTGAGAGGGGCATTTCTGAGCTATTATAAGGGCTTTTTTATGTCAACCGTACTGCCTATACATGCATCAGAGCATGGAGTTGATGGTCAAACTTAATAGACTGCTCTAATTTGCAGTTGAATGAGAAGTTTGTGTATTAAAGAACATTATGGGAAGGCCGTTTCATGGTGGGGGGGTTCATAGTGATGTTGCACTCGTCTCTCTCTGGGGAACGGATTTTTTAAATTATTATCTGCAGCAACTTTAATAAACAAAAGCAACTGCTTGAAAGGGTTGAGCCCTTTCAAAAGGGTTCTTTGGGGTAGGCCTAGCTGCTGTTTTTGTAATATTTGAGGAAAAACTCTTTGCCATGCAGGAAGTTGGGCAAACTTTCTCAAGTCTTTTCATCAAAGAACATTTCCTAAAACAACTGATCTCAGTAATTGCCATCTCTAGAAAATTTTTTCCTGACCCACTTGTTTTGCAAGGTGATGTATGCAGGTATTTAAAAGCTACCTGAAGGGTTGCAAGAGGAAAAGGGCTCTTTCAAAGCCTCATGACTCTGAGAAGTTACAATGAAAGAAAAATATTCCAGGAGTACTTAAATAATCAGCTCTGACAGCTTGCACTGGCGCTCTTGCAAGGTGCTCGTGTCACTGGAGTAACTGTGATGCCCCTGACAGCACATTTATTGTTATGATTATAGGAAATGCATTAGTTTAAATGTGTCAGTACTCTCAGAGCTATTTGCATAGTATTTTCCCTTCTTACCGTTGTAATTTCTTTATTTTCATTTTAGGGCTGGGGGAGGAGGGTGGAAAGACTGGATATGCATTGTCAACTAATTTAATGAACTGTCATCTATCCAGTGAGTTTACTGAAGAGCCTACAGAAATGTTAACAAATGGGATGTCACCAGAGGCACAGATGCTCAGGTAAGATCAAACCCTTTGTAAAACATGCACATGCATGCACACAGACATTCAGATCTGCTACCTCTAAAAGCTAGTTGGGCTTCCAGACTGGGCAGGGTGGTACCTGTGTATATATGTATAATAAAGGTCCTTTCTTCCTCTTTTACCTATTCTTTCATCTTTTCATAAGTGAGAATTAGAAGATATTTTCACAAAACCTATAAAATCACATACACATTTTTTCAGCAAAACACAGAATGATAGAGTGGTTTGGGTTGGAATAAACCTTAAAGATCATCTAGTTCCAATCCCCTTGCCATGGGCAGGGATTCCACCCACTAGATCAGGTTGCTTGAGGCCCCATCCAACCTGGCCTTGAACACTTCCAGAGATGGGTTATCCACAACTTCTTTGAGCAACCTGTTCCAGTGATTCACCACTCTCTGAGCAAAGAATTTCTTCCTAGCATCTAATCTAAACCTGTCCTTTTTCTGTTTAAAACCATTGTCCCTTGTCCTGTCACTATCTGTCCATATAAAAAGTCCCTCTTCCTCCTTTTTTATGAACTCCCTTATGGTACTGGAAGGCTGCTAGGAGGTCTCCCTGAAGCCTCCTCTTCTCCATGTTGAACAACCCCAACTCTCTCAGCCTGTCTCACCATCAGAAAGGTGCTTCAGGCTTCTGATCATCTTCATGGCCCTAACAGGACCAAACAGGATCTTTTTGAAAGCAATAGGACTTGAGATAAGTCAAGAATGCAAAGTTCTTATTTTAATTGACCTGAATCAGGTTAGGTGTTCTCCCCTACAGTTTTGTTCAGAATCCTAAAGTCAGCAAGAGAGAGTGGAAGAACAGCTTTTATTTCCATAATCACCATGAGGTGGGCCTTTCAGTAAAAAAAAAACTCAGAGTAATTCAGAATTATTTCGTGTAATATATTTCACATTTCTAGAAGTCTTGCACTCTAGAAGTAAATAGGAGAGCTTAGTGACTTGGGTCTGAAGCCAAGCAAATGAAGACAACAACTGTGAGTTTGATTACATTTGTAGGAAGTCATAAGTTTTTTCCCAACTTGTAGGAGGTGTGTAGACTAAATGCAATGTGGAAAATAAGGGATCTTTTAGTAGACACTAACACTACAATGCATACAGACTTAATGCTTGAGCAAAAAGATTGTCAGGACCCAATAAAGGCTCATGGGAATTCAGTGGGAGAAGGTTTGCATGCTTTGCGGACAGGAGACTTTATTGCCCAGTACTTTGTCTCAAATTACATTTCACTGACTCTAGAGACATGGAAATATTGAGATTACCTTTCCCCTTACAAGTTTTCCTGAGAAGAAGGACCCCTTGTTTTTCTTGTTTGTAATAAAAGGGAACATAATATTTTCTGGCAAAAGGAAAGGAATCAGGTTTTCCTCTTGCTTTAAAAGTATTCACAGATTTATAGCGGAAATGACAGGAACAGGATGTATTAACCATATGACCCCAGCAGAGTCTACAATCAAGTCTACACTCTTGATTGATTTAAAAGTTTATCTCTGTCCTTTGAACAGCCACAAAGGGTCAAGTCTTGGTCTTGCTCAAATCAATGAGAGCTTGACTAATGACTTTAATGGCTTCAAGACCAAAGTTTTGAGCCAATACTCATAATCAAATAACAAAGCACAGCCTATAGCATGAACCACAGACCAGTGAGTCAGGCTAATTGTTACACTGCATCATTTCCTTTCTAATCCTGTACCACACCAGTCACACACTGAGAGAGCAGCTCTTTTTTGTTTAATTAAAAAGTCTTTTCCAGTTTTCCCAAGCTGCATGGTGTCACGAATCGGGTGTGGGGTTTAGATTAACCCTGCCTCCTGCCCAGGCCTCTGGCAGCAGGTAGTATCTTTATTGAGGCGGCCAGCACCCCAAAACCCACTCTCGTTCGTAAGTTNGTGGGGGGGGGGTTAGATGTCCTGCCACACATGGTCTGATCCCTCCAGAGATTCCTACGTTTAAAACAGGTGGGGAGTGAGGCAAAGGCATAGGTAGGACTGCAAAGACTGCCTTCTCACCCGTGATCTGTGGGAGTGGGCCTGGCAGCCTGGGTCTTTAATATGAAAGCAATGGTGAAAACCCTGCTGGACCTCAAAACTTGTATTTTCTTAAACTGACAGCAGTACTAAGTGATGACAGCACCAGTATCACCAATACAGCTTTCCCAGACCCTCTTTTAATACCATCCAGGAGATGGGAAAGTTTACACTGTAAGGAGGTGAGTATGCAGTGAAACAAGTTTCCAATTTCTTTTCAGTACTGTGAATTTCTGAGGTCTCTTAGCATCCTCTGTTGTCTCTCCTGTACTTCATTTCTTTCTTTTACCCAGTTGTCTGCTTTGTTACAGCATGTAAGATAGCACCTTGCAGAGTAGTGACAAAAATTATGTCATCTCAGGAAGTCCAGTCTCCTTAGATCATAGCAAATGGAAAGAACTGCGATTCTCTGAAGATTTCTTTGAGCTGAAAAAACAACCTAAATGCTATGATTCATCTTCATAGCAAGGACCAAGGGATCTTGGATTTTCAGGATAAGATTGGTTTCTGAGAGCATGCCTCCCCCTTATTGCCCATTGGCTCTTCGAAAAAGCTCTAATTTTTGCCCTCTCTCCTAGTTAAAAGGAAAGGTCCTTGCTGCTCTGTATACTTTTGCCTTGCTATGAGACCTGCAGCTTATGTGCCTGACTTGGGCCCCTTCAGGTCTTAGACAATTTTCTTCACTGAATATTACCTGAAATTTCAGATTGCATGTTCGCATGATCATTTGCTTCTCATAAGACTGTAGCCTTCATGTGTTCTTTTTGGCATAATTTTTCCTCTTTTTTCCACCACCTTTGTTTTTGGCTTTGCCCATCCTTATTGTCTTTAGAACGTCTTCAAACACACACCCCAGGGTGCATAGCTCTTCTCCAGCATGGTCTACAACCATTACTGCCATTCCATGGGCCTTGTTACCAAGCCAATTTTATATCCAATTGAGTATTTTACTATCAGTCCCATACTTGCTAACCTTATAAATTAATCTGTTATGTGGCACTGTATCAAGAGCCTTTTCAAGTCCAAGTAAATTATGTCTCCTTCATCGCTGTCCACTTTCATTGTCACTTCCTCAGAGAAATTAATCAAGATTGTTAAGCATGACCTCCTTTTTTGTGAATCCATGCTGACTACCTCTAACCAATCTATATTAGATGGATATTAAATCAGGACACAGACTCAAAGGGGGCCTGCTATATAAATGCAACCTAAGGTTGCTTCGTGTGGAGATGAGAGATGGGAATCTCTGATACACTGAAGTTAGCAGTAACAGGCCTGATGGTTTGCCAATAACTTATTAGTTGCCAGATCCCTCCCCAGGGTCTCAAAGAGAACTCCCCTGGAGAGAGCAAAAGATTTTATCTGCATTTGCCTAGCCTGTTTCTATTGTAGAAGTGAATGTGATCACTGAGGATGAGAACTGGTTCTGCTTTTATTCATCTATGATTAAGTCAAAATCACAAAGACACTGCAAAATCCTCATTTTCAACAGAATGTTGTCCCACAGCTTCTGAGAGAGCTGTATCTGCATTGCCTAAGATGTATGTCAAAAGGCAGCATGGGCATTTGCTTTCTGTACAAATGAAGCCAAAGGATGACAAGACAATCTCCCACCTTGGCCAAGGTGCTGGAGAGCATGGATGCTATGTCAACTGCAACAATTTTCCCAATATCCTATTAAGAAGTGGGATCTTGCTTCCTATGAAACATGTGTCTACTCTAAGTACACATCACTACTGACTAACGCCAGAAAAACAACTTTTTCCTCAGCAAGAGGTGGGGTCAGGGACTACAAGGTGCAGCTGGGGGAACTGCATCACGTCCCTTGCTTGCTTGCTGGGGTATGAAGTTGGCAGCCCGCACAAGCAGGATGAGGAAAGAGGCTCTCAGCAGTGAATCCTGCCAGCAGTTTAGGTATAAATTAAGTATATTTTGCCAGGTTTTCCACCTCAGTGCCTGGAAATACCTCCCTCAATGCTGTAAGCATAGTAGTGGTCTCTTTAGTTTGGGAGGAGAAGGCAAATTGATCCCAACAGTTTGTCTTGAGCTTGTTTGACAATATATGCATCAAGCACACTGAGATCCAGAGAAAGTCAAACACATCCCTCAGGAAACTAACCTTTGGCCTTCTGCCTCATAGGACACCCAAGGTGCTCACAAAGTGCTCACAAAGTGAGCCTTCTAATCTACACCCTGTAGAGGCTTATTGCTTATATTCTATATATACATATATGGTTCCCTTGTGTCTTCAAATCAGAAATGTGGTAGTCCATGTATGGTGGGAGAAATGTTGTTTTGGGAGAGTTCAGCACAGTCAGTGCTGCTGCAGGACTTAAATATTCTGGCAAACATCCACTGAAAGAAAGGAAAGAGCCCCCCAAACAGTCTGGCTTGTGTTCAAGGCCTTGACCCTGTAACAGCCAGTACAGACATGCTCAGAAAAATAACTTGCAGACACAGTAGGTCAATACAGAGAAGCATAACTTAAAGATAAGGGTTATAAGGGTATAAAGAAATAGTTGGAGCATGTCTTCCCTGTTTGGAAGAGAAGATTGTTCGTGTGCTTTATGATGAAAGAGTTCTGAAGAGAAAGTAAGACTACCATGTATTTGTTGTGCAAATATTAAAGCAGAAAGGCAAAAAAAAAAAAGGTAGTTGCTAGAGTTGTCATGTTGCTTGAGTTCTCACATTCCTAGTATCTGCAGGTAAAACACGATGTCTTATCATTGGCATAAGATACATCACAGCTACATGGAGTCCCACAGCCAAAGAAACATGGTTTAATATCAAGTGCATCATGTAAAGTTATAGATACGATTCAAATTACATAATATCTTTAAAGAATCAGCTGTTGAATAAGGCTACACCTTAGAATATATGTCAGACATCTGACAGCAAGTTATATAACACACTCTTCAAGCAGAAATTCTAACAATGCTTTTCTAAACAAATCTGGTCGTGGGCTAGGGGTCAGATGATGGTAACCCTCCCTTCTGATCGTAAAATCCCGTTGAAACAGTGACTTTGATGACACTAGTGAGAAGTCTGCTCTATACGTGCACAATTTGTAGAGATAAATCTTAGACTAATTAGGAACAATACAAAGTGAACCAAAAATGTAAAAAAAACCAGCAGTAAAATCATTTGTCATGACTGTAAGGTTCTGCCTATGATTTCTGGCATCTTTTTGTGAGCAAACAGTGAAGTTTTGTGAAGGATCAAAAGTATCTTTCCATTACTATGTTTTCTCCATATTACCCTGCAGCAGGTAAGTTGTACTTAGAAGAATCAGCACTGCACTTCAGAGAAAGCATCCATGAGAGCAGAGGGTGGGAACTGACATTTGAGATAGGAGATATCCTTTAACTTCATCTTTAAGTGTCTGCAGGACATTTGCCTTCTCTGCTTCACTGTATCACAGCTCGAACATCCCCATGCACCAAAAGTGATCTGGCTCCCTATGATAAGCAGGGACTCACTCCAGACAGACAGCTTGAGCACTGAGTGGCAGAGTCATGGCAGGGCAACACAGGACATGAAACTCCACCACAGTCCTGCCTTGCATACATCATTCCTGGCTGGCAGTGTCAGGGATACACTGACTTGGGTGGGTGTGAGCACCGCACAAAATTTCTAAATACACTTAGGGCCATTAAAGTTAAAATCAAGTTGCTTAGAATATGAAAATTCATATGACCAGAAATAATACTCTGAAAACAATTTTTCCAAACATCATAAATATTAACTTCAATATTGGCTTAGTACCAAGTTTAAGAAAGAATAGCAAGCTCGATAACTCTTCCATCGCTTTAAAGGTATGGTGCTGAGGTGTGGATCACTTCAGACATGCACCACTTCGGCTACATGATGCTGCAACAAGACACAGACTTTGTCACCAAGTCATGCATTTATTTCCATTACTTAAATTCATGTTCCAATGCAGACAAGAGGAGGTTTTTTGAAACTGAATTAAACCACAATATTCTAGACCTTTGCTTTGACCATGAACACAAACCTTCCTTTCTTACAGGACTTTCTGTAACTGAGCCATTGCTGCAGCTGGAAAGATATCTCCTTGTAGTCAACACGTACCCCTAAAAAGTGGAAAATCCAAAGAGATTCTTGTGTTGGCTTAAAATATCTCCTCCTCATCTATTTTGGTCAGGTCCAGAAGAAGATAAAACATTCAAAAGAGTGACAAATAAATGAATCTAATTACTTCTAATTCCCTAAAAGCATGTTATGATACTACTTAGTAGCACTATTGAGTAGCAATGCTGCTGCTGTTCGCAGTTGTATTAGCATCAGTAGTGCACTGTAGTAACAGCACATCAGCGCTGCAGTGATAGCATCACTTCTACTATCCCGCAGTAGTGATGGTACTGTTGCAAGGAGAACTTCAAAGTACTGCTGGATTTTCCCATGCTTATCAAAGTGCACTTAGCTGGGAATGTTTGCTTCCAACTTCCTTGACCCTCTCTGCTTGCTTCTGCCCATTTTGGTCACTGATAGACTAATTTTTTCATTTGTGCACAAGATTCCACACTGTCAGAGGTTAGCAAAGTAGGCAATTTGGAGTCTTTATGTTAGAATATTACTTGTCAGTTGACCTTGTGATGCTGTCATTTGATAACTGCATATAACATCAACATTTAATACTCAGTCTGGCCGACATATAAAATTCGAGGCACAAATCAGTAACTGTCCAAGGCCCTGATCACCACAAAGATGGCTTGTCTTTTCATGCCATGCCCAAACTAATGCTGCCCAAAGAAATCTGCATAAGCAACTGGGAGGGGTTCATCATGGTGAGTCACTGGTTCTTAAAATTAGTTACTTTATAATTTGCCACAGTGGGAACTTGACAGCTTTGTAAGGGGCATGCAAGAAGCTTTTCTGTAGTTGTCTCAAACAGCTGATAAATGCTGTGATGTTATATGTCAAAAATAATATTTTCTTTGATTATATGGGTGGGTCTGGGAACCTCTGCTCCATACTGTAAGAATATATCCCAGACCAGGGCTCAAAGAGTACCTAAGTGTTGATCACTAACTCAAAACAGTATGACAGTATTAAAAATAATGATAATAATGATGAATTGTTGCACAGTCTTATTCATAATTATTACAACTGAAATCTGTTTAGATCTTCAAACACATCCCATCCATATACCAGACAGCCCTCTGCTGAGCTATAAAGGTGAGTGGCACGTGCTCAGTGAAGCTGACCCATACAGTGAAATGGTTTATGAGAAATGACAATATATGATGAGAATACAAAACTTGATAATGGGTTTATTTATTGATTGCAAATAAAATTCATGAACTGTGAAGCTGGAAACTGCACCAGAGGGAATTGGTCCAAGAGGACATTGCGGGGGAGGGGGAGAGGGAGAAAGAGAGAGAGAATGTATTACATGTAAACTAAGTTAAAGGTTGCCTAAAGGCTTCTGATTCCACAAGCAGAGCCTCTGAGGATAGGATCTGAAAGCCTTTAATGCTACTAAGGCTTTCTCAGTAAGATATTTGCATATTTTGCCTACAAACCCAAAACGCTATATTAATTCATTTTTATTTAGCTTTCTGCCACTTCTAAAAGAAACCTCGCAGGAAGCTATTAATGACACCTCTTCATAAGAGATAATTTTCAGAGAGACTTTGCAGGTAGTGACTGAAGGGGGGGAAAATGTGTGTCAAATTTAGGTTATTAACAATATATTCCTTAAACAGACAGTATCTCAAAGACTAATTCATCTTCAAATTTGTCCGTAAAAACTGCATGATCCTTCACTCTGTGTGCATGTGAATTTATATTGCATGTCTTTTTTTCTTCATGTTTACTAGAAAGGGAAGCAGGAGAGTTTTGCAGCGCTGAGCTGGAGGCTAGAAAACACAATTTTTCTATGGCACCTTCATCCTATGGCACCTTCCATTCAAATTCAGGTCCCTTTCTCCACAGTCCACCAGCAAAACCAACAGGCAAGCAGCTTTCTCTCACAGACCATGTGCAAAGCAACAGGGTAGCAACAGGGATGAGATTGATGTATTTTGTTGAAAGTTACTCAATATTTTTTGCTTAGTGCAATGCCAGGTTCTTGCTGGACAAAGCTTTGGACAAGCTAAATGAGAAGAAATTGCTCTTAAATCTGTGGCTGCAAGAAATCAGAAGTCCCATTTAGTACAATTTTGACAGCATGATTTTTTAACACAGTATGTCAAAAGGAGTCTTGACCTTTTCCCTACTTAAGCATAAAGTACTGAAATCTTTGTGTCTTTCCACACTGAGAGAAGTAAAGACCTTTTTCTCATTTGAATTTATAATATTCGGTACAAGCTTCTTTTAAACCTTCCTGTTGTTGGGGGTACATTTTTCCTCCATCTATTCAGATCCTTTTGAGATATAATTTATTAGAGGTTTACTCTTCCTTCCTGTACTTTTCTGCTCTGGGTGTTCTATTTATAGTCTTTGTAATGTCAAAATTATCTCTGAGGAAAAACACAGAGTCATATATGTAGGCAGCATAAATGGCCCCCATTCGACTGCTCAGCCCACCACCTTTGCACCTCATTTGTCCTTTAAACAGAGGAAAGATTTCTCCTGATTTATTTACATACTAAGATGTCTGCATTTAATCATTTTATCTACATCTAATTTATGTGTATACAATAGCCTTTGTCTCCCCACATGCTGCATAGACCCTGTCTCCCATTGCACACCTTGCAGGCTGGTACATATGTCATGTCCCTCTGTGCGGGCGAGTGCCATGTCCTGGTTACAACCACCCATGGCTCCCAGAGATGAAATGAAAGGTTATATACATGAACCATATGAGGTGCCAGGGGCCTGGGCCCCACTGCCCTGAACGGTGGGCAGAGAATGGGGAGAAACAACATCTTCATTACACAACTGCTGTCCTTCCGCTACCTCCTTGGCCACAGCACCTGGTTGAAGCTACTGAGATTCTGTGCAGTTGTGAGGGTCCTTGGAGATAGGGCAAGGAGGAAGAAGTGCCACCTGGTCATGCCCTGGCAAAATCATCTCCTGCTCTCCAGTTGCACTTAAATGGGTCTGCACCCAGATACTCCTTTTTTTTTCAGGATAAAACTTAACACATATTGTCCTGGAGGAAGGCAAAATGCCTCTATTTCTTGCAGAGCAATTATTCCCAGGAACAACCCCACTGAAATCAACAGCACTTCTTCAGCACAAGTGTTTCAAAGCCTAACTCCACTGCGGTGGGTACACCTGCAGTTCATTACAAGGTCCCTTCTTTCTCTGATGGATGAGCAGCGGAGAATGCCTAAACCAGAGCCACAGCCTTTCTGGGTGCCTAACAGCCCTGCACCACATGGGCATGGGCTAGCAGGGAGGCAGACAGGGAGGGCAAAAGACAGCTATGGCAGCAATGACACACTGTGAGTGGAAAGGCCTCCATTTCCAGTAGAGCCTTACGTGTGGGCTAGGAAGGTTTCATGACTCTGTACTGAAAGGCTACAGCGAACTGCAGTTATGTTTGTTCTTTGCAGATGCTGCTTTGTTTTCCTGGGGTTTTTCCACACAAAGTGAGGAAACATTGCATCTGGAAAATTACAAGTTCTGCTTATGCCAGCAGCTATTTCTGGAGAAGCAGCCCTGTGACACCATAAACACAGTTAATTAGTGGCAAACCCCAAAGATGTTTCTTAGATCATGGCACAGAGAGTTAGTAGAGAAAATAAGAAAATGAAAACTCTGGGTAGGGGTGTTCAAAATGGGATATTTCCTAAAGAAATTAATATGAGGTAATTTCAAAAAATAAATAAAATAAAATA
>VZTH01017709.1:0-52867 GCA_013397815.1 Aleadryas rufinucha | reverse complement strand
TGCTGGTATGGACACACAAACACCAAAGTCCATCAAATCTTAATTATCTCTTAGAGCATCTAATGCAATTGTTTCACAGGAAAATATAAAATCATTCCAGACTGAAAATTATCTACACCAATCTACACAAAGTTTCATCTTGTCTCATATTATTATACCTAAGTTTAAGCTCTGAAATGAGACATATTATAGTTTACTATGTTCGTATAATTAATTGTAATGACTTTGTATAGGATGATTAAAATTATAAACATGCAATCTCTTTTTAGTTTTTCTAAATGTTTGGTCCCATCACTTTCTGTTGCACTATAGTTCTCCCATTTAATTACTTTATGCATAGGGGAAAAAATATCAGCTTTCAATTTACCATCTTTATTATGTACATCCCTGAACAGTTTTCTGTATAGCATGTAGATCTTTGTCTCTGCAGGTCTGAGTCCTTGTGGAATAGGTTACCCTAATGCTGCTTAGGTTTTACATGAAGATATTTATTGCATAATTATGTAAGGAAGCCTACATCCTGTCTTGGATTGACATCTCTATTATTCTAAATATAAGTAAATAAATGTTCTCATTAATGCCTCTTTTGTCTTGTATCATAAAAGAGGAGGAAAAATCGTTCTTAATCTTTCTACAGTATTAAGTATTTTGTATACTTTTATTGTGTTCCCACTTACTCATCTTCTTTCCAAGGAAAACCCTCCCAATTTTTGTTCATGAGAGGTGTTCCAGATTCTCTATAATTGTTATTGTCCTCTCTGAGTCCCCTTATAGATGGTTAATATCTCTCTGAGATGTGGTGGAAAGCCCTGCATACAGTACTATACAAGAACTCCTACCACTGATTCACAAAAATATTATAATAATCTCTTATTATTCTTCACCCTACTTCATATGTGTCCCAATATCGTGCTAACTTTCCTGACCATAGCTGAGCTGTGCACTGAACTGCTTATAATTATTTTTCTCCCTTTCTTCAAGCAATACTCTTGTCTTAGAATGCTGTGAAGTGCACCACTAGGTTTAATTTTAACTTCAGTATGTATTTATTAACACTGAATTGCATTTGCTTTTTTCTTGCTCACTTAGCATCTTTAAGTTACTGAAATATTCTACTGTCTTCTTTGGTCAAGCAAATTCTCCTCATCAGGGATTAAAGTGACATGTGGAACAACCAGATCAGTCAAACTGGTCAAAGGATGGACTTAGATAACAGCTTTTGAGTAAATAAATTCTCAGCAAGCAAACAAGCAAAACCAAAAAAATAAAAACCCAGCAGTTGCCAGGAAATGCATATAAATAGGAAATCCTTTTTGATTATAAACAAGTGGTATTTGAAAATACAACAACAGAATCACTATACATATTATTAACGAGGACACATACATTGTATTGAGCAAACAAGAGATAACTCTATTAGCATTCAAAACTTGGTGGCATAATGGTAGCACAGAATATTATAAATGCATTACTGTGTCACCTTGTATTGTGGATAAGTGGGTTTTTTAATAGCTGAATCAGAGCAGCAATAAATTTGAGTCCAGCACTGAATAACATTTTTAGTCTTTATTTTTCCCTAAATAAACAAACAAACAGGATCTGTTAGCCATCCACTTCTTTTCTTATTTGTGTTCCTATAATTCTAAGATCTATAGAACCATGATACATCTTCTAAAAGTAGTAACTTGCTTTAGATAGAGAAAACCTTTCTGACTACATTGTCAGTGCTTCACATCGTAGTAACATGTAATCATGACTTTCAGCACCATTTGTATAAACTACCAGCTTTCACGTAGACAAAGAGGTTAGATTTCCCAAAAAATTTAAATTTGCATAAAAATAAGTTTATGGAAAAATTTACCTTGGACAGTGTGCAGTTTAGTATTAATCTTATCATACAAACTCTGATCCACATAGGTCTGACTATGCCTTGAAATATTTTTAACAAAAAAACTACATCCTCACAATATTGGTCCTACACTTTTGACCTAAGACAACTTCAGTTTTTTCACTTACTTACCCAAAATGATAGATTCTTCTTGCATTATTTTCAGTGTAAACCCAGAGGCACCAATGACTAGGAAGAATAAAAAGTATAAATGTCACAAATTACCACATCCCACCTCTGGATATGACTACAGTTCTTTATAATGAATTAATATCTCTTTTTAGTCTGCCACCCTGTGATGGCATTTGCTTAGCCTAAACATTTCAGTCAATTAAACTAGAATGCTATGTTTGGGGTTGGTTTGTTTATTGGGGGAGTTTAATCTCAAAATTTCATTTGGTGTAAAGATAAATATCACATTTTTCTTATTTGGGGAGAGGGAATAAAATATGTTTGTTTTGTTGAATCATGTTGTTTGCCTTTATCTTTTCTGAAGCTATTTATCAAATGCATTAAGATAATAAATTAATATGTTTAGTGGGTTTAAAAGCCATTCTCCTAAAATGTTTTGGCTAGATCTAATTATGGCATCATTTAGTTTCTTCTAGAATCACAATGCTCTGACTAATTTCATTTACTCTCAAACATAACTTTTCTTATTTTTCTCTCCATCATTTCCTCCTGTAATTTTATGACTTGCTTTTCATGTATGCAAGAGAAAATCACATTAAGCTGTTGGGATCACTCAGTCAAAAACTCTTGTTTTTTGTTTACACATAGTTCTGAGAAGTTTAAACATAGTAAGAAACCTTGATACTTATCCCACTAAAACTAATCAATTATATGACTCAATCTGACCAGGACTGCATCCGTGATTTCTGCACAAACCTAAAGTACAGAAGCAAAACCAACTTGAATAAAATCAGTTTGGGAAAAGAGGGGGAAATATTTGCATTATAAATTAATCCTTGCAGCACCTACTTGAAAAGCTCTAAAATAAAATGAGTCATAATACTGTCCTAAAAATCTCACCAAAAATATTTTCCATCTGAGTTATGTTTTTGGTGAATTTTTTTTTGCTTTTTTGAGGTTTTGCAATCTTATGTGTAGTTGCTGTCTATAAGTCACACACACAGCTCTTTTGTCAAGAAATACCTAGACTACCATAGAATGTGGTATTAATACAATAGAACTAGCATAGCTCCTAAAAATAACAAAACTAAGAAAAACATCTAAGAGCAATCCACAGAAATTGATATTGAGAAAGCAAACATTTACTCCTGCCAAAAGATGAACCTTTCTTAATTAGTCTACTTTGTTCTTTCTCTTCTACTTTGAAATGCATTATTATATTATATATCCTATATTATCTAACTGAAAATACCTGTTGTAGTATTTTGCCTATGAAAGCTTTATTGAAATGCTTTCCATTGTAAAAACCATACAGAAACAAAACATTAACATTTCAAGCTGAAAGTATACACATTATGAACTGAAAAAGCCTGTTCTTTACACCCCAATAACTTGCATATGTGTCCCAGTTAACGGCAACAGAATTATGCCAGGGATGATTTAGGGACTCAGGTCCAGTGTACATCAATTTAGCAGCTTCAGTAAGGGAAACTGGCTGCTTTCAAAGTTTCTCATTCACTTTGAGGGGGACAAAATTTTGCAATAATTTTTTGAAGTTGAAGGAAATGGGAATGGGACAAGGAATGCAAGGGACAGGGACTGAACTTACAGAGAAATGGGGAAGGAAAAGTCTTTCTACTTAGGAGTCTGAGTTGTGTACATAACTAGTCTCCCCTATCTCCCTGCATGATTAATTAGGACATCCTAATACTCATCTAATCTGTACACATCGAAAAAACTCAAAACAAATGAAAAGCAGTTGTTCAAATGTCATTTTGCATACAGATGGAGGGATCATTCAGACCTCTGCTAAGGAAGGCCTGGCAGATCAATCAGTCTTGAACTCACAGTTTTCATTATGAGGTATTCCTATGAAAGAGAAGGAAAATTACTACTGACACTGGAGTAGGTTGGCACCTCTGTATGTGAAAACCTGAGATTTCTTCCTACTCAAAAAGCATGCTCAGTTGGAGTAATTTCTATATATTCATGATGCTAAATGATTCTAGGACAGCGATGCTGTCAGCAAGACAGTGCAGCATTTTCAAGTTCCTTCCCCGAGTTTGAGATGAAGTATTTAGTCTTTCCAATAAGCATAAATGTGAAAGAAAAACTGCAGCCTGAATGGTTTTCCTAGTCAGAGATGATTAAAACACAGTGATTAGCACTGGCAGAACAGGTGTTCATCTTTGTTTAAAAATACAAAACAATGGGAAGATACAATGGGGCTGCAAGAGATGACTGTGGAATTAGGAAAGAATAGCAGGAGCTTGTACACAAGACATGGATTAAGTCCTACACCAAAAAGATGGAATGCTATTCCAAAAAGCAATCCTAAACTGTGTCACATACTGTCTCCCTGCAACTTTGAAGAGAGCTTTTTCCTAAGTAGCATATGCACTTTGCTATTGCTTGGTAATACCTCTCTAGTCTTTTACTCTGAATGAATGGGTTTTTTATTTTACTGAGGTCCTTCACATAGCTCTTGGCACTCAGTGCTGAAGGTTTTCCTCAGTCAAGTTCACTACAGATGTTTGCCTTCCTGTAATCCCTTCCACAGCAGAAATCACCCTATTTCTCTGCCCATTTTTTTTTCTGTACAGTTTGAATGACTCTTCAACAGCTCCTGTACAGTTTGATTAATCCCAACAGGTCCTTTAAAGATTCACAAATTTTAACAGCTAATTTTAAGTGAGATCTAATCTACCACAGGTACCAAGAAGCCACAAACTGCAGAAAAAAACATTCATTTGTGGCATCTAGGTAGGACCTTTGTTGATGGCTGAAGTATATTGCTATAGTTTTCTCTAAAAAAATTAGCTGACAGGTGCTTCAGGACACATACCTGCATGTACACTCAGAGATACACTTGTTTCATTAAGTGAATAACTACTGTTTATTACTTCAGAATTTTTTTTTTCTTTCTTTTCACTCCCTGTCCTTTTCATATTTAAGTAGTTATATTTGTTCTTTTTTTTCTTACCTCACCCCATTGCATTTTCATTTTTCTTTCCCTTCTCCCTTTTCCTAAGCTTCACATACCTTGTGCTAATTTTGCTTGCCCTTGGTGATTTTGCAATGTTACACTTTAGTATCTAGAATATCGGTGGAAGAAAAGATTGTAATTTGTTGATAAACAGATCGGTAAGAGATAAAAGAATGAAAGATTAGCTGGGAAAAAGTAGATTAAGTGGACATCCCTATAAAAGCATTATAATTTTCCACTTATCTGTACTATGCTAAAAAATTCTGTCCAGAATGTGTAAGGAAGGTACTCCCTTTGTGTGTCCTTCAAAATTCATTTTGAGTACATCAGGGTGCCCTGCCTTTTCAGTTACATGTACTTCGTTTAGGATCAGTTCCCCAATGTACTGAACACTGGATTAGGGAAGCTCTACATGCAGATTCTGCTGTCATCATATCATAGGGCATTGCAAATGGTACAGCAATAAACACTGGAATTATAGAAAACACAACTGTGTTTCTACACATGAGGAATCCATCAGCCAAAGATAGCTTCTACTTCTTAAAACACTGCAAGCAAAGTCCAATGGGTTGACTTTGGTTGGCTGCCAGATGCCCACCAAACCACTCTCCATTCCCGCTCCTCAGCAAAACAAGGAAATAAAATAAAATGAAAATGATCACGGCTTAATAAGGACAGGAAACTGCCACAGGCAAAACAGACTCTAGCTGGAGAAGACTGATTTAATTTACTGCCAATTAAAAATAGACTAGAATAGTGAGAAAAAGACCAAACTAAATATGTCTTGCCCTCACACCCCCTTCTTCCCAGGCTCAGCTTCCCTCCTTCATTCATCGCTCTTCAACTTTCTCCCTGCTGTAAGTGGCACAGTGGGATAAGGAATGGGGGTTGTGGTCAGTCCATAATAACACTTAATCTCTACTCCTCCTTCCTCCTCACACTGTTCTCCAGCTCCAACATGGGGTCCTTCCCACTGGATACAGCCCTTTCTGAACCGCTTCCGTGTGGGTCCTTCCTATGGACCGAAGCTGTTCATAAAGTGCTCCAACATCGTCTTTGCACAGAGCACAGTCCTTCAGGAACAGACTGCTCCAGTGTGGGTTCTCTACAGGCCACAGTTCCTGCCAGCAAACCTGCTCCAGTGTGGGCTACACCCGGGCTACAGCTTCCTTTATGACACAACCACTTCCTCCAGCCTGGGATCCTCCATGGGCTGCAGTTTGCAGCGTATCTGCTCCACCCGTGTCTTCCATGGGCTGTGGGGGGTTAACCTGCATTACCATGTTCTGCTCCTTGGGATGCAGGGGAGTCTCTGCTCCGGCACCTGTTAACACCTACTCCCCTTCCTACACTGACCTTGGTGTCTGCGGGGTTGTTTCAACATTTTTTCTCATGTCTCAGTCCTCCTTTTCCAAATGTGCAGCATTTTTTACTCTTTCTAAAGTACATTTATACACAAGCATGGATGCTGTCATCAGCTTTGACCACTGGTGGGTCCATTTTGGAGCCAGCTGAAACTGACTGCACAACACAGGGACAGCCAGGGGCCTGTTCTCACAGAGGATACCTTGTAACAGCCCCAATCCTCATCCCCCTGTGCACCAAAACATGGCTTGCCCTGTTTATAACCCAGACTCTTTCTAAAACTCACTTGGAAAGTCTAACTGTTTTCTCAACTTTTGCATCTACAGATGTATTTTAAAAAGAAAAAACAGTAGCAAACACAAGTTGGACATAATTTTAGCAATACGAGGGAGCAAAATTAGTTTTGCGGGATAAACAATGAGCTAAGTTTTTACTGTAACTAAAATACTAGTAAAGCAAATTGTGAAAAAGCCAACAGGTCCTGACAAGTATGAATCTTGCTAATAGTGAATGGAAAATGGGATATAAAAAATTATAGGACTTCTTAGTGGTAAAATGTTCTCATTTGATATTGAGAATTTATCATCAATATAAAAGTAGTAAGTAGGCATTTTTCTTCAAGTATTTTATGCATTAAAAATTATCCTTAATTTCAAAGCTATGTGGTTATGGGGACTGAGCAAAAAGTGAATTAATAGAAATACAGATAAAAATACGTTTGATGCCTATAATCAAGAAAACTGAGCAGAAATGTTCAGCTAATTGTAATTCTCAACTGTATCCCTGTGTCTGCTCAGAAAGTCATCCTCAGAAAACTAAGCTGGATGTCACACATTTTCACATGAATATATAACAGTATTACTATAGCCAAACCCAGATTTTAATATTGACTAAGAGTGAGAAGCTTGGGGGAAAAAATAACAACAAACCAACCCAAGTGAATGAAGCGTACATGTTCCCTCATGGTGTGCTAAAGTTTTATACATGCTTTGCTTTCAGCTGGCTTTACAGTGAAAAGAGTTGAACACAGCCTCCTTCTGTCTAGAAGCCATTTTTCTCTTCTTTTAGTTTCCTTAACAGTTTAAACAAGAACAGTGTCCCACCTTCAAATAATCACTGAGTTTAGCCATCTCCAACACAGCACAAGGTTGTCTTTTGCCATGGAAGTGGCAGCATAGGAACCTGTTTTCAAAGATGACAAAATTAAATGGGTAACAAAAGAATAAAGTGACAGTTTATGACAAAGAAGACAGAACCCAGGTTACCTGACAAGGAAAAAAATGTAGCTCCTATGAAAACTCAATGACAAGGTATTGAGACAAATACCATAGGGTACAAAGCAAGGCAAATTACATTGTGTGTATTTCAAAGGTTTTAATTTATGAAGCTCACAAAGTAGGCAAGAAGAATACATTTCTTGTTCTTGTCATGATGGAAGTTTGTCCTGAGGCAGGATTAACATTGCAAACTGATATCAAATACACACAAGAAATCATGAATATTTATGATAATGTATTTCATAAACACATAGAGCCAATAACTGCAATCCTAGATAACCTGGTGCTGTTAAATCTACAAGTAAGGATGATACAAAGAAAATGATGCAGCCCTCCTATGTAAAATACCAAGTGACATATTCAAATTAGCTGTAAAAGTTATTGTATCAGGTACAGAACGTAAATGAAGTAACTGTCACTCATTACAAAAGACTTGCTAATGTTTNAAGTTATTGTATCAGGTACAGAACGTAAATGAAGTAACTGTCACTCATTACAAAAGACTTGCTAATGTTTCAGCACCAGACTTCTGTGTCCTCTCAGGGAAAAACAGAAATTACCTTGAAGGGTGGAAGAAAACACTACTTCAATCTAAAACTTTGAGTAATAAACAGAAAATAGAGTACCACACAGTCACATCACCAAATAATCACCAAACAGATAAATGAATCAATAAGAAACACCAGCTAAAAAAGATAAAATAAAGATAGAACATCTGAACAAAGTAAACCTTCAGAGACTCTCAGGATTTGCCAAGGAAACATGAAAAATGAGCTCTAAAGAAAGAGTTAAATTCAGAAAGGGAAGGGTAGTAGGTGACCAGTTAGGAGGTCAGGTGAAAACTCAGACCTTTGGAAGAACCATATCCAATTGCTTTCTGGAGGGGCTGCCACATACTCAAGACTTTGGGAAATCTAACTGAGAGGGAGAAATAAGTAAACATGCAAAGTAGGCAGAGTTTTCCATGTCACATTAGAAAAAAAACATCACCAAAGCAACCAAGAGCCCTCACTCTGCCAGGTGCTTTGCTCCCTGCCCCAGCGGGGCAAGCCCCGAACAGAGGCAGCAGGAGAAAACAAAAACTGTTCATTAAGTGGGGGAAGAATCAACAGCAACCACAGTGCTAAAATATTACCTCCCTAGAACAGAGGAAATGGTCTAGAATAACAACAACAAAAACACCTACTACGACATACAAATGCATATAATCCCAGGCTTTCAGTTTTAAATTATTCTAGGTATGTCTACTACAATACCTAATTTCTCTGTCAGAAGTCACAGCTTGGGGAGGCCCAAAAGGCCTACAATTCAAAATATCTATAGTTTTCCTAGCACAGCTTGAGATGTTGTGGCATCTCAGCTGTTCAAAGAAAAATGTTGTTTTCTACAGCTGCACCCTATGTTTATTTTGTATTGCATTCTGCATGAACACCATCCAAAAAATATTTGCAGCAGAATTTCCCTGCATCTTAAGTAGTTAAACTTTTGAAGTGTTTAAACACATCAGGAAGACATAAATCATCACTCCTCAGAGGCACTGCATTTAGGCACTTATATAACATAAAGCATGAAATTGTGTTCAAATAATGGATGTATGTTAGATGACTTTATTTGCAATTGTTCACTAACTGCACTGAGCCCACAGAGTGAATTTCCACCAAAAACAAAACACATGACTTTCTTTCTGCTGCCATAGTGATTAATTTTTTCACAGAATCTTAGGATGGCCTCCAAACAAACTTCCTGGAGTAACAAAATACTTTGATTATCTAAACCCTTTGGCTGTATCTCACGGCAGCAAATTTTCTATAGTATGTTTCACGCATTCAATGTCTACCTCATATGTACATACAGCCAAGTGGATTCCACCTAAACAGTAAATGAACATGACAAATTTATTTGAAATTAGTGTATGCTAAAAAAAGAACCTAAGCTAAAGTAACAAGCCAAAGTTTCAGTAAGTAACAGGTAAGAATATGCACACTAACATACCTTTGATTAAGTAACTTCAGCACATTTAGCTGTGGTTCTCAACAGAGTCAAACAAAACCTTTTTTGGTTTTCAGCAATTGGTTTTCAGCAATTTAATCTGTTCCAGAGACTGCATAAGTGTAATGTGGCAGTTGCTATAGCAACCACATTTTTCCTTGGAACCCAAAGTAGATACAAGTGTAAGCGATTTCTCCATCTCACTAAGTTACTGCTGTGCTATGATTCTGAGAAGCAACTCTAACCCAGAAACTATCCCACTTGCTAGTTATTTAAAATACATTTTAACATTTTCTAAAATACCCCTTTCTGACTGCTTAATTCTACCCTATGCTGCCCTTTCATAAATCCTCTAGATGACAATTCAGAAAAATGAAAAAATTTGAACGATTGGAAAAAATGGTAAATAGATCCATTTATAATTTATTAACAATATTTAAATTATAATTTACATATATAATATATAGAAATCTGTCAACACTTATTCTTAAACTTTCTGCTTAGAACATTCTTTGAAGTATATCTTGATGGCAATGAATCCAAAAGAACTGGAATTTTTGTTTAAAAAGTCATTACTTATTTATGGTTTCTGCAAAGCATTTTTCTTTTGTGCCACATTTTCACTTCATTCCCTCAAAATCAAAACATTCCAGACGTGAAGCTGTGTTGGTAATTTACACCTCTGTAAATGCTTTAGCAGATTCTGCTGGTTTGACTCTTGGCTTTCTGGTATAAAAGGTACAAGTATCCTTCTACTTGCATTTAGTTGCCAAAGACTAAATCTCCTAAATATGCTAAAGGTGAAAACATACAGTTGTACAGGAATATTTATGTTAGCCAATACATCACCACATTAATGAGCAAAAATGTAGGGGACTGTGCACTGAAAACTGTGTTGTAATACAAAGAACAATCTGAATACACATCAGGGATTTCAGGGGTGCTGAGCATCTGCAGTTCCAAGTAAAAAGAATGGGAACTGACGTCAGTGCAATTATACCAGCTTCCAGCACCTGTGAATTTGCCCTCAAGGTGACCTAATATGCCTTTTCCATCTTTCATTTCTGTTAGACAGTTCCAGCACAACCAAAATATTTACTCTTTACAATTAAACTAACCAAATAAGCTATGTAGAGCAGAGCATTCGATGCATTGAGGCAATTTCCTATGTAAGAATTGTAAAAAAATTGTCATTTTCTTGATTGTCAACTATTCAAATTCTATTAAAAATTCCCATAAAATCCTCCCAAGGAAACAAGAACATTTAAAATTCAGATAGTGAACAGCCATTTCAGAGTCAACTGCTTTTATTTCATCTGGGTGGGTGAGTAAATGCAGATCTTCAACTACAATTTTCAGTCCCTCTACTTCCAATTTAAATTAATCATTTTTCTTCTGCAAAGGGTCTTTTCATTTTAAGTTTGTCACATGTGCTAGCTTTGTCCACTAGACTTGTAGTAGCAGGAAAAAGTAGCTGAGGCTAAAAATCTGAGTACCATCAGGACTCAGTGGAATTGCTGATGCAGCTTGGGAGGGTTGGTAACAAATTCTCAATGTCCCAAAGAGTTTTATGGGCTTCATTTCCAAAAGCTGGCCATCACTTCCAAGATATTAAATGGATCTTTAATTTTGGGTGTGACTCCTTGTTACAAAGCACTCTGACACAAGCAATGCCTTCTTTATATAATAATAACCTGCCTGATAATGTCATGAGCCATCAGGGAGTGGGAAATAAGGTCTTGATGTTCTTCACATTCTCAGATTATCCTTATCCCTCACAGATCTCTTACAAAGAGAAATGGGCATTTTACCACTGCTGTTTAAACCACACCAGTCCACAGAAAATATTTCAAGCAGAAAGAACAAAAATATCATTTTTGCCTTTAAAAGTCTCTAATTTTCAATTTTAACCTTAGCAAAAATGATGGTGTTGGTAATGTTTAAAATGATAATCTATTTCACAGATTTATGGCATGGAATAATTAATTAATGTTTATACAGTATCTCAGAGATAGCAAGTAATGTTGGTAGGATACATGATAAAGTACAGAGCCAAAACAAAGCCTCTGGAAATTTTCCTACTTTTGGAAAATGAGGGTGTACTGATTTTGTGCAATGTGACAAACAACTGTTAGTCCACAATGAAAGATAGATAAGACAGATGTCTTTTTCTGCTAGTAAGATTGGTTGTGCACCCTCCCCTAGTTACCAGTCTGAATTGAATTGCATTTTGTAATCTATTCATATGTGCAGTGAAAAGGGTAGCTATTTCTTATGTTTCTCAACTATGGCATATCACCTATCATCTTTTTCTATTTGATTTACTAGATAACAGCTTCTAACTGCACCAGACCTTTTGACAATTTCCTTAAAGTAAATTTGCTATTTCTTATCTAATCCAAATAGCAATAATTGTTCACTGTACCTGTCCTATCAAAGTATGAAGCCACTATCAACAGCAGCATTTTGATTTCCATGTAGACAGAACTGTTTCTTGGTATAGAATTTACATTCAGGAAGCTGCCTGTTTCCATTACTCACAGTTAAAAGTTCAGATTCCATTTGGCTAGTCGTTCTCTCATTTAGGATTTGTTTTCCCTGTTCTTCCTCCAGCTTCTTTCTCCTACTCCCAGTATACCAGTATCTATTGAAGATTAAAAACCAACATTACAGTAAAAAACCTATGTTTTGTTTCTTGGAAAGAACTCGAAGATACTGACAGATGACTTAAACTTGAGTTGTCAGAACATTTGTTTTTAGCTTGAACCCAGGTCAGTTTTTCCCTTAACTTAAAATAGTATTTCTAAAATTCAGGTCATGGTGGTAAATCCTAAGAAAATCACCAAGCAAGTACAACCAACATCCTAACACAGCTTAAGTGCTTGTAAAAGGATTTCTTCTGTGTCCTAAATTAAATTGAAGTATAAAGATTTATAGTATTACCCTGTGACAACAGTCAGTACATTAGATGTTACATTACCCATTAAGGTCTAAAGATTTTATTTATATTGCTTTGTTTTTTAGAACTGTGTGATGACCTCAACAGTAAATAAGTATTATGTCACAATAATGGATTCCACATGTAAATTGCAACTCTGTCTTTAATACAGCTTTCCCCAGTGCGCCCAGTTTTAGTCAAATAAATATTCTTACTAAGGCAAGTAGGTTGTTGTTCCTACTAAAATTGAAGATGGATTAAAAATTCAGATACCTCGAATGTCAATCTGTCACACTCTGCTAATACTTTCTGAAGTCTTCAGAGCCCACATGTGTTAGTCTCTAGGCTCCCACTTGAAACCAAGGGGTTTATATGATGCAACCTTGGGGAATTTAGGACTTTATTATATTTCAAAATTTACCCATGCCTATATATCAGATTCATAGGGCTTTGGTAGAAAGATTTTTGGTTCCGTATTTTTTTTGCAATTTATATAAACACCAGGTCAATTTTTAAATATTTAAACTGTGACAGAGATGTAGAGCTCCAACTTGGAAATTAAGAAGTTGTCAAATGAATAATTTTTTATAAGAAAGAATAAGAACAAAGGAACAGGAAGGCAGGAGTGATAGCTGTATGCATAATAACCACATTGGCACTGGCACTATTCTGCACTGAGAGGACAATTTTATCAAGCTGTTTGCTGTGCTTTTAGTCTGCTACTGCATTTTTCCCAGTTTGCAAGCATAGGCAATGTAGAATTAGTAAAAATGGATCTGTTCCAGAGTCCAGTGCAAGTCAAAGATTAAATGCCATTACATTTTCTCACTCTTTCATCAGAATGATTACAATGTGCTGGTAACTCAACACAAAAGCTGCTGTACTCTGCTGTACATGTTACAGGGAAGTCATAAAGTGTTACCACCAGCCTGGGAGTGTAACATTCAATGTCCTTAACTTACTTTTTTTCAACCTTTTCAGCTTTTTATGAACAGAGAGTGGTGGGTTTATGTAGGGCTTTTTGAGTTTTTTTTCTTTCTAAATAGTAGTTTGAGCATTGAGGGGTTTTAATTTCTGTTTTGCTTTAGAAAATCACGTGTGTTACGTGATCATCTCCAAGTAAATGAAACAAGAGGACTACAGGTATGATGATGCTTTTACAGAACTTCTACTTTAGTCAGAGTGATATCATTAGTCAGTTTGAATGCATATGTATTAATTGTCTCACAACCTGATTCTGTGGGATCAAGCTGACTTGTAGGGGATCCCCATATATACAGAACAAGCACAGCCTAATCATTTTGCTTTGTTAGAGGGTTACAGTGGTTTCGGTCACCACCATACACAATACCCTGTGGAATGATCTATTTGTAACTTGCTTGTCATTAAGAGGCTAAAATTATATATAAGACCTTTACATCAAAAATTCAATATCAGTGTTTAAGCCATCTTACTCTCTTTTACTGCAAAGAGAATTTTGAACACCAAGTCTTATTCTGATGTAAATGCATCTGTTTCAAAATACCTCATGGCATTTACTTCAATACACTTAGTCCCAGCACGACCTGTCATAGATGGTATCAGAATCTACCCTTAACATAAAAGTAGAAGGTTTTGGTTTAATTTTTCTGACTTTTTTTCCCCCAGTACTGTCACAGAATGATAATCAGCATCAACTGTAGAAAATTTTTTTAAATATATGATTTTTCAAACTGACATAAAATTTACTTTGAGATTGCTATTTACAGACTACATTGACCTAAACCCTATCATTGTGATAGCTTGTTAAGTCTCCCTGGATTGTGTTTTTTTGACTTTTCATTACCATAGGTTTTCTGATTTCTTATTCCAGTGTTGCATTTTGGTTTTTATTCAGCAGGATTCTGATTTCACTCCATCACCTACTAACAGCTAAAACAATGTTTAACTGATTGAAAAAAAACTTAAAAGGAAAAAAGGCAACAAGGAGGGAATGGAAAGGGAATTGACTGCTGGTTTCCCTAAATTCCTCTATGTGGCCTTTCTGTTTTGGATGCGTGAGAAAATCACTAAGTTAGCCATCCTTGTAGCAAGACATGAGCACTCCCACTCAACCAAGTTCTGCATGAATATACATTACAGCTACTTTGATTTCTGAGGACAATGGCCTAATAAAATCATACAATTGTAGTTGCATGATTTAGGTGATATTATGCAACAACAAGGTATCATGCAGCAGTTGAGGGAAAAGCAATTACAAATCTAAATGCACCACTACCCAATATCAGTGCAGAGCCATGCTTACTTAATTAGTGAAACACTCCACAGCACTAGAAGGCGCCACACTGTTTGGTTATCTAACTGCCAAGGCTGTCACTAGCAAACATCTTTGCTGTGTATTTCTGGGTACAGTGAAAGAAAACTACCTGATACTAACACTAACACTACTGATATACCAGTATGTTATCCCAAGCTTCCTGCTGTATGTGAAAGAAATACTAGGAAAAGTTCTACCATTACACCTAGATAACTTGTGCTGATAAATATTTGAACATCATAAGAGTTCATATGCATACCAATGAAATCTACTACACAAGAGTCCTGCAAATGAATTGGCAATATGAAAAGAGAAATTTCAAAGAGAAAATCATACCTGGCTGTGGTTTTCAAACCTGCCAAAATCCAGGAGGCAAGAGGCAGGTACAGAGGGTTAAATCCAAGTCCATTTTGAAGAATTATTTTATCATGAAACTGCAGAGAAAAGGAAAAGAGGGGGAAAAAAGATTAACAAGGATGAATCAGGGATAAAGAATACAGGAATATTTCTCTTTCAACTTTAATCCTACCAACTTCATACAAACACACAAAGCTTTGCAGTCACACATAAGATTAAATTTCCCATATAATTGCATTCCAGACTATGTTTTTCTTCTCTCGCAGGTATTCATCCCCTAATTAGGCCTAGGAAGATGACTAAACATGTTTTTATTCCTATTACCACGGACTACACGTTGTTAACCACAGATCTTGTCAGATCCATTCTACAATAAATGTGTAGCTTACTTAAATTCTGATCTACATCTTTTTAATATTGTAAGTTATGTGGTACAACTTTGTGTTTTGGAAAATTTCCATGTTTATTCACTTTATAAAAGATAAATTCAGATGTAATGTACAAATTCTCATTGGTAGACAATTTGTCTTAAAGCCCTTTTCCTATGCTACAAATCAGTGCAGGAAAAAACAATCTGCATGTGCTTCTTAGAAATAGTTAAAATATAGAAAATCCATGAGAAAACACTGTGATTGAAATACATTTTAAACTTTCTCATTGTTTCTTTTTCAATGTGTTTCCTTGGGGAAATGCAATGTTTCTTGTGGAGAGATGTGCAATAATGTAGCTCTAACACTAACTGGGATTTAACTCTTTGAAACAAAAAAATTCTGTTTAGCATGCCAATTTCATAATTGTGGCTGTCAAATCTAAGCTGCTGAGCTGCTGTCTCAGACAGGAACAGCACAGAGATGAGGAAATAAAGCATTTTTCAATGAAAAATTCAGGTTTTATTTCATTTAACGCCATCTCTTCACATTCTTCACATAACCAGTTTACATCATGAGCAGCAGGGATTCAGACATATCCGTATCCCGTGTAAAAATTCTGGAGATTCTGGACAAACAGATCAAAACACTCGGAAATCAAGTTATATGCAAACAGAGTTTTAAAATTCTGAATAAAAAAATAACCAGGCATTAGAATAAGGTCCTGGAGCATCTCATACTGCTTAGAATGGGACAGAACATTTACAGAATATATAATACATTAGATTTCTCATTAAATCATTGAAATTAGAATATACTTCTCTATATTAACTTAAAATGTTAGTTGCAAATGCTAGAAATGCACTGATTTCTTTATTTTTGTAGGTTCACAAAAAATAGTCGCATTATTCCTATGGATTCCATGCATAACCACATGCAACAGCAGCCAGTCACTGCTGAAGGCACTGCATGTCTCTTCCAAGGTGCTCATTTGTAGAACTCAGTTCAGGGCATTGCAAAAATACCTGGCCAGCACAGACACAAAACATAATACTACTGTGTTTATAACTGCACTTAATCTTACACTGTGTGCTGAGAAGCACTCATTAACCTTGATAGTGCCACACTAACACGGCTATATTGCCTTCACAGCCCTTGACAGGATGCTCAAGTCCAACTGTAGCCTGTCTCTGCAGCTCTGTGTTGTGCCATGCAAACATAGTCAGGAAGGACACTTCACAAATTGGTGGCATTTTTAATTTTGGACAGTTATTTTCATTACATTGCATGGCCAAATTTAACCTGTTTCAGCAGATGCTACTTCTCTATATCACTCTACTTTCCCCTGAAATCAAATTATATTATATGATATCTCGAATATTTCTCTTGATGGCATGTTGAGGAGCTTTGGCAATCATCACCTTTCTCTAATAACTTCCTTAAATTTCAAAATTATGCCTATTTGACTGATGTAGAGTAAATAGGACTCTCTTCATGTGTAATATAATCCCCCAAGTATTATAGCTCCTCTCAAACACTTAATTATCACTTTAAAGCCCTCTTAAAGAGTCAGGTGAATTCTGAAGTGTTCTGTTTGCAGAAAATTATTCATTTTTACTATTTTCTGAATTATTTAAACAGTCCTTAATCTACACAACTGTGGTATCTCACTTTTATATATGTAGTTTATCTCATAAAAACCTTTCCATCACAATTTCAGAAAACACCTATGCAGTGCCCTTCAGTGTGTATTTACCAGCCTGCTTAGTTTCCTTCGATAGTTCTTTAACTACTGCCCATCTAGAACAAGTGTGACCAAATTTTTCTCTTCCCCCTAATTTCTATGAACTATGTAGCAGAATAGAGTTTTGTGCTAATTTCCCAACTTATAAAAAGTAATAAATTTGAATTCACATTCATTAACACTTTTGATCATCCTACAAGTACAGCCCCTCATGCCTATTTGTTGGTACTGTTCAAGTGTGATCACACGTCCACAGAGGTGCTCACACTCAAGACATGACTTCACAAGAGCCAGTTCTTATTGCCACTGCTCATTGAACTACTTGTTCTTTTCTTAGAAAACTGTGCCACACAAATGCTGATTTATGTTGAATATTCTTTAATAGAATTAATATACTATGACATTCATAATCTTGTAAGCAGAAGTATAAACCTAGAACTGTTTCATACTATTTATTGCTGCATATTTTGTGAGTGAACACAAAGATAAATAGATTCGTTTTCCAAACTGAATGCATCTGATGAAAGATCTATGGTGAAATGCCAATACAGACAAATTGCAGGCTGACAAGCAACATATTCCCTTCATTTTCTTTCTTTGTGGCTTCTAGGCATTATATGAATACAACATCACCAGTCAAGAGAGCAAAATCCACTGATGACAGACTGCGACAACATAAGGCAGTAAAATATTCCAGCATCTGCTCTTTTTCTGTATGGCTGCTAAGGGTGATGTGTTAGGGTCTATCTCTCCCTTGCCCAGCAAAGTGAGTCAACAGGGTGACTTCTGTGCAGGACAAAGGGAAGTTACTTTGGATGCCATCTCCTCTAACATCTGAAAAACAGGTCACAAAGTCCCAACTGAACAATTGCATTGATTTTCTGTTTGATTTGGAATCTGTCAATCTTCTTACCAGCTACTGTTGAGATATATGGGACAAACAAAAGAAATTCTGATTTAACACAAACAGCTGCAGACAGTACACGTACTCCCAGCCACAGCTAGGTATTCCCTCTCGGATTCCCAGTTGCTATTCCTACACCCAGAGAGCTCCTGACTCTTGGCAGGTATTGACACACTACAGAGGATTTTGTGTGATTTTTGTTCTCCAGATCTGAAAGTTGAAAGAAAAATCTGAACTCTGCAGAGTTTTCAGTGATCTGATAAAAACCATTGTCACATTAAGCCAACCTGGGCTTTAGAGTCTCACAGAAAGAGTATCAAGGTGTAGCAGTGTCCCTTGGAAAGGGATGCTGCCAGTACAAAAAGCTTGTCAGGTAGAGGATGCACTGTCAATGGATAATTTCAGCTTGTTGAGGCTGACCCAAGGAGCAGTTTAAACATTTCAGTAGAGCAGTAAGTCAGGGAGTAAGACTGTTGTACTGATTCTAATGGCTTATAGACAAAATGGTGTTCTAGCTGATTTACAGTACTTAGAGAAAAAAGTTTACATTTCTGAATGTCTTTAAGGTTTTCCAAACAGTTTTTGATCTCAAGAGAATCATGAAGAAAGGAAAGTTGCTTCCCTAGTCTGACAAGAGATTGGAGTGCAGAGAAATATTTTAAGTTGAAGAGTGAGCCCTATAATTTACAGGGAAAAAATCAATTTTAACTATATTTAGTTTCTGTTTACAAGAAGAAATATTTGCTTTGCTTTACTAAATTATATTTGTACAAGCCAAACATCATTACATGGCTTTGAATAACTCAGAAAACTATTTCCATAGCACTGACTGAATTAAGGCAATAATATCATCAGGACATTAAATACTTCTTTTCCTCTGTTGATACAGCTTTTTTATTCTGTCCTTGCTGAACTTTTTGGTCATTCTTTATTCAGGTCACGTCAAATAGGAGAGCAGAATGGACTGGTGTGTAAAAGCACTCTAACAAGCAAGATAAGATGCTCCATCACTTTCTGATGAAATATTCAAACACATTGCCCACTGGTATCAACTTAGTCATGACTGATTTAAATGATACACTGAAAAATGTGCTTTAATCTTCCATATAATAAGTTTTTAAAAATTAAAACTGAAATCACAGTTTAAAGAAAAAGCTAGCAGACACTTCGGCCATCATTTACTTGACTGTATGTTTTCTGCCATTGAAGTGGCTGGTTTCATTAAAGAACTGAGTACAGATGCAATTGTAATGCAGATTATGATCTAAAGTCAATAATTTGTGAGCTATTGAATGTCTTGGTGGATACTGATGTCATTAAACTTTATATTAAGCAAACTAATGTTCTTCCCTATTATTTTTTGCCTGTGAAGAATCCTAGAATGGTTTGGCTTGGAAAGAATCTTAAAGGTCATGTAGTTCCAACTCCGTGCCATAAGCAGGGACACCTTCCACTGCACCAGGTTGCTCAAAGCCTCATCCAACCTGGCCCTGAACAATTCCAGGGATGGGGCATTCACAGCTTGTCTGGGAAACCTGTAACAGTCCTTCACCACTCTCACAGTGAAGAATTTTTTTCTTTAATCTAAACCTGCCTTCTCTCAGTCTACAGCCATCACCCCTTGTCCTGTCACTACATCCCCTTCTAAAAGTTCCTCTCCAGTTTTCTTGTAGGCCCCCTTTAAGTAGTAGGAGGCTGTCAACATCTTGCTAACAAAACTGAAAAGAATATATATCCTTAACCTGTTCTCTACCACTTCAAGCATTTTTCTTTAAAGTTCAAGTGAGAATATTCAGAATAAATAATGATTCAGAATACTATACCCGACTTAGAATACTTTCTGCCACTTTATTTTATTTCTGAAATATATACTTAGCACTCAGAATTACTTCTTTACCACAGGTTTAATCAATTATAATAGAAAAATATGAGTTTAAAGAATTATAGCACATAGACAAAAGAACTACATATGGAACTGATTTTTCAAACAGCCTTTTTTCTCTATGAAATATTTCCATTTTAATGAGAATTTTTGATTCCTGTTTTTTAATCCATTCTTTTTCTCCCCAACTTTAGTGAAAGCAGAGAGAAGTTAACTCTGAAATTCACTATGCTCTTGGGAGAAGATGGATAGACCCTGCTTGACAATTTATCAGTGAGTACGTTAACTTTGCCAACCTCCATTTCTTTTTGTTATTTAGTTGGATGATCAGAATAATTTTTTTAAGCATTAATTTCTGGAGACAACACAGGCAAACAATTAGAATTTACCTGCCTCAATTAGATCACTGGTATGTATGCATTCTTCCTTTCTTGATGAAAATTAGGAGTCATCTTCAAGAATTAATCAAATGACAAAAAAATAATTAACATTTATTCAAGCATGGAACTGTCAGACAGAAATTTTCAAGTTAAGAGTGAATCCCATGAGTTTCATCTGCTCATTGATTTACTAAAATTTCATAAAAAGGACAAAAAATTCTTCTTAGTATAAGACCCACAAAGCTCAACACTGTCTTCCTTAGAAAATATGTCGCAATCACTCATTTTGTACTTAGTAGTATATGATTTTCCAAATACAAAAGAGGAATTACATCACAACTAGGAAAAGCCATTTAAGAAACCAATAAAAGCAAGGGCATTAAAACTAAGGGAATCCTACAGGTTTACAGAGCTTTTCACTTCTACCTTTGCCAGCCAGTCTCAGGTAGCATTGACTGAAAGCTGTTTACCCAGAGCAATCACACCTACGAACGTAAATTCAACTGGAAGCCTCTTTCAGTTGTCTTTCTAATATTCAGAAATACTGCCATGTAGTTAGTATCCACACTAGTAATGGATGCAAACAGAGAAATCAAGGGCTGAACAGGGAGGAGTTGCACCTGACTCCTGAAGATGATATCCACAGATCCAAGTTAAAACAAGCTGAGTAAAAAGGTTGGTCTTCTGATTTCTTCAAGCAGCCCTGTACAAATTAAGTCTTCTTCAGGTTTAAATTACAAGACCTGTGTCTATAAACTCCTATAATCAGAAAGTTTTTGCATCCCTCCAATTATATAAGATTAAAAAAAAAAAAAAAAGAAAGATACTATCTCTGCCTATAAATATTGCATCACCTTTAGCCCCAGATCATTACAGTTACAGTAATATTACTACCTAAAATAGATTAAAACAACATTGTCAGAAAGTATACAAAGTTACTTGCCTTGGCAATACCACAGTTTGTTAGGTGAAAGGGACTCCATTTTCCAAATCTTAAACACTGAAATTACTTAAAGCATGACTAGGAAAACACAGCTCTAAACCTCGTATAACTTTGTGGATTTCACTTATATTTTCTGTCTGGAGGAGAGTGACAGGTACACATCTTGTGAAAGATATAAAGATAACAACACAAATTCTCCAAGTGTGCCTTTCTGAAAAATCCATTGCAGATTTGACACAAGGGGTTTACTTTCTTATTTTATCTGAACGTCTGTTTTCTTTGTGTACTAAATGCTCAACTACACTTAAAACTGTGTTTTCAATTATGCGATTATGCATTTGTGTAGCCCCATTGAGCTTCATAGAATTACTCAAGCAGAGAAAAGTTTGCAGAATTACAGCTCAGGCTTGCCAATAAGAGTTTTTTTCAGTGAAAAAACCATACTTTGTTTCACAGTTAGTTCATTCATTGAGGAATATGTAGTTGCAAGTATTTAAGTTTTTTTAATTACAGTACATTATACAATAGAAAAGATAATATTTCCCTAGAAACAGTGTTTATCTCCATTCTTTAATTTTACAAGGATAGAAATGTCACTGTCTCTACTACAAGAATGGCCCTTCTGAATTGGTTTCCGTGAAAGTAATCACTGAACATTACTCTGAATCATAAATTGAAGTAAATCATACATTAGAATAAGCCCCAAAGTTTCTCAGAACATAACACAGAAATACATAATGATTTCGCAATTTCTGCAGATACACAAACAATTTCATTTTCAGGAAATGCAATTTCCTTCTCATGGAGAAAACGTACATTTTCAGTGAAAAAAAAAAAGGCATCTTTTGTGATAGTTTAATTTTTTCTTTTTTAATTTGTGCCATTTTTTTAAACACAGTTTTCCACAGAATTCAGTCAAATAATGATCTGACAAATTTCTATATAATTTATAGTATTTTCTAATTTACTGATGTAACACAAATATGCACAAGAAAGAAAAGGTGGCTATATCATAAATAGGAACAATAAGATTAAGCTAAAATAAAAGCAAAATGCAGGAATACATTCATTCCCTCAAACTAATTTTGGAAGCTAGGTAAATCATTAGCCACATAATTTTGTCCCAATCCTGTTTCAAGCCAAAGTTATGCAACTAGGGTAATTTGATCTTGATATAGAAGCATGAGAATTTCTTTGAACTGATTTCTGTCCCAAGACATTAGCAAGAATGCTTTTGTGTCCCCATGCTTTCTTTTTGATCTGCTACTTGCAGGTTTATATACCTATGTTCCAGCATGAACTCCAACTAAATTGACCATCATGGTGTTGATAAATCTGCTACAAATACTTCATTAAGCTGGAAATCACACTTAAACCCATAAAGGAAGCATATATTAAAAGTGGGAAGAACTTGCCTTGAAGTTGAAACACACTGGACTAAAACTCAGAAGATTTGTGTTCATTCCTGGCTCTGACAGACATCTTTTAAGTCATTTAATCTTTCTGAGACAGAGGTCCCCAAGTGTAATACATCCATTTATAGTTCTTATCCGAAAGGTAAAGTTCCTTAATTCCAGGTTTGCTCCTTACTTTCTGTATGCACAAAAATTTCAGACCACATTCTTGCCTGGTCTTTCGAGATATACCATAAGTTAAAAAGTTTTTTTTTTTTCTCAGAAACCACATATAAAAATCTTGTTTTGTTCACCTTTCATATGACCTGATATTTTAGGCACTGGATAAAATATTTTCGTCTCTGAAGTTGATGGTTAAGCTACTCTTGCCTTCAACAGAGTGCATGATTTCACTGATCATGTTTGCAAAAGATCGATTAACTGGATTTTTCACGTCTTTCTCTTCTCATCTTAATCTGCCTGCAATAGCTGTAGCTCTGCTATTTCTGAATCAAGAGAGCTTGGACTTGCTCCTGCTTGCACTGAGCCAAGTCTCTGAAGTGGCCCAGTGGGAACAAAACAAATCCATTGTCAAATTCAAGCTAGGAAACTAATGATGAATCATTATTAAGAGCCACATGCAGACACACCAGCAGGAAAAAACAACTCCATTTTCAGACTGATTTAAAGAATCGTCTCTATCAAGACGACCCTAATGACTGACAATTCACTTTATCAATTCAAACTAAAGTCAGAATCATTATACCTGAGCATGATCATTAAGTGACAGTGATCGTCAGACTGAGACAGTGTCACCTTAACTGGATATGCCTCCGAGGTGATTAGGGCCTTATTGGACTGTATAATCCAGACATTAGGTCCCTGTACTGGCATTCAGCCAAACATTATATTTTCAGGAAACCGGCCTGGCAATCGAGCACCCAGTTTACAATTTTCAGATGTCAATCTATTCATATGAAGTACACAGAGAACAGTTCAACTATACAACAGGCTTTACTTAACATTTCTGAAGACCAATATATTCTAAACACCTTTGTAGAGGCTTTTAATTGGGAAACTGCATAGAACAGTATTATCAATGCACAGGCTATCAGAATCTGATCACAACATTTCAAAGAAATAATTTTCCATAAAAGATAAGTTAAGTCAATGTTTACTTCATAATTGGGTCTTGAATTCTAGTGTTACATGACAGGGGTAAAGTTCATGTAATCCCTATGACTGACTTTCAAATTAGAGGCTGTAACTCTTTCACTCACATGTAAATAAACAAGCCATTTATGGGACTTGTTAGTGAATGCAGCTCTCAACACCATCCACAATAAGGAAGACTAATTATTTTTAACACAGCACAAATGTTAATGGTATCTCTGTAAGTCTTACATATGTTAGTGAAAGGGTAAAGGTAGATCTCACAGCATGGAGAAATAAAATCAATTCCAGAAACTTGCCAGTGTCCGACATTAAAATAAAACACAGCATTCAGAGAACTTGGACTGTCCCCAAATTCTCCTTAGCCACTCTAGTATACTGTGGTGGAATATATCAGAATATATCTGCTGAAGAGCATGAAATTTCAAGTCTACAGGAAAAACATCAGTACAGATTATTTTTCACAGTTTTCAACTGATGGGAATCCCCATTAGCAAAGGTCAGGCTTAATTTGCCACAGCTGCACTCAAAAAGCCTGTGGTCCATCATAGCTCAGGTAAGACAAAAAAAAAATGCTGCTTAACTCAGTAGGAAATCATTCCATTATATGCATACAAAATATGTACTCAAGGGCATGTGGTTTTATTGCATAGCTACTGCATGTTAATAGCATGTAATAAATGTTGTACCTAGGTCATGAAAAGAAGAAGATATTTCAAAAGTAAGACAGGTATTTTTTGAGCTTATATGACAGAGGAAATTCTTGCAAAACTTAACAATAGGTATTACTACTGCAGCTGTCAGATCAGGATTTTGAATTTTTTAATATCCATTTTAAGTATTTCAGAGCTATTTTGTAAAATCCCTGTTACATAATTAGCTTTAAAAATTACTCAAGTTAGCATTTTGTCTATAAGGCACAATTGAAAGACGGAAGTTTAAAATAATGCTGCTGATTCTTTACACAATTGAAAAGCTGTGCCAATATTATCTTTGTTGCAGCAGCTGCTTGTAAATGCCTTTAGAACTGATTTGGGTCTCTCTGTCACGTGCCAATGGAATCAGGCAGAGGCTTTAATAGTGTATGTTCAATGTACACAGTACCTGGGTGATCCTACCAGTGCAGATAAATTCCTAGCAGCTAACTGAATGTGCAATTACAGCATCAACATATCTGCATGGAATTTTTTTTCTTCCCCAAGCATCTTGCCCTGGCATCCCTATTGCCTGGAAGTTCCATAGGCTGTAACTCTGACTGCTGCAAAATCTCTGATGAACACGGGCATGAGAAGCCCAGGGTGTGGGCACAAGGAACCATTAGACCTCTGTTACAGCAGCAGAATGAAGTGAAGGCCCCGAGTGCTGCTCTGAGGAATAACACACTGCACTTAAAGGGACTTTCAGCATAAAGCAATCTAAGCAGTTCTTATTTTTAATAATATGTATTGCCACTAATTAATTGACTTTAGTCCACTCATTCCTTGCAAGTGGGAAACAACAAGGTAGACAAAACGACACTGAAAAGGAACTGAGGTTTTAAATATGTAGTAACTTGCAGAGCATAGGTATGTCTATCTAAGATTTGACAGAAATTGTTTCGAATTCTATCAAGTATATGTGTTTTATTCACAGACAGTCCTTAAAAAAACGTACCCATCTAAAAATAACATTTTTAAAAAATAAAACCTATTGTCCAAAGAAAGTTAAGACAAGTAGAAAAATTCTTGTCACTCCAGACTGGCAGAATGAGAGCAAAGTGAAAACTGGGACAGGCAAATAAATCAGGTAGTCATTATTTTAAATAAATGCTGATCTGGTTAAAGAAACTATCGAAGGTAAATTAGGAGTGAGACTGGATGTCTCCTGTCTGTGTGGTCATCCCATCAGCACCAGCAGAAGTTTCATTCAGAAAGTGTTCCTGAATGGATTCTTATTGTCATGGGAATAACAACAAAGAACAAATGGTATTGCTTCAGAGGAACAGTCCTTCAAAACATAGTATTTTGCTGTCCACCATATTTAAAGCACCATGCTCCACTACATGGAAAATGTTTCCCCTGAAAGAGCACAACATTTTTTAAATATGTATTTTCAGCTGACCCAACTTCAAAGCAATCACAGTATGGCAGCTGAAGTATAAAAGTACCAGCAGTTTTCTGGAAAAAGGATGACTCCACATGACAACCCCCCAGACTACACTACAAAATAGATGACCTTGTACAAGAGCTTAATGAAAACTCTTTTTCTTATAATCTAAAGATTGAAGTTTAACACATTTAACCTGGATATAGTCTAATACAATAGATGCAAATAGGAGACATTCCTTAGAAATTAAATAAGGCTTGTGGACAAGATTATGAAAAGTGCTGAGATGGATTATGAAGGAAAAAAACCTCATATATAAGCAAACAGTCACCTACATCAGGTAAATTAACAGAAGTTAGATGTCCAGTCTGCTTTAGTAATCTTGAAAATCCTGTTAGGTACCTCCAAGCATCTAAATGTCTTTGAAAACATCCCTCTGTGCCTAATATTATTAGGAATCACTGGACTTGAAAGACTAAAGGGACTCAGCCTCATCTGCAATATACAGCTGTACTTTTCAAGCAGAATGCATACAATTCAACAGTACATCTGTCCAATCAAAGATCCCTCCACCATCAAGTGGAAGATAGACACTCATCATAAAATCTCCCATAAAGGATAAAGCACTCTCTGGAAATACCTTTCTCAGACTTGGTATAAATTGGCCTCTGGAAGACACCTAGAGGGAGTTTAAATGGCTAGACACATAATTCATACACACAGTCTAGGAGCACAATGAAGAATGCTCTTTACTGATGATTTCATAAAATCTTTTGTTGAGCTTCTGCTCTGCCCCAAACACTAATTAGGTCCATGTTTTAACCTGTACTATTGTGATGACTGTCACATTACAGAAAAAAAACTCAAAATAGAGGTATGTTCCAGGCACCAATTTTTCTACACCCTTCGGCACAAGTCCCCAGTAAAATGCAACAGACTCACTGAATCACTGAGCAAATGTACCAGGTCACGTAAAGGCACAAAGACGTAACCATGCTGCAATCTGCATGTTTATTTAGAGAATCCTTTGAATACAGAGGCAGTAAAGTGGTCTCACCTCTCTCTTACTCAAGAATTACACACTCAGCAAAACTAGCCAGGGCACTGCCACGAGAGAGCACAAGACCTAAATTACTTACATTTGACAATACATTCATGAAATAAAAATAAAAATGAGGCCTCTTTGTCAGACAAGGGAGAAAATTTCTGAGTTCACTGGGTGAGAAGAGTTACACAGGGAATTCTCTGAAATAGTGATGGATGGGAAGAACATGAAATTTTGAGGTATGATAAGCCAGGGACAGCAGGGATATAAGCAGGATGAAATGAAGGGAGTTTGTGAATTGGCTTTGAGGAAATGGCAGAGATAATAAGGACCCAACAGCAATAAGAAACACCATTTTTTTCACAATGCTCCCTATGCTGTGAAGATTGGGGACAATTCATTCTGAAGGTACAAAATATAGAACAAAGAGAAAGAATCGGGCATTCTCAATCTTCCCACATTTTCCATAAAATCATATTTATTCACTAGCTACCTATTAATGGAGACATCTTTGGCAGCCTTTTGCTTTCATTGCATTAACTTTTGTTCTGCTCCTAATCTTGAAAATGTGAGCAACCTGCAAACCTGCAAAGAATAGTAAGTCTGTTAGTACCCTGAAGTACCCCACTTATTTTGTTACCAATTACCATTACAATAACTGTATTGCATTTTGCTGAAAAAATAATTTTATGTGGCATGAGCAACATTAAAAGTATCAAGATAAACACTAGAATTTCAAAAAATTTAAGAAAAATCCATCAACATTTGTTTCCAGTCATATTCAACTTCTTTTAAACTGTGTAGTGTCCATTAATTCAAGGGATATCTGAACAGAACTATATTAGTCATCGCTTACCTTTCAGATTTCTTGAGACAAACCAGAAATAATGGAAAGAAAAGATTTCTAATGCAAGTTTGAGTATGTGGATTAAGACTTTTCATGTTCACAAAGAAATCCAGCAAAACTTTTGATCTGAGAGACTGTGAATGTTAATGATCAGAAAGAATGTCATGGAGGATTTGTTTATATTTTTAAAACTGTACATAAAATAATTTATAAAGGAAACAAAATGCAGGCAAGAAATGAAAGACATTCTTTGATAAATTAAAAATGTTTGCTTTCTCCTATAATGTAAGAAAGCTAGATGTAAGAGAAGTATATTGTGTGTATGTTCAAAGGCTTAACAGCATGAGCTATAGAAGTATTTCAAATGGTAACAGCTCAGAAAATAGTATAGGTCTTGAAATTAAATCATCCTCATAAATAAATCATCAAATAAAGATAAAATGACAAATTGGTATTAGTCTAATACAAATTTAGCTGAAGTATTAATATCCTTTTTTTTCCCCCCTCAGAAGGAAATTTGCTATAAAACTTGAGTTCAGATAAATGTCTTCAGGTCTAAATATTTGTGGTGCAATTCTTTATTGCTTTTGGTCACTCATAAAAATTGTAGTGATGTCAAGCCATTGTTAAGATGTCAAACTACAGAGCACACATTTTGATATATCTTTGAAGTCTGCCCTACTATTTCTGAAAGTACAGGTTCCATAGTTCTCTTACATGTTAGGCATTGCATCAATGTCCTTGGGAAAAGTTCCTCCTTGATATGGACCCACACTCTTAGTGGCAGCTGTACATTTCCTCCATGTCTGAAGGACCATGCGTCACCTTACAATTTTGTGTCAAAGTCTTGTAGGCCTAATACACATGAAGGAAAAGACGCCCCCTTCGTACAACCAACTGAACCCAAGATTTAACAGGAATTTTCCTATGAAAGGCAGATGAACCTAAGAATATAGGGCATAGTATTCAGAGCAATATCTCATCATTAAAAGAGTCATAAGAATAAGGAAAATCCCAGCTGCCTAGTTCTTATCAGAAGATAATCCTCCACATAGTGCACTGCTGGAAGAAAATTTCACATCATTTGTCTTTTTAGCATACTTTATAGCAGCTATTTTTTTTCACATTCATAAAACTCCTGTGACCCTTTTTCCTCCCTCTGTCAAGTTTCTAATTGTTTGTACTGAAACCATCCTAATTAGATGGTGAGATTTTTAGGGTGTGGACCTTGTCTAATTGTTTGGTTTATAACACTGTGAGTGTACAGTACTTACATTAATATTAAACTGCATCTTGTCCTGTATTTTATGATGTTTGTTACAGAGAAACAGACATCTTGTATTCAGCCTCCTTTCTAAATCAAACAAGGCTTATATGATCAAATCTATGTATATCTCCATGTATGTTTGTACTATCAAAATTTCAGACCGCTCTGTCCAAGTTAACTGTATTTACATTCTCCCAAAATGGGATTGAGCTCAGAGATAATAAATACTTACCCTGCTTCACGAAAATAATGTGTTGAAGGTACTACTTCCCTGAGAATAAAACCTGCTGTACATGCCCAGTTCTCTTGAGATATTATAAAACAACAGATAGGCACAGTATTTACCGCTCAAATCTGCAGGGAGAACATCAGTCAGAGCTCACATCTTTCATTTGCCAGAATCAAATGTATATCACACAGCTATGGAAAAACAGACTCACCAGTTGTGATGCTCACAGAGCCACTTAAGAACTCATAAGCAGATCTAGTGGGTCATGACAAAGGTCCTACTTTGTCAGGCCTCCCATTACTGGCTGTGGCTAACAGTGGGCATGCAGTGAAAAGCAGAGCAGTGGAGATGCACGGCGCTGTTTCCTGGGAGTACTGCTTCCAGTAGTGTATGAATCATGGACATCCTGAGTTTGGCATTGTGTCTGTGTGCTTAATAGCTCTGCCCCCTCACTGCAAGGATTTGTTCAATTGATTTTGGCACTTCTGTAGACATCTGGCACCGCAAACTTCCCAGGGCATTGGAGTCCACATGTCACATACATGCTTCACAAAGAAGTGTTGCCTTTTGCTTGCCTTGTACTCCCACCTTTTAGTCTTATATGATACTCCCTGGCGTTTATTTTTTTTAAGAAAACAGCTCTTCCTTGGTTATCCACAATTTACAACCTGCTATTCTAATGACTTTGGTCCTATTCTCTCTCAGTTGCTTTTTTCCCAACTGTTTAGAGCAAAGATTTAAAACCAATTGAAAAGACATTGGAGCTTCAGTGACTTCATGGCCTTTGGATCATTTTCAAAAGAGCTGTATGGTACACAGTACACTAAGCATATGATTGAATACCCTCTGTGCCAAAACCCAACCGCTACCTCTTGAGGTATTTTTAGTATTCTACAGTATATTTCTGGTTTAAAAAAAAAAGAAATTGAGGTATTTCTGTATTTTTTTATATCTTGAATTGATGTCAATATGTTAGAGATAATTCAGGTCTTACATTTGGAAAGAATGGTACAAACATTCCTATAAAATTATTTTTACCTGATTAAAATAGGATATTTAATTTAATATTTTGATATTTACTAGTTGGAGAACAGAAAGCAAAAAGAAAGAGCAAACACCTTCTACCTTTTCATCAGGCCGTAAGATCTAAAGCAAAAGAAAACCATATGATAAACAGAACAATGGAGATGGGGTGGCTTAGTACTATTTCCAGGCTAAGTTCCAAGTCACTTCTATAATCAAGTTCCAATCCAAGTAAATGTTTGGCTCACTTCCTTTGTATCTGACAAACTTAAGAAATTCAAGGGCTTATTTTCTTCATTTTCACTTTGATGAAAGCATTCTTGCTTTTCATGCAGTTTTCAGATCAGATCAGTTGCTTTATTTTTCTAAAATGCCAAAAACAGCATAGCTAGGAGGAAACTTATGCAGGAAAAAATGAGCTGTTGCTTCTCTACTTATTTCACAATGTTAGTGGCTTTTTTCATGTGTTCTATTAGTTCTGGTGGATGCCATGCTGTCTAAAGCTTTATTCCAGAAAGGAAAAACTGCAGTAATTATGGCCAAAAATGTCAGGATGCACTGCACAACTATTCTTTACACCACATCTCAAGAAGTATAGCATTCTTTTGTAACATACCTCTTAAACATATGTATTTTGCAATTTGTCTTACATCCAAAAACACTTCTTAATGCAATGCAAGAAGGCATTTAAAAGACAGTGTCTGAAGCTCTGAGTCACTCATTTCAGAAATGGATTACAGTATTCCAGCAGAGTAGCAGAAACAGAAATGCTTCTTTAGAATGCCAAGGCCAAACACACAATACTCTAAAGGCCTGGTGCTTGCTATGCCCTTTACTGGCAGATTGATTTTCATGTTCTCACCAAGCTAGCATTTAGCAACATTGCACTGCTGGTTGGATAGCAATGACAACCCAATTAGAAAACACAGTCAATGAACAGGTCAGGCAGCCACGGTTCAGATATCCTAAGCAAGACTAGCCCTTTCAGTTTGTAAAACTTTCTGTTGACTCCTTCCTTATCATAAGTGACCTACCATAAAAACATGTCAAAATTTCATGAAGAAACAAAACAGAAAATAAATAATAACTCATCCAAATACGCAAACAGTTTGAGAAAACTTTTAGAGGAATTGTCAGCATAGAAAAGAAAAGAAATTGATAATAGGGTGAGATTTCTGATTTCCCCATAAATACATGCACTGTACTGGTTATGGGCTTCAGAGAAATGTTTTTGGGTAGCCTGTGCTTATCAGACATATATTTTGAGAGATTAGAATCACCAAAACTAGAAAATTGTATGGCTGTATTATTTAGCCAACTTAGCTTTCCATATAAACACAGATCATTTTGAATTTTGGTTTGATCTCACTTGAAACAAAGATAGATAGATAGATAGATAGATAGATAGATAGATAGATAGATAATAGATAGGTGTGGGTGTGTGTGTGTGCATGTGTGTGGGTGTGTGGGTGGGTGTGTGGGTGTGTATATGTAGTTATAATATACAAATAATGCCATGTGGATGTGAGGTTATGAAGCCCGAAAGCAGGCAGTAGATATTTCTCAACATATGATGCATACAAAGCAGGTGAATGTATGGATCAAGAAGGACACTACATAAATTGTTGTGCTTTTAAAGAGGGGTAGCTAGGGCTTTTTTTGATCGAACTGAGAGTTCAATTCTGAAAGCACAGTATTAGCACTAGGGCTGTGAAATCTAGTGTTCATCACATATGAAGCAGGTGTCTTAGGAGACAAAGCTACCAACATTTCCAAAAGAACAACAAGGCCCGCCTTGGACTTTCAAAATGGCCAAGATTTTTCCTGAAGTCTACTGATCTTTTTTAAACACAAGATAGATCTCTCTGTAATAGACTAGTGAGGGTTTTATTATCATGAAGATAGTTTATCAACATCACTGCTATTATCTTCATTAAAAACAGCTTAGCTGTGCCATTTTGAAAAGCCGTCCTGTTCAGAAGTGCCTCTCCTTACATGCTCCATCACTGATGTTTCTTCCAGAACTATTGAATCTCACCTTTTTGTTAATCTTGAACCTAGCTAGACTTAATGTTCTACGTGAGCAAGAACAGTTCTCAAGTTTTATTCTGTCATATGTCCCGTTTCCAGCTCCCATGGTTGACTAGTTGTGTCTTTGCTATGCTGCCGCCTTTATAAGAGATGGACTTATTTGCCTCTAATATCCATGCTGACTTAATGGTTTTATGTAAATAGCAAATTGAAACAATACCAGCATGTATTACTGTTCATGAAGCTCCTTTCAAAATTGTGTCAGTGAGTTTCGTTGCATAAGAAGGAATGTCAGGATGCCATTACAAAATCTAGGAACAGCATTAACTAAAATAGGACAAATGCATTGAAGCTATGTGCATGATGCTGTTTTCTGAACTGCAATGTACACACATCTGAAATCTGCTTGTTCACACTACAGAAACTACTTATTAGTGTCTGTATATAACACATCATCACCACAGGGAAAGCTAGTTTAAAGTCATAAATGTCAAGACATAATTAACTTAAAGGTCAGGTTTAATTACAGTTGTTGAAACTGAAATACACTAATTACCATTACTATGTCAGAAAATTTCTTAAAATGATTTGAAATGTTTTGTTGGTGCCCGTACTTTTCTGTAATTGACATCTTTTGTTTCATGATGGAGACGTTTCAATGAGCATTTTTTCACTAACTTTGAAGCAGAAAGAGAACAAACCAGAAAACTAATGAACAAAGTACCACCACAACTCTCAAAAAAACCCTGTTCTCTGCATTACAATATTATTAATTACCTTCTTGCAATTGGCACTTCAGATAATCATTTAGATGATGGAATTATTTGGAGAGTCTGGTGCATGGATGAAACAGATTTAACTGTGAGGCTCTGAAGTTTAATGACAAAACTAATCAATAAGTGAAACAGACTGGTGAGAAAATAACTCAATAACTGAAAATTTTGCTCTACCTGTAGGGTTTTCCAAGGATTCTACTGGGAATAGTTATTGACTCACATAAGTATTTTAGTTCTTGCTTTCCCCCAAGGTACAGAAAGTTTGAATGCTGTGATTTCATTTTCTCTTCTGTTATCTAGTGTTTATTCTTCCCTCCCCACTACAGCCAGGAGTTCCAACTCACCTTTTCCTATACTTTTAGCAGTGTGATAGACATTTTTTCCCCAAAGAAGCCATTCCCAGCTAGCTAGAATATAGCAGAGAAAAGGTTAAGCTATACAAAGTTCATTTCCCCACAATGGCATAGATTTTAGTTGCTGTATGGCCTCCATGCAAAAATTCAGAAGTCTATAGTGAATATAGCAAATGACTCTAGAGGAAAATATTACTAACTGATGAAGACAGGCCATCAAATGCACTGACAAAAGAGACATACTCATTTATTAAACTTCATTAATTTCACACCTGAAGTGCTGGGTTGTACCAGCTGCCCCGATGCTGCAGTGTCGATGCCTTCCAAAGCACACTAATCACCTGAAATCAGCAGGAAATATTTCTGTTTCTGGGGGAAATATTTCTACTTGGGAAGTGGGCAGCTCCCACACGCCTTTCCCCCTCCTCTTCCACAAGCCCCAGTACCTGGTGCCTCACATAAAGCGACAGGAAAGAGCTCAAAAGTCTGAATATAAGGAACATATACATCAACTGAAACAACGAAGGACTGTCTCAGGTACATAACTATGGCAGGAAAGTGACTGGCAGTTCAGAAAACAGCAAAAGAACAGCCTTGACTGTGCTACTGCCTTGCATCTCAATAAACGGGAAAGGATGGCATTTAATTAAAGAGTACCTGCCTCCCAGGTACTGATGACATTGAAATCAGTGTGGACAGAAGGCATTAAAGCTGGCATAACCCTAAAATTTTCTTATTTAAGATTTACAGCTGACTGTTACAGAAAAGTGAAAATTTTTTAAAGGCTTCCATGTGGCAGAATGTATCATTAGTATTCAAACTGATAGCAGCACTGATTTAAATTTAATAATCTGAGTGGAGATATGCATCAAAAAAGAATTCTTTTAAAATATGTCTAATAGCAATAACTAACTTCTTTATTATAGTCTGCCGGTGAAAAATGCCAGATATCAAAGAACAAGACATCAAATGTCAATTTCAGTGTGTTCTTCGAGTTGAAACTCACATTAAAATAATACACTTGCTGCAAATCAAGTAGAACAGACTGTACCTGCTTGTACCTTCCTTGAGGAAGATTTGAAACATCGAGGCCCAGAAAAAGCAGGAGTTTGACCATACAGGAGGGAGCAGGGAGGTTGTAGGAGTGGAAGTGCCCCAGCACTGGCAGTGGGGTCTGCAGGGATGGCCTCAGTGATTCCAGCCACTGGCCCCAACGCAGGGCACAGCTGAGCCCTGCCACCGTGAGTGTGGGACCTCCAGGAAAATGTATCTAAGAAAGGGCAAAATGCTGTCCAGGAGAGAGGAGCAAGTTAAAAACAAGTGTAAGAAATAGCTCTGTGAACACCAAGGTCAAAAAGGAGGAGGGGGAGGGGTTGCTCTCAGTGCTGGATCAGAGATTATCCTGCAGCTCATGGAAGAGACCACAGCAGATCAAGTCTTTCCCAGTAGCCATTGGAGAAGAACACATCTGAGCAGATGTCCACACTGCAGACCAGGGGAACCCACCCAAGAGCAGCTGGATATTCCCTAAAGGAAGACAGCCTCTGAACAGCTCATGCTGGAGCAGGTTCTCCTGGCAGGAGCAGCAGCCCATGGGAAGGGCCCACACTGGAGCAAGGGAAAAGTGTGAGGAGGAAGGAACAGCAGAGAAGTGCTTTGGACTGACCACCGCACCCATTCCCCATGTCCCTGCAAAGCTCAAGGGGTGGGATAGACGGACAAGTCAGGAGGCAAGGAGTGACGCTGAGACTGGGAAAAAGGGGTGGAGGCTGGTGGGGAAAGTGGTTTAGTTTTTGTTTCTTTCTATCCAACTCTATTTTAACTAGCAAAAATGACAGTAATTTTTTCCACAGGCAAGACTCTCTTGCCTCTGATGGAAACTGGTAAGTGATTTCCCTTCCTGATCTCAACCCATAAGCTTTTTCATCCTAGTTTCTTCCCATGTCCTGTTTGCAAGAAGTGACAGAGTGGCTGGGTGGGTACATGACAGCCGGCCAAGATCAGCAAAATCTTGTATTTTTATGGGGAGCACGTCCTCTGAAACCATACTTGAGTTTCCTATGTGAAAATTATGGTGAGGAAAGTGCATGTAACGTAGAAAGATAATCTGTAACCTAAATCTTTTTTTATATATATATTATTACCCTTCCAAGTTGCATTTTGTCCTTGTTTTAATTAATTGTATGAAATTATTATTTTGCTTTCAATTTATACAGCTGAGGTTTCATATTTTAGGTAACATCCACTTCTCATTCTCAATATTAAAGAAACTTCTTATACATCATTCTTTCATACCTCAGCCCTCACTTCATAATATGGGATTCAGGAATAGTTCACATAAAGCCTAGGTGACAACACAGTGTACCTGCAGAACAGTCTTTCTGTTAGTATTTACTAGGGATGCCAAAGAACACTCCAAAAGTCACAGACAGAATCACTGCTATACCATCTAGCACGTGAACAAGGGAACAGACAATTTGTTTAGGGAAAACATAAAATTTAAGGCAAAGTTCAAGTATCACAAATTGAAAAGGCTTGTTCATTATAAGAACAAGTATAAAGTAACTACCTAGTGCACAATTTATATCAGTGTTGCACAAACAAAAATACCTACCAATTACTTACCCTTTTAATGATTTTTTTTTCTTAATTGCAGATTAATAGGCAGTTCAAATTAACAGGCTGGTAGTTTGTCACTGTGATCTGCTTTTTAAAAGTTGAACAAGAAAACAACATTGGAATGCTCGAAATATGTTGTTGACAAGAAGCCAGGCTAAGGTGTTTAAATCGGACCAGGTGCTTTAAATGTCCCAGGGACTCCTTTTGCAGGAAGGAAGGCACTAGTTCTGCATTGGGGTGTCACAACAGGTGATCGATATCAAGACACTCATTCCTTTGTCTCTCCTGGATCAGCAGGGGTGAGCACAGCCAGAGTCTGAAGGAGAAAGTCTTTCACAGTAGTCAGGCAGCTGTACAAAGCAATGTGGGCCCATCTTACATGGCCTGGGGGTAGGGAGTGAATGTGTGAATGTGGCAGAGTCCTTGCTCCTCCCTCAGAGAGATGTTAGAAAAAAAACCAAAACAAACCCACCACCACATTTTCTTTTTCTTTTTTCTGTGCCTTTTTCTCCCCAGCAATGAGTGTGAATTCACATGAACTACTCCAGTGGCAGAAATATCAATAATTATATTCATATAATCATAATTAATATATATATTAAATGTAATAAAAAATATATATAATTATATAAAGAAATAATGGCAGTATACCAGATTTTCATTTTTGAAAATCATTCATAATCGATTTTCAATTAAAAACTCTGCAAATATATACTGATTTCATTTTATAAATTTCAGTTTTAAAAAGCCATTTTGATTTTGTCCCATATTTTCTTCCAACTGATGCATTCTCAGCACATCAGAAGAAAAGTTTTCATTTTTATAATAAATGAGAATGATTTGTTGCATTCTTCACAAAAACTTGATAAACAGGAAAAAGTCTTTTTTTCTTAGCTGTGTGTCAAATTTAGTCAAAGCTAGCAATTCAGATTCTTCACCAATATTTATTCTGCAATAGCATACTATACAGCAGCTCTGAAGGTGCTCATACTATTCCATGTATACATCTCAGCTGACAAATCACAAAGTTGCCACACAGTCTTTGAACTCAAAAGCTCATTATTTTATAGAAACTAAACATTGAAAGCTGAGGCATTGTTAGGGAGATAATATGTGATGTTAGACTAGGAAGAGAGGGTGCTTAAAGAACACAGAACTGCCATGCACACATGGGGAATGCAGTCATTCCACCTAATAATATCAAATCCTTAAAGTTACTGAAAATGTTCCTGGCATGCCAGATCTCAACTTCGCACAATTCAGAGCTTCTCAGCCAGACCCCACACCATGGTACGAGAAGGTTCTACTTTACAGCCAAGGAAGATGCACCCTAATTGGCTCTGAATCAATTATGGTCTAGAAATACTGGACTATATTTGAATTAGTAAGTTAATTTGTAAAAAAAAAGTCACTGGAAAAAATTTCTTATTTCCCATGAACTTAAAACACCCATAATTATGCAAAACTATAGGAATAAAACTAAGGTGCTCTGACTAAACTCCGCTTTGTAGAATTGTAATCAGTTCACATTCAACTAAGTATCATGTTCCATGCACAACTATATACGTCTTTCTTCAGTAAAATTCATTAAAAGGAAAAAAATCATGGCAGTGGAAGTACAGTGTTCATAAAAAGAAAGCCTATGGAGTTCAGCCCTACTAACTGAACTATGGAGGTCAGCCCTACTAAGCTATTTCACAAATCTTTGTCAGCCTTTCATAAAATTTTATTGCATAATTTTTACTTTTTCTTAAATCCCCAAAGCTGATGGAATCAATAAGAATCTCATCTTTTCTTGAAAAAAAAATATTGTTCATGACTAACCAGCACAGCTGTAAAGGAAAATCCTCCTTTCACACTCCAGAATTCACAAGATAAATTAATAGAATCAAGCATGTATTATGTTAAAATAAAGCCTCGAGATCTTCATGCCATATGTGTGGTTATTAAATATGTGACATCAGGGATACAGAAGCGGGGAATTTTTCTTTTGTAAGATCGGGAATGCAGAAATGCTCACTTTATTTAAAACCATAAAAAGAAGAAGTCATATAAAGAAAAATATTTCATAGAACTGGGGCAGGTGAGGATATCCACAGTTTTATAGTACCACCAAATGAATAATAATGCGGTGCCCCATATGAGTGCATGCTTCTACTGCATGCAGATACAAACTGGATAAATCCTCTTCGGGACAAATTATGACTGGACATAATCTGCTTACCCTTGACACTCACATCTGATGCAGTAATATAAACATAACAGAGATTTGTGTCATCTAAGTTCACCAAAGATGATAAAACTCTTTATTATTATTATTAAAATCCCGAGTCTAAGGAATCTTACATTTCTGCACCGAAAAAGTTTGAAATTTATGGAAGACTGTATACAAATCAACCCAAAAAACAACCTTCTTTGAATTATTGGTTCCAACACAAATTTCAAGATAATGTATATAGGAACACAGAGCCAGATTCATCAGAGTTTTATTGACTCATTAATGTAGCTCTGAATAAATGAGATTTTGTGTGTAGATTTAGTTCAAACGATAATTGCTAGGATCAACAGTGTGATACATATTTAAACCTGGGACTACTGCCACTGAATAAATGAAGAAATTATTACTAGTTAATCTTTGTAGGACAGTGTGTTCCTAGTTGGACCACAAAGTATCAGCAATAATTTCTGCAAAGACTGGAAAAAACTCCATCATTTACAATCATTGGAGGATTTTACCATTTTGCTGAGCCAGAAATGGACTAAAACTTTTGAAAGATTTTCTGAGCATGCCATAGCTAAAAACAACAGCAGGTAACGTAGAAGGACAGACTGCCCAAGTGCTTTAAAATGTTCCTGTGATGTAGACAACAAAGTCAGTATTTTTACAATTATGTGTGGTTTATAGATTATTTCCATTCCTTTTACTGTCAGTCCCTAGAGAAATTATATTAAGGTTCTGAGACAGGAATTGGTTTATTTGGGATGGAAACAATAGTCATAACCTAAGAGAACTTTTGAAAACCTCTGCTCTGGAATATTTTTTAAAACACACATTAACTAGATTGTAAAAATTTTGGGGCTATATCATTTAATCTTAATTTTGGATGTCACTCCATTATATGGAGTATCAAATAGCTGTAGTTTGGAGTATCAAACCTCAAGATAACAAAAGTAATCTGATTAATACAGATTTTCTGAAAACGAGTTGTTACTACAGCTTGAAAACTAAAATAGAATTGGAATAAAATAGCAGAACACTTGCACACCGGGTCTGAATGGTGGAATTTATTGGGTCCAGACTAGATATCTCAGGCAGAGATATCTCCCCTAGATAGATTCAGGCTAGAGATGTGAGAGTGGTACCTGTCCCTCTCTGTCTGATGAAATTCACTTTCTGTTGCTGGCATGACTCCACTCTTAACAAAGAATATATTGCTCATGAACTCTGGCTGCCCAGATCCCATATGACTTTCTGTCTGTCCACTAAGCTACAGAAAGTCTTTATTTCCCCTTTTTGCCATAGCAAATGATGTTACAAAATATAAAGATTTTGATTTACACTGAGTTCACAGTGAGAAAACATTTATTACCCAGACCCAAGACAATTACTATAAACAAATTATAAAATCTAAAATACTTATTATACTTTAATCAAAATTATAAATTATCTCTATTAAAACAACCTGCAGTGGAATATTTATCTTTAGGCAGTCACTTATATTCCAATGAGACGAACAAAGAGTTCAGCCATTCTTAGATGACTAGTCAACAAATGTTATGTCTGGAACTGTAAACATCATTACAAAATTTTAGTTTTTACAGCTTTAAAATGATGAAAGAAATTTATGAAGCCAGTAGCTGACTTGCAGAACACTGGCTGCACACATCCATAGGAACTGGGGTTTGATCATAACAGTAAGAGACTTTACAACACTAATTTCACCTTTCAGAATAGCTACTTTAGGTGACAGTAATTTTTAGTTAAACATAGAATGTTCAAACAACTCAATCTTATGAACGCTTTTACATTTCAAAGCAATGAGAATTATTTGAACTCTAAAATAAATAGAAATACACAGAGAAGACAAAGAAGAAAAAATGGATTTTACTAAGTTATTCCAGAAAAAAAAAAAGGCCATTTAGATCATTCTCTCATGACAATCAGGCAAAAATTATGTGAAGAGGGGAGACAAAAAACCAATGCTGAGTATTGAAATAAAAAAACATGAATAAGTAAATATTTCTTATTCTAAATACACTTGGGTTTTCTGAACAAGCTAGAGAAGATTCCAGTGGGCCAAGATAAAAAAACTGAACATCTAAGTTTGATTTGTATCTTTGTGAAAGCACCCATCATGTCTAAATTACAGTCAGTCTAATTTCACAATTATAATTAAATGTGTCCCACACCTCATTATTGTTGTACATGTCAGTAATATTTTTAACAGCTTCATTGTTTTCCCTGAGTCATCCAGAAACACATAGGTCAAACTGTTTATAAAAGTATTCCCACTAATGTGTGAAGGAAATAATTGGTGATGAAAAATACTGCATACATCAAACACAGTTTACTATCATTAAGATTATGTGCTAAAAGTTAAAACTATAGCATTTGCATAACATGTTAAATCTGGTTATAGCAAATTGAAAGAAAATACTGTACAAGCACTTCTGGGATTTTGGTGGGGTTTTTTTACTATGTACAAAGTCATAATTTTAAATTTCAGTAAATATAACTGATTAATCTAGCTACAAAACACATTAGCATATATCTAATGCCCAAAATGTTACACAAGAGACATCATACAGCCAGTGATGTATGGTGATTACAATGGTGAGGAAAATTAATAAACAAGCCATTGAAAAGCAAAATTGTCAAAATTCCCTCTAGCTGTCCCTCCGGCGCCTTCTTATTCAGTGCTGCCCTGTATATGGAGGAACTGTGTTCGGCAACATCCTTACAGCCATTTACAGAATTTCATATAAACTTGTGCAAGCCAACTTGGGTATTAAGGTTATATTCTGTTTTTATTTTACCAAGTACCATGTTACTTCAGTTACGCCCCCACCTGCATCATCAATGGTACCATACAAAATGGAAAAAAGAAAACTTAAGTGTCTTCCTGTTTACTTCATACATTATTTATCTTTTTTTTTCATGTCATCATTTTGCTGTATCCTGTATCCTCCCAGTGTAATTTTTCTTGTATTTGGTTTTCTGGTTTTGTATAATTAAGCTGAAATTTTAAGGTCCCACAGAAACAATTTTTTTAATGCATTCAGCTTAACAAATGTGCGCATATATATACGTATATATATATTTGTGTCTGTGTCTGTGTATGTGTGTAGACATTAACAATGCTCAAAAGAGTTCAAAGTTCAGTGAAACAAGTTTTCCTGCTCTGATCAACTAACCTTAGCTTCTAAATATCGCTATTAATATGTAATTATACTGTATTTCTTCCTAGCATCACTGTGGTAGGATTTACATGGAATAAAAATCCTATCCTGGACACCTTACAAAGAAGCAGTCTGTCAGTCTTCTCTGGAAGTCTCTTCAGAGGTCTAACCTGCCCCCTGATGATGTGAAAAGGAAAAGTTATGCAGTATCGAAAACTGTCCCTGCACTTCACTGTTCTTTCTAGTATCTGACTGGATTGTTGTAACTTCCTGTAGTAGCTCTCAAATCCCATCATTCCAGTGAATTGTAGAGGTTTCATGTGGCACTAAAATACATATGGTGATACATATTGCACTTTCAAGACCAGATATTTTCTTTGCTCTTGTTTTTGCTCTTTTTAACTCTTTGGTTTATAGAACGAATGCATAAACTGCACTCAAGCACAAGACATTGAACTGGTATCTTGCCAGGTATTGTGTTAAAAGTGAAGCCCAAGAAATGAGTCTGTGGAGCAATTATGCATGAAATGTCTTTTAAATATATTTATTCATTACTACTAATAAAAAGGCTGGTCTGTAGATGATTCTTTAATTTGTTTCAGATGCTAATATTTCTAACTGTTCAAACCATAAGCATCTCCTGTTGAAAATTATGTTCTTATGGTTATTTGGAGAAAATTATTTTAGAATGTGCAGCTATGTCATTCTGTTTAGATAGTTACATGAAATCTCTAAAATAATAAACTGCAACATTTGTACACCATTTTTTTTTCAGCCTACTATTCATCATTGACAGTCATTGACACTAATGAGGCAGACCTTCCAATCACACAGTATTATTACTGTTTCACACATGAGAGCATTGAGGTAAAGAGAAACAAATAGCTCTAGGGTCTCCTTCCCCTAGAAAAAAATTCCAAGTTCATGATTCACAGGCCTGAAATAAGATCACAGCTTCACTATTTTTCTGTAGACTCCAAATTATTAATAGATCATTGTCATCACAGAGTCAAGTGTACTATAAGGAAGATCACAGAACCACAGAATCACAGAATCACCAGGTTAGAAGAGACCTTCAAGATCGAGTCCAACCCATGCCCCAACACCTCAACTAAACTAAACCATGGCACCGAGCGCCACATCCAATCTCTTTTTAAACACATCCAGGGATGGTGATTCCACCACCTCCCCGGGTAGACCATTCCAATATTTTATCACTCTTTCTGTAAAAAAATTTTTCCCAATATCTAACCTATATTTTCCTTGGCGCAGCTTAAGGCTGTGTCCTCTTGTTCTGTCAGTTGTTGCCTGCAAAAAGAGACCAACCCCCACCTGACTACAACCACCTTTCAGGAAGTTGTAGAGGGTGATAAGGTCACCTCTGAGTCTCCTTTTCTCCAGGCTAAACAACCCCAGCTCCCTCAGCTGTTCTTCATAGGGCTTGTGTTCCAAGCTCTTCACCTCCAGCCTTGATGTCCTCCTCTGGACACGCTCAAGTGTCTCGTCCAAGATATGTCCATTGCACTGGATATTCACAGATAGTAACACACACAATGTAGATTTCATTTGAGAATTGTTTGAAATTCCTGTTGTAGAAACACAATCCCCATTAAATGCTGGATTTCATTCTCATAATAAATTTGACCCTGATATAAAAACACAAAAAAAAAAAAAAAAAAAAGAAGAAGAAGAAGAAAGAAAAATCACAAAACCCAGCAAATAAAATACTCTACACTGTAACAGTACCTAGATGGTTGTGGGGTGGAGTTCATTCATTTAGACTGTCCATACAGGTTAATAGCCCAAAAGCTTGGGACAGAGCCCAAAAAGATGGAGAATTCATAACTAAAAAATATATATTAACCACTTAAGGATTCTCACTTAAGCCCTGTTCAGTGGTTGGAGATACTGCGCATTAAAATGTCTATTATGTGCCACAGCTCATCCCCCCTGTATTTGTACTGCTGTTGCTGTCGCAGGAGCAAGGCCGAAAATTGTCTCAGCATGTTAAAAGCATAAATATTCTAGGAAAGTCACAGGAAGGGAAGCATACCTGAACTCAGAGCATCCCAAGGAACTGATGACAATTTTCAAAGATCCCAGTGGAGCTGTAGGAACACTTGAGAATAACTGTATATAGGTCTACTGGCTACCAGAGTGAACAAAAGGTTTCTCAGCCCTTGCTTCGAGAATGGTTTCAATACTCTGCCAGGTAAAAACTTGCTTGAACAAGGTCCTGCCATTACAGATTCTTTAAGGCCAATTTTTGACTTCACATTTTCACTCATGTTCAATTCCCTTGCCTTCTCTGTGAAATGGAGCAAATAGTAACAGGGGTTTTTGGTTGTTTTTCTCCACTTTCATAAACTACTATTTTAATCATGCTTTAATTCAGTAGCTGCAAATATTTATTCCTCATCTTTGTCTGCTTTCCAATGGCCATAATCATCACATACATCTCAGTTCTCTGAACACCATAGCTGGAAGCAAAATATTCATATCAATAGTTGGCTAACTTTGGAGAAATCACAGGTATCTGGTATATAGCTAAAGTTGGAGCATCAATCTACATTTACTACAGAGAAGTAAAGTTAAATCTCCTATTGCCTTGCAACACTTTATGATCCTTTCCCAGTGANTGCAGACCAAGATGTAGATTCTTAGCTGAGGTTTGGGTGCCAGAGATGATTCCTGCTGGGCCTTTAAGCCCTTGGCCTATCATCTCGTTATGCATCCGTTATCAGTTGGGGGGGGGGAGGGTTAGATGTCCTGCCACACCCAGTTGCCTCAAGGATTTATGGCACCGAGTTCCTAAAACATCTGAGTTCCTCTCTTTGAAAAGCTATGCAAATTGCTGTTTGTGCGCAAACTAGAGTTTACTCTCCTAATTTTAATTGGTACACCATCATGCAGACGTCTGCTAATAGTAGCTTGATTTGTAGATAAAGGTCAACAGACCCAAACAGCACAGTGTTACTTGTTTCAACTAAAAAGATCAAAACCATAGAATAATGATAAAAAGCAGAGAGTTCAAATAAGAAGAGAGACAGGTTCCTCATCTTCCTAAGGGTCCATAACCTCACCTAAACATTAATCTGCAACAGGAGTTGTGTTAATTTTGTCTGCTTGGTCAGACAGTTTCTGAACAGCTGGCAAATTGTCATTTATTTTATTTGTCATTTATATACAGATACTATTGACAGATCCTGGGATCTTGCTGAAAGATAGGCTTCCAAGTGAAACTGTCTAAACTGATGGAACAGTTTCTAGTGCTGAGAAACAAATACTGGATGTTTTTCTGGAATCAGTCACTATATCAAGTAAGTGTTTTTCAGGGGACTTACAAGTTACTTTTTCACCTTTGTTCCTCATTGCAGTAATGATTCCAAGGAAAATATCTCTATAGCAACAAATTTGCTTCTAAAGTGCATAAAAAAAATTGGTAGGAGATGCCTATGGAAAAAGATATTCTTATGAACTCTAAAAAGCAAAAGAGAGAAATTACCTGTGTATTAAACTGAAGGTTTAATAAAGACATTAAAATATATAAGTCTTTTTGGATTTTGTCTTATGGAAATTTATCCATTGACTTTAATCATAAGGAAAAATCAGATTTTTTTGTCTGATTGCCTGATTTGATCAGACAAGTTGAGACAACTAGAACATTGGTTGAAAAAGGATTGGTTCATAGAGTCTCAAGCTTCAATACCTTTATTTCAAAAATGGCCATAAAAAGAATGGAAATGAACCATTCTTGTTTCCACCTAATTGTATCCCTGTACCATGAGAGTCTCTCCTAAAGAAAAATTAAACAGTAAAAATACAACTCAGCATGCAGGTCCTCAATTAACACAAAACTTCACCTCTTCATCTCAGAGAAACTATTCAAGTTAAAAGAGCACAAAGTAAAGAGCCCCTATTGTTCTGCCAGACAGGGCATGTGACAACATACTCACATCACACACAAGAAGCGCGCTTCAATCAGGAGAAGAGAATTCCTGAACAGAATGTAATTAATGTTACATGCCAAAACAATTAGTGAAGTGTCATTGGAGGCACAGCCGTTGCATCTAGAGCTCCAAACTTCTGGGCCAAGATCCGGAAATTGTATCACTTGAAAGCCCTTAACAGGAAATAATGAACATTTTTATGGCACCAGAACCATAATTTATATCAGCCATTTAATGTGTGAACATAATTAAGCAGCCAATATACTTAGATGTAATGTCTGGTTTCTAAGCTTTCCTCTCCCACTCTAAAATTACAAAAACAAGTTAAAGAAATCATTAAGGCATTTAGGTATCAAAGGGCCTAGTGAGCTCCTAGACACCAGGCTAGTAGGGAGATCCTCAGTCAAGCATCCAGGATTGTGTTGTAAGGAGGACAATATTATGCAAAGCTTATTCACAGTATCGCAGAATCATAGAATAAGCTGAGTTGGAAGGGACCCACAAGGATTACTGAGCCCAATTCCTGGCCCTATGCAGAACACCCCAAGAGTCACACCATGTGCCTGAGAGAACTGTCCAAACACTTACATGAAGTATGTCAGGGTTGCTGTGACCACTTCCCCAGGTTGCCTGTTCCAGTGCCCAATCTCCTTCTGGGTGAAGAACCTTTTTCTAATATCCTACCTAAACCTCCCCTGACTCAGCTTCAGGCCATTTCTTCCAGTCCTGTCATTAGAGTGAAGAGATCAGTGCCTGCCCCTCCTCTTCCCCCCACAAGGAAGTTGTAACTGCGATGAGGTCTCCCCTCAGTCTCCTCCAGGCTGAACAGACCAAGTGACCTCAGCCTCTCCTCATAGAGCTTCCCCTCAAGGCCCTTCACCATCCTTGTGGCCTTGCTTTGGATGCTCCCTGATTGCTTAATGTCTTTTTTCTGTTGTGATGCCAAAAAACTGAACACGGGGCTCAAAGTGAGGCCACTCCGGTGCAGAGCAGAGCAGGAAAATCATCTCCTTTGAGTGGCATCTCATTGAAAAGAATAGAGTTAAAATTGAGTTAGATAATATAACAAAAGGAGGATAATTTTTAACAACCAAAAAAGAAAAGAAAAGGAAGGCTGGAAAGTTTCCTTAAAAGTCATTTGAAAAATTACTATTTTTTTGTTTGTATGAAAGGCACTAGACTTAGACAACGTCTACAGTATGCCTATAATTGTATTCTGAAGACCATTTTTATTCGTATGGCTTTGTAGTACAAGCATGGGGAGATGCTGTATGAAATTAAAAGTAAGTAAATTTCATATGTATAAAGGAGAATAGATTTTATGCACCATATAATTGCCATAACTGCCTCACCCCTGTAAGATATTACTAAAGAAATAGCTTGGTAAGAATAAATAAATTACAAAGGTCACTACTCCTCATGTTTATAGCACAAACTAATAACTAGCTGAAATAAGAAGGAAATTATTCTTCCTCTACCGCTTTGTATACAAACAAAATATAATATATAGGATTGTGCGTGGCTGTGCATGAGATGTGACTTACCACCTCTGAAGCACATAAAATACACTGGCTAATGTAAGAGGAAAGAGCAAAGAAAATTACCTATGCAACCCATTTTGAAGTAGGAATCCCTGCATGCCTAAACCAGAATACAGAATCCAGGTCTACATCTTAGAGAGTCTTTAGTGCCATAGCAGTGCCCAGACTACACTCATTCTGTTGGAGTTGCAGTGACTGAGCCATTCAAGAAAAGTATGATTGCCATCCTAGTTCAGCTTGGAGAAAAAAAAACCACATAAAATCAAATACTATTTACATATTAATACCATAAAACAGGATGGTAATAACATTTTCTTCATGCTTCTAGGCTGTGCAGTTTACCCTAACAGTTGCAGCTATACTGCTTCCCAGAGCACAGGTTTAGAAGCATATCTGTTGTACTCTGTGACCTGCATTCTAAAGGGTTTCTGTGGGGTCACAGAACAAATTCTGAAGCTTATAAACTTTAAAGTGCTAACGTTTAGCCCTTCTGTGAGGGAGTCTGCTTGCGTTGATTCTTCAGTGTCAAATCACAATGCATATCAGCATTTCTATTAAAGAAAGTAGTCAGATGTAGCTGTACCTTTGCATTTCCTGGTCTCATTGAAGCTCTAGCAACGCCTGTAAGTGCTGTACTGAGGCACCTCCTGGGAACTACAGGCCTGGCAGCATGACCTCGGTGCCAGGGAAGATCATGGAGTAGATCATCCTGAGTGCCATCACACAGCATGTGCAGCACAACCTAGCCAGCATGGGTTTGTGAAAGGCAGGTGCTGCTTCACCAACCTGATCTCCTTCTGTGAGAGGGTGACTTGCTCAGTGGATGAGGGAAAGGCTGTGGATGTTGTCTGCCTGGACTTTAGTAAGTCCTTTGCCACTGTCTCCTGCATCATTCTCCTGAAGAAACTGCTCATGGCTTGGATGGGTACAATTTTCACTAGGTTAAAAAAGTGGCTGGATGGCTGGGCCTAGAGAGTGATGGTGAATGGAGTCAAATTAGTTGGTGGTCAGTCACAAGTGGTGTTCCTCAGGGTTCAGTGTTGTGACCAGTTCTGCTTAATATCTTCATCAATGATTTGGATAAGGAGATTGGCTGCACACTCAGCAAGCAGATTACACCAATTTGGGCAGGACTTCTGATCTGTTGGAGGGCAGGAAGGCTCTTCAGATGGATCTGGACAGGATGGATTGATGGGCTGAGGCCAAGGGTATGAGGTTCTATATGGCAAAGTGCCCTGTCCTGCTCTTGAGTCACAACAACCACATGGAATGCTATGGGCTGGGGACAGAGTAGCTGGAAAGCTGCCTGGCAGGAAAGGACCAGGGGGTGCTGGTTGACAGCCTGCTGGACAGGAGCCAGCATGTGCCCAGCTGGCCAAGAAGGCCAATGGCATCCTGGCCTGTGTCAGCCATGGTGTGACCAGCAGGACCAGGGCAATGATCATCCCCCTGTAGGCAGCACTGGTGAGGCTGCACCTCTAGTGCTGTGTCCAGTTTTGGGCCACTCATGACAAGATAGGTGCTGGAGGGTGTCCAGAGAAGGGCAGTGAACCTGGTGAGGGGTCTGGAGCACAAGTGCTATGAGGATCTGCTATGGAAGCTGAGGTTGTTTAGCCTGAAGAGGAGGCTCTGGGGAGACCTTATCACTCTATACAGCTACCTGAAAGGAGATTGTGGACAGGTGGATGTTGGTCTCTTCTCCCACGTAACAAGCAATAGGACAAGAGGAATCATATTCGAGTTGTACTAGGGAAAGTTTAGATTAGATATTAGAAAAAAATTCTTCACTGAAAGGTTTGTCAGTTACTGGAATGGGGTGCCCAGGGAAGTGATGGAATCACCATCCCTAGAAGTGTTCAAAAACTGTGTAGATATGGTACTTAGGGATATGTTTAGTGGTAGACCCAGCAATGTGAGGTTAATGGTTGGACTCAATGATCTTAGAGGTCTTTTCCAACTTTAATGATGCTATGATTCTATCACTAAGCTCTGTGTTTTCCCCTAAAAATACATCAGAGCTGGCTCTACTAAGGTCATACTTGATCTGCACTGTAAAATACAGAATAAATGTACTTCATGTGCAAGGTGCTCTTTCACCACGGCATCTTCATTTCAGAAGGAAAATTAAGTTTTGCAGTATCAAGAAGTGACTGCATAAGTAGCCACCTTAGCATAGCACACTTGCTATAGTGTGCATGGGCTTGAAAGCTGATCCAAAGAGAGATGCGACTGTAGGTATGAAGACTTTGAAAGACAACCATCAGCAGACAACAGTAGTTGCTCATGTCTCAGCTATTTTCCTTATACCAAAATTAAGAATATGACTGTAAAGAAGTCACACTCCTCTCTACATCTTTTCTTGAATCCCTCTAACAGAAATCTGCCGGGTATTCAGAATCTTCTGGAGCACAGAGTTCTCACTGCAGTTCATTATAAAACAACCCCCCTATTCCTCCATCTTCCAACATACAAGTTCATTACAACAAGTTACTAATGTTCCTCTCTTTTCTGAACAGGCTGAAAGGCAAGGAAACCATCACCCAGTTGGAAAAACACCAACGAAAAGTGTGATAATTCATTCTTATGTCAAAGACTGTGAAGAGGAGAGAAAATGTGATAAATTAATCCACTCTAATAAGGAGAGATTGTAATAAGAATAGGGACTCATTCAATTAATCCACTCTTAATATAATCTTATAAGAATGATATGGACCTCCCTGGATAGCGTATCTCAAGATATGACAATTCTTTTTTCTTACCCAGCAGTTCCTGATTACAGAAAAGTAATTAGGCAAAACTGTCTAATAAAGTGGTATTTGAGAGATAACCAAAATATAACCAATCTAAATATGTAGCAGATTAGTTTATAGAACCTTCTTAAAGAAGCCAGATCCTGGGTAGGGTAAGCAAACTCACTCCCAGATTGATTCAGATTCTGGGTGAGACAAGATTTTTTTATTTTGTTTTTTCGCATACGCTGAAAATACTTCGGGTATTTAGATTAGCTGGTTGCTCTATATACAAAAAGAACTTTAAGAATTATGTAGGAAAAATATTAGAGGATATAGGAGAAATTCTTTTTCATGCTCATTAGATATGACCCAGGGCCGATGATTAAGAGTCATAAAACTTTTCCACAGACTTTTACTAACGGTTAGTTTCCCACTGAGCAGTGTGTAAAGAATATAATTCCCGGGTCTCTGTAAAAAGGTAAAATGCTGTGGTCTAACTAGTTAGCTGCACCATCAGTCTTCAAATCTGACTATATCCTAGCAAGCTTTACTATGCCTGCACCAGTCATTCCTGGACATCATGCCCACAGTTCAGTTGTCCTATATCTAGTAAGTCACTTAAAATGGATAACAAAAAAATTTTATTCTCTGCTCCTTAATGTATAGTTACACCATAACACATAACCTCAAAGCTACTGTAACAAATCCCCTGCCAATTAAAAAGAAAAACCAAAACACCAGAGTGTAATGGAATTCTGATATATCTTCCTCAAGAGCAAACCAAATCCTCAGCCCATTTTGTCTTATGGCTGTAAGGCAAAACTGTTAGATTCTGCCTTTTTTCCCCATATCTATTGCATTGGTTCACTATACTTTACACCAAAATTTATATTTTGGTTGATTATTGCTTGAATATTTTTTGTCTGTAGTTTGATGATACATGATAAGCACAATCTTTCAAAGTCATCTTTATCTGCTTGGTTTCTACTATGCAGAGGTTACTAATAAGGGTTGGCATCTAGTCTGCGTTTCCTTTTTTTGTTAATCAAAATAAACAGTAGACCTGTGCTGAACCTACTCAAGCTCCTCCAGACATGTTTCTGTCACTTCATATCATGGATACAACATAACTTAAAACTCTCATTTAAACTTCAGTCTTCTTAAATGCTTCTGTCTGCATCTGTCTTACAACCAGTTCTCCTTAGTCACATATTCCATAACACCTTCTTAATGATAATTTTTCCTCTGAAAAATCACCAAACCTGATGCACTCACTAGTGCATATTATGATTATCACTCAGAAGACAGATTTTTATATCATGAAAACTTGCTGCGTATAAAGTGTTGGTTTATAATTTAATATATATTTATACCATGCTAAGTTTAATGTTTACATTTAAGGGCAATTCTTTTTCCTTTAATACTAGAAAAAAATTTTTTGCAGTTTCAGGGGCACTTAGAGAAAAATAAGTGCCCCTGAAAAACTTTGGTTGTGGGTTTGGATTTCCTAAACACATATTTCCTTCATATTTTAGGATTTTTCAGAGCATAGAAACTGCCCTGTAGAATATGGCTAGCCACCTGCTTTCAACACCAACTGGCATTGCTACGTTTATTATCTTAGATCTTTCAGTAGCCTTTGACATAAGTTGACATTGCTCATCATGGGATTTTCCTGGAGCATTTGGAATCTTGTGTTGGCCTAAAATCGTTACTCTACACTGCCCAGAGCAGTCAGTTCTAATCTTTTTAATTTATATGTCTTCAGTGCAATGGGCTCTGCTGCTAGACTTACTTTTTGTCTCTAGGCTGCTGAAGTCTGCATAATGTTCTCAGCCATAGTGTCTAAGTAGCAAGGCATTTGCTACAGCAATTAGTTAAACAGCAGCATCTTAACAGTGTTCACTAAAGAATGATAAAATAAAATTGTAAAATGATAACACAATTCATGTTCTGCAGTGTATCAAGTCATAGATGCCCATTCTTGGACTTAGCAGTAGAATTATTTCTCCTCAGTGAGTCATTCAGTGAATTAAATATATTTTATTTTTATTTTCTATCTATTCAGAGTTTAATCAATTTTAATTTCTATATAATAACTAACAAATTAATAGTGTTTAGAATAAGAGCTGCCTTATCTTCAGTAATTGTAATGAGTAATTTGTCCATACACCTCCAGATAGTGAGTTACTGATTTTTTTTAATAATTAAGTATTCTTTTGTAAAGAACACAAAATAGTAAGTATCAGATACTCTTCTTTGCACATACATAATTTATGCAGTTTTAAACACTACTGCTTACCAAACTCTGCAGACAGCAAAGCCATCACTTCTTTAAACTGTTAATTTAGTGGGCATTAATTTGGCCAAGCCAGCTAGGTTTGATTCTTTTTTGTCATTGTTGCTAAATTCTACATTGGAGATTTTAGCTTTGTGACTCTGAACTGGGTTTCCACTTACAGCTTTCAGTAGTTTTACAGACGTAAAATTTTGGTGTAGGAATGGATGAGAATTTGGATTGCTAGCCTTTCATAATGCATATATTGTTAACAGACACATTTCTTGAGACTTAGATTGGAAGTGGGGAAGGCGCAAGAAAGAATAGGGAAGTGGAATGGGATGAATGGAAGAGAGTTCAACAGATTTTCCAGCAGAAAGACTGGAAGTCATATTAGGATGTCATTTGACAAAATGGCTTGATCAGATATCAGACTAAGCTAGCATATCAGCCCTATCAGCCCTCCTCTTAATACCTTGTACCGGCTTCCACCCAAGGATCTGATTGATGTCATTACACCACCCCATCTGCCACAAAAGCATCTATGGCTCTTATGGCTCTGGATTTGGTAGCCAATAAAACTTTTTTTTTTAATGTTTCTTGACAAGTCAAGAAATTTGGTGATGTCATTTACCACTCCTGATTTGCCGCAGTGACCCAGGCCGCCCGGTGAGC
>VZTH01017707.1:220264-381839 GCA_013397815.1 Aleadryas rufinucha | reverse complement strand
TTTTTTTTTTTTTTTTGGGTCTTGACTGCAGAGTGGAGCAGAAACCAGATCCAGCTCTGGGTTCTGATGCCTTCATACTCCTGTGGGGTGTGCGTTGGGAGTGTGGCATGGACACATTAACATAAAAACTTTATTTAAGTTACAGAAACAAATTCCAGTCCAAGTGTAGGTTGGACTTTTGAGTACCAAGACTTGTGAGTAACTGGCATTTATACGTTGATTAGGGGAAAAGGGGTTTTTTATCTGCTACTAATAGATGAAACGGTGTAGAGATAACACACTTATCTCTTAAATTATGTGCAATTTGCAACTTACAATCTGATGTCTTCTTGGTTAAATGCATTTAAAGGGAAAATGCACTTGATGTCTAAATGTGGACTAATTGATTTTAATGTTTTTATTATTTTTTAGCAGAGAGCTTGGCAGTTCTTCCATTTCTCCGTAAGGGCCAAGTGATGTTTGTAAGGCCTGAAAGAAAAAAGCAGCCTGTTAGAAATGTTATGGTCCATCGTAAAACCAATGTCTCATTTCTTCTGGCCAGCCTTCGCTTCCAGAATCCCTCTAGCGCTTGCAGGGTGCCTGTGTGACAGGCTCTCTGGGGTTTAATGGCCTGCAGTATTCCTGCAGCTGAGGTTTAAAGGGATCTTGAATTAGAGCAGAGAATGCATTGTTTTGAAGGGCTCTGCCGTTCTTGCTTACGAACTTCATGCAGTGTGACTCTTCCAGTGGTCCTGCAGAGCAGATATTCCCTGTTTCCCAGAAAGGGGTGTCTATCAGGTTTGCATGGGCTTTCTTTTCCCTTACTTTCAGGATACTGTAAAGGACCAAAAGCCAACTTCTGTCCTGCTACAGCAGTGTAAATTTATTGCTTCAGAAGGGTTATTCTGCAATTCATCAAGAAGAATTTGTCCTCTGTGTATAATAATCCTTACTTGTAGACTCCTTGGTCTCCAGCTATTCCTTCACAGGAAGATCAAACAATGGCAAACTATTTAGTGGGTGAGGTTGCAGCTTGGATGATTTAGTGTAGCTTCGTCTTCTGATCAACACCAGATGAAACTACAAGTGTTGTATTTTAAGAATCATCCAAAGAAGTTTAAATAAATGTGATAGCACTTTGTGTAGTAAGTCCTTTAAGTGCTCCAGTGAAGTTTGGAAGACTTAATTTTTCCTATTGCACAGAAAAATGGGCCACTGATTTTGATTTACAAGGCTTCATTATAGCTCTGCAGCAAAACCAGGACTAGAACCCCAAGAGTCCCGTCTCCAGGTCACCTTGGAACAACCACTGGACTTTCTGTCTCTTTGCAGATAGGCAGTGCAAAGCAAATAGCAGTGCCTGCTCCACTGTGCAGAGTTTTCACACTGCCCTGCTCCATACGCTGTCAGTAGGATCAATAGTGATTGCAGGCTGTTCAGGGAGCTCCTGGAGTGTCTGTCACTCCTCCCCTCAGTGCTGGGAGGGCTCTGCCCTGTTAGGGGAAGCATTCTCTAGTGTTCAGAGCGGTGGTCCCTGCATCCAAGCTGTTTCTGTTTGAGAGGATGGGGAAAAGGAATGTTCCTTTTTCCCAGATGTTAAAGGCGGATGCAGGTGTAATCATATAGAGGTGAAGACTCAGAGCACAGGTCTGGATCTGCCTCTCCTCACTTAGCAAATCCAGAAAATGCCTCAGAACTAAAATCAGATTTTCTAAGCTCTCCAGTTAGCAACTTTTTTTTTTCCAGCCTTATTCTTGGTTTGATGTGCTTCAGCATTTTGCCACCTGAGTATTCCTTGCTGAAGTGAGGCAGGCAGCCCCCACCTGCTTTTGCACAGTGCCCACTGTCCTGAAGTTGAAGGTCTTTTACTGAGCTTCTCTTGCAGCAGTGCCTGAACACAGTCAGTAGTTTTAGATGACTGTGGCATAACAGCAAAATATTTATTTCTGGTTTGCTGGAATGTTTATCATCATTGTTATTTTCAAGAAGAAAAGGAATTTGCTTTGGTTTTTGTTTTTCCTCTCTGTTGCCTCTCCCTTCATAGTAGCCTTTCTCCTCACCAAGCAGCCAGCTGATTTCCCTGTATTTTTTTAACATCATCTTGGTATCTGCAGCTATCACTTAGATGATTTCTGCATGTTTGCAGGCACAGTGGCTGTTAGATAAGTGGCTTTGAGGGCTGGTGTGGGAGCACAGGAGTTGTTATTCCATGCTACATTGGTTTCCTGGGCGAGGATTGCTGGAATAGTCTTATTTTTAATATTTAAGTGTCCTTTTAAAACACTTACCAAGCTGTTCACCTGTATAATTCATAATGCTTTAGTTTACTGAAAGTGAAAAAAGACTTAAAATTTAGTTTTATGGTGATCCATTAAATGACAGTGAAGTTTTTGACAGAACCTGGATAATTCAGTTGTATTGAGGTCTTCATGACTCACCCAGTTTCTGAAGCAACTATGGCAGGTTTGTTTTTTGGTGCTTTGATGTTTGCATCTGAATCCAACATTTTCTTCAGTTGTTTATGATTTTTTTTTAAAGGCAACTACAAACTCTGCCATAAAGAAGCTGAAAGAAAGCTTGGCTGTTGAGAAGAGATGTGCGGTGTGGGTGTGGAAGAATACAGAAACCTTTCAGAAATGTTTCACTTTTCATTTTCAAAGATAAACAGTGGTATATTTGTGGCATACTTGTTTTTTTTTGTCCCCCACTGAAAGACTTTTGGCTGAATTGAAATCAGCATTTGGTTTGGGTCAATACAGAAGAAACAGCCTTGAAATGCATGTTGCATACATGTATTTTAGGGTGATACCTGACATTTTAGTGTGTAGAGAATTGCATGAAACAATGTAGAATTGCTTTACAGTGGAAGGTGACAGGTAGTGGTACCCTCTTCATTCCTGAAACAGAGGAATTACTCTGAATTGATGTTTAAGGTGAAAAGTAAGCATTTTTCCTGGAGTCTTCTTGGAACATGTATTAGATGGAGCTTTTCATGCTCTCAGCTGGCAGGGAGCACCCACGTTCAAACACAGCATGGCCAGAGGATAGCAGTGGTGCTCCTGTTTGCCATAGCAGGACAGAGTTCCGAGTTTTCTGTAGTTTCAGATTTATCTCATCCCTTTAATTCTCCAGAGGAATAACAGGGAGTGAGAAAACACCATAACTTAATAGTTTTGCAACCTGTGCTGTTAAACAAAGAATGGTATTTGTTTTCTCTGGTAGAACTTTACCAGGAAGAGCTGCAGAAAGACTGTTCGGAGTTCTTGTTTCTTATTTCTGAAAAGGAGGATATGAAATAGTTGCTACTCCTTTCCACTTCTCAGCTTCATGCAGAAATAGTTTGGCACATCATTAGCAGGAGACCAGAGATATGTTTGGGAGCGTTTTGGTGCTGGAATGTGGACTAAACCTCACACTTTGGCTTGAAAGGAATCTCTGAAAGGCTGCTGGAGGACTGGCACGTGCCTTGCTTGGGACAGTAGCAGGGCAAGCCCCTGTACCTCTGACAAATACCAGACCTGTACGAACACATGTGCCTGTCTACTGAGAAATGCCAAGAGAGAAGAGGGCAAGCATTTAAAACTTTCCGAGAGAGAAGCTGAAATACTGACTGAAAGAAAATGATTTTGAAAAACGTGAAAGTGGAATGCCCCCAGTGGTGTCCTGCTGCTTCTTGTGCCCTGCTAATGAGTTTCATCTGCTGGAAACATGCTTACTTCTCATCCTGACATGGTCTGAGTGTTGTGTGATGATGCATTGAGGTGGGTGGATCCTTTCTTACCCAGTAATTTGGAAACAACAGAAAAATAACAATATATAACTAAGTTTTGATTTTTAAAGAGGAAAAATTGAGTTAAGACTTTCAGTTTCTCAGTCCTACAGCTTGCTTCTCATCATCACCCTGAGCTGCAGGAAGAGCTGTAATTGTTGTGATTTAGAAAAGCTGTTTTCTCCAAGTTATTCTTCAAGCTTTGACTCTTTTCTTGTTAAAGGGTATCCACCTTGCTTGGTGAGATGCTGTGGTGTGTTAACCTTGGTCTGCAGCCAGGTGCCCACCCAGCTTCTCTCTCACTCCCTCATCAACACAATGGGGGTAGAAAACGAGGTGAAAAAGCTTGTGGGTTTAGATAAAGCAATTACTGTCAGGGGTAAAACAGACTTGACTTGGGAAAATTAATTTTTATTGCCCATTAAAATAGATTTTGATGTTTAAAACAAAACCAAAAATCAAAACACCATCTTCCTCCCCCATCCCACCCCTTTTTTTCCCCCTAGGCTCTCTGGGAGTATGTCTCTATCAGATCCTCACTGTGTTCTGCTGGGAGAGCATCCACCCTCGCCATGAGCTAAAGCAAACCATTAATCACGTTTGAGCACTGACATGCTCTTTGCAGAAATGTTGGCTGCCCTTGGGTAAATGGTTTCCCCTGTGCTTGGGTCCTGTCTGCAGCTGGTGATCAGACTGGTTTTTGTGGTGTCCCACTGGGCAGCAGGGTTCAGCCCAAGGAGAAGCGTATCTGTGTGACTAGAACTTGGTGGTGTTCTTTCTGTCCTGCAGGCATTGTCTGTAAAATGTGATTTTTGTGGGAATTAACTTTCCCATAGCCTACGCCAAGTGCTCTAGTTTGTGATGGAGAAAGTGCTGGACGTATAGGCCCTTGATGAGAAATAGTGGGCAGTGTTTTTAGGGCTTACCAGCAAAGGAAAACTGTGGGTTTTGTTTTTGTCTTGTCCAGCGTACAGGGCCGAGAGCAGTTAATTACAATGGGCCTTTCAGCCTCTGCATGAGATGCACACTTTGTTTCCTGCTGCCTATGGCTAGTTATAATGCAGGTCCTTCTGTCTGAAGTCAGTGCAGCTGCTGGCTGAGGGACAGGAGCTTCGGCTGAAGGGATGCCTTGTCTAGGGGTGCTTGTTTGTGAAGGGCGGTGATGGCTGTTTGGGTGATCCCAAATGGTCTCATCCAAGGTGCTCAGTGCAAGGAATGCCCACTGAGCTCAGCTGTATTCCTACAGGAACCTGTTTTCTCCAACTTTGGCCCAAAGAGGGGTGCTTTGACCCCAAGTTTGTATTTTTGATCTCAAAATGTGGTACCAAAACCACATGGCTGCTTGAGCCCTTGGGTCACAATGCTATGATGCTAGGTTGGGTTTTGGTTTTTGTCAGTTCTCTTTCTATAATCTGTGATATTTAATACTATTAAAGAATTGTAACTCCAGGGAGCTGCTTAGGGTTACTGAAGAGCTTTCCCACAGTCTTTGGGATTCAAACCCACCAGCTTCAGAGAGCTTGATAGCAAAGGCTGAAAGTATTCAGTTATTCCATGAAGCTAGATAAACTCTTCACTTCCATGAGTTAATTTGCTTAATTGAGGCCGCTTCTGCATTGACAAATCACTGTGTGAATGAATGGATTCCAAAATCAGCTTGGGAGTTATTTGATGGCTATTGAAGTTAAGCCACACTAGCAAGCCATGTGCTAGAGGCACAGTTTTGTGGTTTGCTGTGTCATTTGGCACAACTGCACAAGCTTTCTCAGATGCTGGCCCTGTACAGAAGTTCAGTGTTTTCCATGGATTAGGATGCATCGAGGCTACTGTGTTGCACTTAATCTCAGTCCTTGCTCTTTCTTAGCAAGAAAGCAGAAGTTTCGAATTTCATCTTGCTGTTTCTTGGGGAAGCATTTGGGGCTTATGATGTAGCCTCCCATATCTGAGATGGCATTTATTGATTTGAATTATTCAGCTTAATTCAATGCTGGACAAGCTTTTTGCCAGAATTTTTATTTTGCCTTCTTATTAAAATAGATCCCTGATGAATTACTGTAGTTGTAAGATCCCTAATGAATTACTGTAGTTGTGTATAATGACTCTTGGGAAATACTGGATGCAGCCTCCAGAATCAGTTCTGTGTGTTTTCAGATTGCAAACTTTTGAAGTCTGTCTCTGAACAGTGCCCAGGGTCCCTTGTTGTTATCTAAGTTTTCCAGATGCTCCCACATTAATAGACTTCATCTTTGGTGTCTGTGGGCAGGTATCCAGTGAGCAATTGGTTAGCAGGGTAACAACTTGGAGGTAAACCTGGATGTTTACCAGAGTTCTCTCTGGGATTTGGTATAAGGTTGTATGGTCTCACGCATGGAAGTTTTTTTTCCCAGGCTCTCCTACAGTGTTTCCAACCCAACAATTCTGTACCCCATCTTCAAAATGACTTGCTCTCAGTGGACATTAGAGTTTGGGGGAGTAGTTGGCCAAAATGGACAAAAATGTTCTGCAAATGGCTTGTGACAAAGTGTGGTCTTCTGGTTTAGCTAACCAGCCCTTTTGACATGAATGGAGTGTGTCTGGTTACTCCAATACTTCTACTCAAGTTACTGTCAAACTTGATCAAGTTTTCATGGATTTCTGTTAGGCATCGCACGGAGGCTTCAAAGGATGGGATTTTTAAGAGGTGCACAGAACTTTGCTACACTGGAAGTGCAAATGAAACTAAATTGACCTTTGGTTTCTCTTTTATTTGCCCCCTGTAGTGCATAGTGCATAGATTCAGACACTTTCAATTTGATTCTCAGCATCCTGATTGTGCTCAGAACTCTTGGTATCCAGACAGTGTCACAAAATACTAGGTTCATGGACTGTTTCCAGTAGTCTGTCACTGTATTTTCCTGACCTCCTCCTCTCCCCCACTATTCAAGCAAGTGAGAGATTAAATGATGGAGGAACAACTTGATTCCTCTGAACCAATACTGGCGAGGCAGATTCTGTTGATGGTGGCATCTTGGCAGGAACAGAGGAACATTCCTGCCACATGTGGGTAATGTTTTCAAGCCAAGCTCTTACTTTGCAGCTGGCTGTCCAGACCCATCATGTCCAAACTGACTCCCTTCCTCAGTCAAGACTAATATTCATGCCCAGAGAAACCTGGATTTATTCACATTTGGACAATGTGACATGTGACAGACTTGGGAGAGGACAGCTTAGCCCATGGGGTAACGCTTGTTGGCTGAGGAACAACTACTAATTGTATTTCGTGATGAAGGTGCAGACCAGGCATGCTTGGGCTCATTTCCTGGCTTTGTCATGGACATCTTCAGGCCTTCTTTGGGCTTTCTTTCTCAATCAGCAAATGTGCTAGCTGTGTTATTGTCAGGTTCCACCGTCAACACGTGGTGTAGGATGATGGGCACTGAGCTGCTCCAGTCATGGTAACTGGGATGAAGGAGGGCCCTGAACCAGGTCTCTAGCAGTTATCACAATCAGGTGAACTAAATGAGTTAATGAGGTGGTAATTTTGTGCTATCCTACCTGTGATGATCCTACCTGTGATGCAGCCTTGTTGCCAGCTGAATGCTATTCCCCTTTCCTTCACACCTGCCTGAAATATCAGGGCTGAAACATTTAGTTCTTTGCTGTTTGAGGCTTCACTGGAAAAGACTACTTGGGGTTACTCTGCTCACTCTTTGGTAAGTGACGGATTTTAAAAGAGCCTGAGGGTGTTATTTTCAAGGATATTTTCTGAGCCATACTGTCATTGACAGAAGTGACTTACTCTAAGTGTCTCTTTGAAAATGGGACTCTTGTTCCAAAGCCACTAAAGTGCTTTTGAAAAAATCTCCTTCTCTGTTACTCACTGCAGTGGACTGCTTCAGTGGTGTCTAGCTTCCTTTAAAGAAGGGCAAAATTAGAGCCTAAATGTTGTGTGCCTGGCTAATAAACTGTATTGTAATTAGTACCTTGGAGAGGCAGAAACCAGGGAGAAGCTGAGTATAACGAGAATTAACTTCATCTAGAAGCTGTCTGCAAAGGGTGAGTGAAGAACTGGAAGGAGATGAAAACATGGGATTTGAAATGGCTGTGGAGGTTGAGAGAACGCAGTTTGGGAAAGTACAAGGAGAGAAGAGGGAGCACTCATGTTGGCTGCAGTAACCATTAGTGTCTGTCTCTGGCTTTGTGTTGAATGGTGAATGCAAAATCATTCCCACTCTCCAGTGCCTGAATGATGGATTCCTCCCAGAATTTGGTATGTCCCTGCTGTCAGAGCAGCGGTCCTCCATGGGAACCCCTCTCCTATTGTGCTTTTGCTCACATCAGACTCTGATAGGTAAATAGAAGAGGTGGGGACTTCTGTTTTCCTTGCATGTGCTCATTAAAGATTTTCAGGGTCTGATGATTCTACAGTAAATAGATTTAAGAGCACCTTCAAGCCCTGACTTGTCTGTTTATACCATGGCCCTCCTTGCTCACCTCCCAGCCTGCCTCTCCCTTTAGTGGGAAGTTTGGCAGCAGCCAGCACATGGCTCCTGTTTGTACCCTTGGCACTGCACAGAGACAACGTGAAAGGAGAAATGAGTTGTCTGTGAACAGCTTTGTAGGAGGGTGTTACTTAGCAAGTAAGCAGGATGACACGGACAGTGCTTGTGTGGGCTGCAGGGTGCGAGGTGGGGATAAGCAAGCAGCGCATGTGGCTCTGGGACAAGCTTGGGGTGTTGCTAGTTAGGTGCTAGAGAGACCCCAATTCCACGTGCAGAAGTTTACAGTAATTCAGTATTTCTTTTATGAGTTGTTATGAAATGCTGTGGAATGGCAGTACAACGTGGCCATTTTGTTGTTTCCCTTTTAAATGGCTTCCTATGTCCCAAGGCTTACTAAATTAAAGCATTTGATGTACTGGTTGATGAGAAAAGCCTCAAACTTCTCCCTAAGCTGAGTTCCCATTTGCTGTAGCCAGGCATCCTTTCTGCTGGATAGAGAGTAGAGCAGGAGAGATATCAGCAGAGCTAGAGCAGATGAGGAGAAAAGTAGTAGGACTTGTCAGAAAAGCTCCTCTTGCAGTATATAGCTTTTATATAATCACCGTTGTCCTCCAGCCGTGAAAACTGAATTCCTCTTCCTTCAAAGCTTTTATTAATGCTGCCTCAGAGTGTCCTGCCTGTGTCACTTCTACCCTAGTTCATGCCTGGCAGCTGGGAATGCTTCTGCAACCAGCTCCACAGGCCTTGGTTCTTCATCTGCACTGTGGCATAACTCAGGTGCAACCCTTAGCCCCGCGTTCAGCTCTTGATCATAAATTAAGGTAACATGAAGCCCTTCGCATGACAGGTTTCCTCGTCAGGCTTACATTATGGTTTCTGCGTGGTAAGTGCCCTGTTTGTAGTAGAAAGCCTTCTCTGCAGGCATGGAAGTGTTGTGTTAGGAAGTGTTTTATTAGATGAACAAGCAAACCTGCATTCAGTTGTGGAGGTGGAGAAGGGAGGGTGTTGCAGTGTGACAGCTTGGGATCGCGCCTCTCCAGTGGTAGTACATAGTCCATGTGATAGTATATAGGAACGGGTTTTTTCCTGTTAAGAGTCTTCCAGCAACGTGAATTTCATCTCCTCCTCTCAGCTGGAACCCAGCATGATGGTGCCCAGTTTGCAGAGTTCCAGACCCATGTAAGAATCTTGCTGCCAGTTCTGTATGTGGCCGGGAGTGCTGTAGGAGCCTACATTTAAATTACACACTTTGAATTCCTCTTCATCTGGCTGTGTACACCTACTTGCTGGCCATGGGGGAAAAAAAAGAGATCCATCTTTGAATGTGTCAAAGATGTTCCAGCAGCTTTCCCTTGGCTGTTTACTTTGACAGAGAGATTGTCTGCCCCTGCTCACTAGCCCCTGCTGCTGTGCACTTATTCCACGTGGAATTCTTCATCCTCCAGGTCTGAAATGTGCCGGCAGCACCGTTCTGTGCTATGGTTTTTAAAGCATGCAGAAATACAGCTAGAGGGTTGAGGTTTGTGCTTCTTTGCATGTTTATGATGTGTTATTTGGCTGCCAGTGAAAATGACATAACATTTAAAAATAAGTAAGGATTCAAATATCCACTGGCTTCATTGTAAGTGTGCTACTCAAGGAAGGTTTGTGCTAAAAAAGGATTCTGGCACTGGGTGTTTTTATGTAGGTATTTTGTCAGGGACTAAAATACCACCTGCCTTCACACAGTGAGGTCAGTGTTGAACAGCAGGCTTGGGGGCAGAAAGCTTATGTGGACACCAAGTCCGTGGTTGTGATTATAATATCACTGTAGGTTGGGACTCTAAAAGGTTAAAAAACTAGATTTTGGCCGTGGTGTGCATCTGTTTCAGAGCAACAGAAAAAGCCTTTCAAGTTTCGCTAGGCAGTTCTGTGTGGCCTGGCTCTGTACCTGGCTCTGCTTTGAGCTGTTGGTGACTCAGGCTGACTTTCCATGATGAACGTGAGGGGGTAGCTGCAAATAACACCCCAGTGATCTTTTTGTTCACACCGCTCTAAATGGGGCACTGCGCCTCCCCTTCCTCAGGGAGCTGGGAAAGGGGGTCAGCCCGTTGTGTCCCATGCAGGATCTGTAGGAAGCAAATGAGGAAGGTATTGATAGCCCTGCCTGCATTGCTGCTTGCTGCAATGAGTGCCTGGTTTAGAGGTTAGGTTTTTATGCTGCATATTTGGTCAGCGTGGCTCCCAGTTTCACCAGAGTAGTGGAAAATGCACGTTTGCCTTTCAGAGGCATGTGGCTTTTTTCTGGTTTAAGCTGTTTTGAAACAAACTGTGACTTTCACTGATGTTTCAGCTTCTGACCAAACAGGATATCTTCTGTGGGTGCTGAGTACTCTTTGCTCTGTTTGCAGTGTGCAGCAGCCTGCAGCATCGCTGTGTTTGTGGCACAGCTGTGAAACCCTGCAAAAGGTGCTCAGGTACACTTGTTTTGTGCCTTGTGTTGGCCAAGGGCCAGCAGCACAGGATGCTGTGGCTGCTGAAATGTGGGGAGGAGATGCACAGTGGGCTACAAGAGATGACAGGAAAGTTTTCTGCTTGATGCCAGAGAGAAGAGGTTGCCAAAAATGTGTGCCTTGCCTTGACTAGGAGTGTGATGTGCTGCTTCTCTTCCTGCATGGTGCAATACCCTTTCTTCTCTGAAAATCCTGACCTTGAACGTGAGCTTAATTTGGACTGTGTCAGTAACCTCAGAGCTGGTCACTAGAATAGAAAATGAATTTTTCACACCAATGAGGCACAGAACCAAGCTGCAAACTCCTCATGGCACCAGTACAGTAACTTGCAGATTTTCGAGTGCTGGCCTAGAAACAGCACAGGCACATGCAGCAAGAGCCAAGCTAATAACACCCTACTTTCAGCAGGGGTTCAGCTGTGGCGTCTATTATCCCTGTCATGTGAATGCAAATTTCTATGCAGAGATGATTTCCAGACCTTGAGCAGAGCCAGCTTGGGTGTGTTCATATCACCACCATTTTTTTGCTTTCCCTTACGTTCGTGTGCCCAAAGCCAGCACAGGTGTTGGCATCTGCAGTGAAAGTGTATTTTAAGTTTTGACTGACTTCATTGTACCGGGAAAGGTGTTCAAACAGGTGATCAACTGCCTGAGACAGGACATCCTGATGCCCTCACTACTTCAGTGAGGTGAGGAGCAGCAAGAAGTGCTGTTGCTTGGGGCTGGGCAAAAGGTATTAAGGTGTCGCTCTCTTCCCAGCTATCTGATGGGGAGGGAGTGGGCAAAATGCCAAGGAAGTGGCTGCCTTTTAAAAAGTTTGGCTAACCATGTGTGATCCATCTCAATGCTGGAATTGCAGAGCAGGAAAACGTCTGAGCATAGGATCAGCATCATTCCCTTGGGCTTGAAGCATGAGCCTGGTGGCTGTGGGAGGGAGGGTGACTGAGCCCCTGGGGACCAGCCCTACAGGAGGAGAGCTTGTCCCCAGCAGTGGGATCCCATTTGCCCCATCCTGCATGGCTGCTGGAAGAGAGGACAAGGTGATACCTGAAGAAGTGGGTGGAGGCACCTGGAAGCAGTGGTGTTTCTGGCATGGTCCCTTTGGCTCTTCAAGGAACCTTGTGTTTCCCAGCTCTGTAATGGGGACTGTGGGAGACGGTTTGCGTTTGTTTTCCTTTGGGAACGTAGTTGCCAGGCAATTATTTTACACCCTGTAGCATTGCAGACATGTCTCTTCAAGTCCAATCTCTTACCACATAACTGAGAAAATGTATTTTACATTAAAAAGAAGCCTTTTGAAAAGGCCCTTCAGGCATAAAGTCAATGTGTTTTCTATATATAACCCAGTATTATTAATACAATGAACTTAACTGTAGACTCTGTGGGTGAATGTGACTTGATCATTGGAGATATGAACCATATGATATTCATTTTCAATGTACTGTGTCTCTAACTCCATAATGGTGTTCCCAGCCTTCAGTTCATTTCTTAGTGATAAAGTGGGGCAATAGTGTGAAGCAGGATTGTGGTTTTGCTGAGCACTAATATAAAATAAACAGCCTCTAGAGAAAACAAATTTACCTTGCTTCAGAAAGGCCAAGGTCTGTAGATTTGGGACAGACAGGAATGATGAATGTGAGCGTGTATTATTGAAATAAGTCAGAATGGCATGGCATAAGCTTCCATGGATTTAGTTACAGAAGTTGCAATATAAATTGCTTTGGCTGGAAAATTTTAAGGTGGTGATTGATTTCTTTTTTTTTTTTGATGTGGGTCATTTATCACTGTGTGCGTTACGTGAGATATTTTCCTTTTTCAATCATTGAAAAGTGTCTTAGGGTGGTGTTAGGAGGCCCCTTTAGCCCAGGCCTGTTTGATGTCAGTCATCTGATACAAATGTATGTGTACAACCTGCTGTGGCGCAATGAGAGGAGGAGATGGTGCAAGCAAGCATGGTACAAGTTTTAATCACTTCTCATTATGGTATGTTGCAGTGTGTTCACAGAGAGCTGGAAGGCTGGGTTATATGATCTTTTCTAGATGCCCAGCCTGCTTTCTGCATGAGCAAGGTGTGCAGGTGCCCAAACTGGTGTAGTTTTTGGTGGTCCAGTTGACTGATCTGGTATAGACCTAGTCTGGAGGAGCATGAGCTTGTGGAGTAACAACAGCCACACAGTCATCTCTCTAATGCCAGAGCTACATCTCAGTGGATCTGCTGTTAAAAACTGGGTGGGAGATGTCTGGAGTAGGTGAAATGGGAGTCATGGAAAAAGGCAGTGAGGCTGGCACGACTGAAGGCTGAGTACAGTGGTGCAGTTAAAGTGCCTGCTGGTCAGAGCCCCAGTGACCTGCTAAGGGACAGATGGGAGCACATAGGGGTAGCAGGCAGGCACATTCCCATAGGAAGCTGTAACTTCAGTGCTGTTCCCATTTTCCTGGGCGCTGGCATGTGCCACAATTAGAATGCTGGCCCTGCCTCTGTCCTTGTGCCTGCTCTGGACTTGTCTGGTCCTGTGGGTGGTTTCACACCAGTGACTTCTTGGGGTCAGACCGCACGATCTGCTCTGTCTTGTCTGCCTGAGTTTTGCTGGGTGCTGTCTTTGCTTCCTGGTAAGCATTTTGATCTTGGGTTAGAAGCTTTTTTTAACTAAATACCCTCTTAGTCAGTTCTTTCCATCCCTGACTGAACAGCTGTGTAAGTTGACAGGAGTCAGGAAGTAGCAGCTTCACAGCTGTGGGCTCCTGGTGTTTCCCTGCTGTGTTTTAGCAGGAGGTTGTCCATCTGAAGCTGCTGTGCTGCTGTACCATCCCATGCCCCACATCCCTGCTCTTAAACAGCATCCATGTGAGCTGTGCTCTCGAGTGACCAACCTGGTCTCAGCACACAGGGACTTTTTATAATCCTTACAGCCTTTTCGCATGACATCAGTATTTTACAGGGACCTGTCCTGTCTTTTGCAATATTTTATGTAACTCTGGGTAAACAGAGTTAGTGTCTGGCAGTGGTGATGTCTGATCTGCTAGGGATCAGGATTGTGAAAGGAAATATAGGCAGTACAGTGGTTTTATCCCACAGTTACAAGGGCACCATGAGCATCCCACATGGAAACTGCAAGTATTTAGTCAGGTTATATCTTACATGCAGGAAGTCCCATAAAAGTGGAGCATGGAAAGTGGGAGAATGATTTTAGCCATGGGCAGGGGTTTATGTTGCATAAATGCAGGTAACATCTCTCCTATGCTAATGCTGATTTTGTAGTTGGCCTTTGTAAGGTCACATCCAATGTCATAGTAAGAATTTGGGCTGTGCTGTCTGGGCTGCAAGCACCCTGGATAAAATGCATTTTTGTTCCTGTTGTTCTCTGGCTAAAAATCTGCATGTTGACAGTTTATTTCCCAGCCCTATTTTTATTTTGGGATTTTTTTTTCCCCTGACTGTGACTGTCAGTTTTGGAGGCTACTCTGCTGATGCTGGTCTCAGCATTTTGTGCTTGGATGCTATTTTCTTCTGGATGCTCAAGGCTGGTATGATGGATTTGTTCTTTCACCATACCCCCCTGCTCCTTGTAACCCATTTAGCAAAGGCAGAGCTGGTAGCACTGGGTAGCAGGGCTACAGCCAGAAGGAGCATACTGGGGAAATGCAGTGTGGTCTGGCCAGAGGAATAAGGAGAACTGCCAGCTTTTATCAAGAGGGTTGGAATTCGCCCTGTGTTGTCGTCCTCCTTCTGCTTTTGTTTCAGTCTTTCCCCCAAATTAAAGCAAGAAAGTATTAGGGGATGGTGAGACTCTTTTTCCCTACTGTGAGTGGTTTAGCTTTTGTAAAAAGGGAAAGAATGGCTGAAGTCCCACTGAAATAAGAGTGGAATGAGAATTGGGACTCTGGTTTTAGTTCCCTGGTTTGTCACCAATTCACTGTCTCTGTCACTGTGAATTGCACTTGGAAATGGTGTGGGTTTTTGTATCTGAAATCCAGCTGTCCAAAATCTGACCCTTTTGAGATCTGGCACCCACATGTTTCTAAACACCATCCTGCTTTCTAGTCACTTGTATGTATGTATGGTAAAAGCCTAAAATTTGGCAGCCAGGTTGAAATGTGGGAGACTTCCAAAGCTAGTTAATACCAGTTGGCCTTGGGAAATCACTTCTGTTGGCTTTCAATCTTCCAGCCTAAATTATTCCATCAGAAATTAATTTTGTTGACTGTACTTGTCTCATTAATAGTTGGCTCTCTACCTCAGTTTACACAGCTGTAATGAGTAATCATGAGTTTCCCATCTAGGTACAGCTCAGAAATGAGCACCATAGGCATAATTTTGCATGCTCAGGGCTATATATTGATCTTGGAGAGATTCCCCAGTCTGTCAAAATTGGTGTTCATGGGACCCCAGCACCAGCCCCATTAGACCACACCTTGCAATAAAACCGGTGTTGTGGATGATAAATCCTTATCCATGGTGGAAGGTTTGGAACTGTAGATGATCTTTAAGGTCTTTTCTAATCCAGACTGCTCTGTGGTTCTCTGTCACACGGGTGCCTGGTAGATCTGCCCATGGCAATGGGATGTTGTCCATATCCCTCCTCCTTGGCGTGCCGTGCTCTGAAAACACCAGCATAATGTTTTCCAGCAGTGTCTGTGCTCGCCTGCTCGGCTGTCACAGCTCCCACAGAGGGCTGGGAGCAGCAGTGTCCCTGTTGGATGTGAGCTCCAGCACTGCTTGCTGAGGCTGCTGGAGCAGGGACGGGCTGTGCTGTGCCTTCGCACAGAGGACAGCGTTGTCCCTCGTGAGTCACAGAGCTGCTTCATCCCAACAGCAGCCTGCACCTGGTGAAGTGGTGATCTCCTCTCCCTCTGACATGCACACCTGGCTTTGGCATGGGAAGAATTACTGCTCTTGCGCTGCCTTTGTTCATAGGATTTGATTTTTAGGTTTCTTTCTCCCTGCCTTCCTCAGCTCTTGGCTCTTTAGTGGGGGAGGATTACGCTGGTAGTATGAAATGATAACTGCTTGTATGAGAAGAAGGCTGGAGTTTCAGAAAACATTAGAACAGACCAGTTTTGGAGATCTGACTTGGACACTTGTCAGAGTCAGGTTTGGGAGCTTTTGCTTACGCAAAGCAGCAGAAGTGGGTTGTTTCCATTTTCCCTTTGTTGCCGATGGGGCTGTCTTTGTCCAACTGTGCCCTGGTGTACCCTAGCAGAGGCAAACTGCCCCCGGAGAAGAACTGCTGTCAGAATACTTTAAAGTCGGTCAGGCTGGCTCCTGCTTCGTGAGGTTTATCAGCAAAGATTTTCAGTGCCTCCAGTGGGAGGCTATTTTTATTCTATCCAGGGGCTACCTTCTGCTCTGAGGTCTTTATCAGGTTTTTTTTTGGAATAGAGAAACCTGCCTCTTTTAGGACAACCTTAAATACCTTCATCTTTTGCAGTCTGAAGAACTAGATAGTTTTTTATTCAAGGTAAAAGTTTCTGGCATTTCTGTGACACGTTGAAGATTTCTTTTGTTGTTTTTTTACTGTATAAGAGGGACACTGCCACAGACATGAGAGTACCCTGTTTTCTCCCTTGAGCAGGGCTGACAGCAAGTGAGGTACTTAATGGTTCATCCTTCATGCTCTGATCAGTGCTGTGACTGGTGCAGAAAATCCACATTGTGTTTCGCTGCACCATGTAATCAGGATTGGAAGAGCTCTCAAGAGATGATCTCGTTCATTTCCCTGCCCCATGGCAAGATCAGTCATACCTGTGTCTTTCCTGACGGATGCTGTTAGAGGTCTCTGTTAAAGACCTCTGCAGCCTTTCCAGGCAGCATATTTCAGTGCCTCACAATCCTTACCAGTAAAATCTGGTTTCTCCCCACCTCATATCTAACCTGAATCATCTCTGCTGCAGTTTAAACTTGTCACTTCTTGTCCTGTCCATTTTGAATTCAAAGAACAGGTCATTTCTTTTTGCAGCAATGTTAAATATTTGAAGACTACTCATGTGCTTCTCTTTTCTTAGTGTTAAACACCCACAATTTGTTAAGTCATCCCTTCTTCATGGTGGATTTAAATCTTCTATGTAAACCTTAATTGGCCTGTCTTCTCAAAAATACTCTGTGACGATCCCAGTCATTAACTAATCCACAAACAGTTTAAACCCTTTGATCAGCATTTTATTTATATACTTTAGTAAAAGCATTCAGCGTTCAGCAAACTGCCTGTTTGTACATCACTGTCTCTGACTGGCTCGACGGCCTCGTGCTGGTGTGCAAGCAAAGTATCTGCAGGGTTTTCTGCTGCTCCCTAACTGCACTTCATTCCAAGGGAAAGGCTGGGAGCCTGACGGGATGTGAAGCTCAGTGTGGTTTGTGCCATGGTTCTGTGGGACAATGCACTGTGAAGGTTGTGCCTTCCAACAGAAAGGGAGCCCAAAGACAGGCTAACAAATCATGGAATCATGGGTGTCTGCAGGCATCCAAAATACACACTGATGGGCACGGGAATTCGGAAGTGGACATGTGCTCGGACAGGTGGTAGGCTGTGAAATGTCACTTGGTATTAGGGCCTTCTGATGTGGCTGTATTTGAACAGTCAGGTCACGCTTGGAGGTCAGCTACTATGCGGTGGTTGGGATGTCCTTGATGGGTACGTTTTCAGCTCCAAGAAAAAGTCAAGGAAACTTACACTTTAGCAGTACATGTGGGGAGAATGGAAGGCATGGAATGTAATTTTCTCTGGATTTCTGTTGTAGGTGAGTGTTTTAACCACCTTGGAGCGGCGATTCAACCTCCAGAGTGCTGACGTGGGCGTCATTGCCAGCAGCTTTGAGATCGGCAACCTGGCCCTCATCCTCTTCGTGAGCTACTTCGGAGCCCGAGGACACCGGCCACGCTTGATAGGATGTGGAGGGATAGTCATGGCCTTGGGTGCCCTCCTTTCTGCGCTGCCTGAATTTCTGACCCACCAGTACGAATATGAATCGGGAGAAATACGCTGGGGCGCTGAAGGGAGGGATGTGTGTGCTGTCAACGGGTCCACCACCGATGAGGGACCAGACCCGGACCTTATCTGCAGGAATAGGACTGCTACCAACATGATGTACTTGCTGCTCATCGGGGCACAGGTCCTCCTGGGCATTGGTGCTACCCCTGTCCAGCCCCTGGGAGTTTCCTACATCGATGACCACGTCAGGCGGAAAGATTCCTCCCTGTACATAGGTAAGGCTCTCTGAACTTCTCACAGAAGGCTTTCCTTGTGGGCTGGCATCTGGCTCTTGTTCCCTCTTTGGTGCCAGCGGAAGGGATGCCTCAATGGCTCTTCTCCATGTGCTGCTGTGCTTATGAAGGTAACTTGGCATGGGTCTCTACATCAGGCAGCAGGGAAACACAGTTGTGTTTGCTCATATTGTAGCAATGGTAAAGGTTGACAGCCGTGGTGATTACTGCTGGATGACTGGGCAGATGCTGGTTCCTTTTTTTGTGTTTGCCCAGATTGCTTTAAATTCTTACATTGGTGGCTTATGGCTGGGTTTTAGCTGAAGAATTTTCAAGTGGTATGTGTGATGATGATTGATTTTTTTTATCTTGTTCTTGTTTTCCCACAAGATACCCTAGTTCTTTTCCTGTTCCAAAGCATGTGTCTGAGTGATCACTGCAGTCTAAGGAGACTGAGAGGACACAGGTCTTGTCACTGCCACTGTCACAGTTTAGCAAGGAAGTGCCAGTTACAGAGTAGGTGCTGTGATCCAGGATGCTGTGGCAGGACCCTTGATAATGTGATCCCTGTAACGGAATGGGATGTGGAAGCTGGTAAGGTCTATTTTGAGATACAGTGAGCCTGAAGTAGGACTCATAGTTCTGGTGATCATGTTGCAAAATTCTTTCAGATGGTTAAGCTGTGAAATTTGCCTTTGATTACCCAATGAAACATCTCAGTTATCGGGGTAAAGTGCTTATGGGTTTCAGCAGTAGTTCCCTCTCCCAGCAGGTTTAAAGAGGCTGTTGTTAGTGAAGTTTTCTTTGAAAAAATGTACCAGCTTGGCACATTCCTCTTCCTACAGGACTTGTCACTAGATAAGTTGCTCCAGTGCAATGAATCAGTGGAGTGCATGCAGCCATTAATGAGATCCTTCTGCACTTGTTAGTATAATCCTGGTAACCAAAAGTGTGCGCTTGTCCCATCATCCCCATCCTGACGTGACTTTCAGCTGAATGGGTGATCCTATTCCTGTTTTGGTGGTGGTTTTTTTTTTTTTTCCCCAAAGAAATTTTTATCAAGTTTCCAAGCTGGGAGTGGCCATTGACAGCAAAGCTGAGGTGTCCTGCTGACTTTCCAAGTGCTGTTTACTGTCTTGGGATGGTGCAGAAGCCTGGTGGAAAGTCACTACATAGCGTGGCATTCCTGGATGTATTGCTGCTTCACTTAGAGCTTCGTCTGTGTATTCAAAACATGTCCCTGCTTTTCTGTAGCTGGCCGTAAAATCATAGTATTTCAGCATTTAGCTTTGTCCTTGGGTCATTATTCATCTTCACTTGGTTCTGTAAGTGTTTGTGAGGGATCCACTGGACAAAGAAGGATGATGTATCAAATACAAGATACTGTACAACCCAAAGGTGAATAATGAGACTGAGTTCACTGGAGCAACTGTGCCAACACCATAAATGATGAGCTGGAATTAAGAGGGATTCTAAGATTATCTATTATAAATAACTATAGAGGAGCAGCAACTTGTTTCAGTCTGTTCCGTGGGCATTTTTTAAGCAATGCTTCATGTGTTGAGAACAGGGCTGGAGGAGGGTGCATGAGAGAATGATTAGGAAGAGTGATTCTTCTTCTTCCTGAGCTGCATTCATCTTGTATGCTAAAATAACGTCTTTAAAGTTGGCAGTTCAACTGTAGCTGGGAAAATACTTCCAGAAAATTATTTCTACTTACTATATGCTGCTTTTTTATTTTTCCTGCAGAGATGAGGATGTTACCTAACTATGTTCATTACTACATGTGGAGTTCAGAAACAAACAAACAAAACCACACCAAAAAAACTCACCACAAAACCCCAAGCATTTTGGGGTTGTTTTCTTTCTGGCTTTAGCTATGGAAATCATAACCTGAATTTCTACATCTGAATTATGGGTTGCAGAAGAGTGCCTGTGTATGCACACTTTACCAGCAATGAAGTTTAATTTGTGCCCTGTCCTAGCCTATCCATCACAAGTAGGGTTTCAGATACTGGATGATTAATTCGTCTATCAACTTGCAGTCAATTTGGCTGGTGAAAATAAAAGCTAACAGGAAAAAAAAATCTATTCCATGAATGAATATAAATGGAGAAGAAACTAGTGGAAGTGTCATCTTATGTTGGTGGATACTTGAGAGGAGGTCAGATTGCTCGGTTTAAATGTTGTTTGAGAATTATTTGCTCAGATTTGTCTTTAACTGATTATTTTTGTTGATGTCATCAATGCAGTTTGCAGTGGCCTTAGAAGAAAGCTGGCTGAGCAGCTTACCCACTTCATTCTGCTCTGTTTCGCAGAGGAAATAACTGCAGAGTGGATACTGTCACTGTGCTATATTTATATCAGTTTGCTTTCTCATAATAGCACACTCACTCAGTGGGGGCTGTGTGTGACCAGATGAAATGTTTTTGGGTAAGTTCCCTCAGTTGAAATTAGGGGCAAATCTGGCATAGATTGTTCTCTCAGGACAGGAACTAATTAATAACAGTGATAATAGCCTGGCTGAACTTTCTGGAATGACTGTCTGCTGCTGAGAAATGGTAAGAATGACCAGTTTGTGCTGTCTTTAGTGTATTGCTTACGTTGAGTCCGTGTGTGCTGCATTGGGCTGTTCTGTAGCTGAGGGTTAGCAGCAGTCTCTGAACCTGACAGCTAAGGACTAGTCATTGTTCACCTCTGCAATAAAAACCCTCTTGTGTCCCAAGGCAGTGAATTAGATAGAAATAACTCTGTGCACTGAGAGGGGTTTTTTTATCGTTCTGTGAGAGTTAAGTGGAGTAATAATATAATATTTAATACAGTCACTCTGCAGTGAAATGACAATACAGGAAGGCTCCTCTGGTTATTAAAAAAAAAAAAAGTCCAAACCCCAAGAACACTGCCCCTAAACCTTCTTTTTTTTGTATTAATACTCATGTGTGTGCAGAAGAATGCAGATGTGGTATCGTACGGAGTTTAAAGTGATGCTTTGGCTTTAATCATTAGTGGAACTAATAGCATCTATGGAGTGTAATATTCTTCTGATTATAAAGCCCATCAGATTTCTCCTGTGGTTTCTCTGCAGTGACAGGCACACAGGAGGTTGTGGGCAATGCACCTCTGTTATGCATCCTTTGAAGTCAGAGGTTGCTCAGGCTTGTGCTCTGCCAAGGAGGTGGGGATTCATAGAGCTGCTGAAATCAGAGTTTGAGTCAACATTTTGTATGTTCAAGGGTTGCTAATTTTGTCTCTACCTGATGAAAAGTCTCTTACATGGAGGATGAATGTATTTTGCTCAGTCTTACCCATTCCAAATCTCTCAAATTTCTTGACATGTATGTCTCAACCTACATTTCTAAACCACAGCAAGTGGAATAATTGTGTGTTTATAGCATACAGGTCATATCATCAGCCTCTTGAGGCTGTCTGTTGATGTGTATTGATTGGAAAGCCTTTAGGACCCACTTGAGAGGCCTGTACAGCTCTGCCCATCCTGGCTGCTTATCCTTTCACTCCTCACAGCATTTCCCACATGGCCACACTGCTTCCTTTTGTGCTCATTTGTGGTCTGCAAGCAACATGGGTACTTTATTCACATTAGCCCTTCTTGCTGAAACATGCTTCTCTGAGCTCACCACCTAAGGCTCTCCCAGCCTTGTGCATTCCTTATACCCTTTTTCCTTTCAAAGCCTGTTTCTGTGAGGTCTTTTGTAGTGCACTGTAGCTGACTCCTATCTGTTGTATTTACTCTGTGCCCACTCCATACCCATCAGCTGCCTGGTGAGTTTGTCCACCCCCACGTGGGCACAGAAGCGAGAATTGCTTTTCTCCTTGCTGGTATAGGCAGTTTTATAGGTGTGTAATATTTTTAGCCTAAAGACTTGACGGAATTCTGTAATGCTTTTGTTCAGTAAATGCATCCTCCTACGGGTGATTTTGAGAGCCTTTCCTTTCTGTCACAGTCTCCTATGGGCTGAGAAAGACACAGTATTAGCACTGAGCTCCGAGGAGTGCTGCTGCCAGGGCGAGGGCTGTGATTGTGATGCCTGTTCATTACTGAAAGGTGTCTGCATCAGAGTCACTGGGTTGTCTTCCCCGTGGACTAACTGTGATCAGATTAAATTACACGGCTTCATGCCGATATCCCGGTATTAACCCACTGATCCATCGATAACCTGCAGCCTTTTATAATTATGCCCCTTTGGGGAGAGATGGGTGTTCTCATTTGCTGCGTGTCAGCGGGGCTGGCTCGGTTACACATGTCCCCTTTTACAGTGCTAGTGGTAATACCCTGGAAAATTAAATGGAAACACAAACAAGTGTGTAGGGTGTATTAGAGCAATAACAATAATCAATTAATGGGAATAACCTTTCTCACTGCAGGCAGGCAGGATGTTGTGAAAAGCGGTAGCTGAGTGGATGTATTTATTCAATTAAATAAATGTATGCATGAAGTCGTAACTGCTGTGGGCTCCATTATTTTACAGCAATTGTTTCAGTTACCTTAACCTTCTGCTAATAGGTTTGGGGTTTTTTTTGTTATGAGTGGAGTAAATAAAGCTTGAGTCCAACACAAATGACTTCATGTGAAAGCATGTTGAGGGTGGGAGCTGTTTCCATGTTACTCTGTGCTCTCTGTGTACTCTGCAGCTGAGTTTTGGCTTAATTGGGATTTGCTGACTCTGACGTCTTCTAAAAATTGGTCCATTTGTTGAGCATATTGGGTTTTTTCTGTAGTGTATTTTAAATAGTCATCAGCTGGGAGAGCCTAGTGAGGTACATCATTCCTGGGGCAGCCTCTCTAGTGCAGTGCCCTTGTCATTTAAATGGCACAGATGCAGAGTCCTAAGGTCACAAAATTAATTAAATAGATTGAAAGGTGGTGAGTTGCCCATGTCAAAAGCTGAAGGCTGTATTGTGCCTCCTTGATGGCACAAGCAGGAGTGGTGTGTGCCAATATTGGCCCTTCCCCTGGGAACTTGACTGAGACTCCCCAACTCGTTGCACATAAGGAGTGTCCAGATGTTTTGGTCGCAGTTTACAGGATGGCACTGAGGACTCCTGGGGCTCTGTTTTCTGTGGTGGGACAAGGCACAGAATTTTCCCCTTCACCAGCACAATTCAGGGCACTGGCTGGATGTTACTCACTTATCTGCAGGACAAGGTGCTCGTATGAGTGTGTAAGAGAATGCAAAGCTCTTTCACTCAAGCTCCTGCTTTCCCTCTTTCACAGCTGCCTCTCCTGTGGCTGGGTGAGGAGCTCGACCAAGTCTTCTTGCCCTTTGGAGAAGTTGCTGCAGGTCTGAGCTGGGTGCTGGGCAAGCTGACACTGACACCCTTTGGGTGCCAAATAAGTGCTGTTTGAGTAAGCTCCTAAAAGTTGTTTGCTTTTGCAAAGTCCCAAGCAGTGCCATGGCACGAATGTGCGGCTCTGTTGACACGCAGGGCCTGGCAGCACCAGGCTGCCAAAGCTGTTAAAGTGTGTTTTTATCCTGGCTTTGCTGGGCACTGGAGACTGTGCAGGGCACTCCACACCTCTCTGTCAATGTGTCATGTGCTACATTTCTTCCATATATCTGGTCTAAATCTACCCTGTAGTAGTATAAAACCATTACCCCAACAGGCCCTGTGAGATTTGGGGCAGAGCTGCTGTGGGGACATCCGTGCAGCATCACTAACTACAAGTATCTTATTAACCCACATGCACCATCCTGAAGGAAAAAGTGTGGCCACAAGTGATGGGTGCCTTGTAAAACAAAAATAAAATTCCTCAACGTGCTTTGTGGTCGCCTTAGCAGCTGTGGGAAGAGCCAGTGGAGTGGAAGCCCTTCCTTGGTTTGGTGGATGTTGAAAGTTTATGGATTTATTTGTTTTGCATAGATGGAAAGTTTGCATAAATCTGGGGTTATTAAGCTACACACTTTCCCCTTGGCTTTGGACAAATCCTTTTGGCTTTACTTTCTCAGAATTCGGTTGCTTGGTTCAAAGTTGGTGTCTTGTCCCAAAATTGCTTCTTCAAACTTTGCTCTTTTGAAATTACTCAGTCTTTTATCATATTTCTTTTTGCCAAGGTATGGCCATTCCATTAACTATGCTGCTAATGAGGTATTTGGCTTTTCTTCAGAGGGAGGCCTGCTCCCACTAAGCCCCCTTTTGATTTCAATAATAGGGATTTTGTCTGGAGGAGGCTATCCAAATTTGGCCCTTTATTAACCAATTAAAATGTGAGATTTAGTTTCTTGGATAGAAGTTAACATGTGATGTTGCTCTTTGACTTAATACCTCAGAGCACTTGAGTGCAGCCAAACAAAGCTGTGTCTGTGACAAGGAGCAGGATCTGGCTGAAGGCAGCAGATCATAGCAATAGTGAACATTCAAATGTTCAAACAGGTAGAAGAGCAAGATGCTCTATGCACCAGTTCTTTCCTCTCTGTCTTCCTGTGCTTACTTCACTTTTTCCCTGCAGTTTTCTTTACATTACTGCCCTCAGTGTCAGACAAACCAGTCCCACTGTAACTGTTTGTACAAGACAGTGATACTGCTTCTTAGAGTTTGAAAGAAATAATATTAGGGGGGAGGAAAAGACAACTGGGACAACTTTGCTGTATTAGTAACTGCTGCAGAGACCAATTACCCATGTGATGAAAAACCACCTCTATCTTGTTAGCCATCAGCTACAACATATGGATGTCCTAATTCAATCAGACTGATCATCAAAAGAATAAGACTTGTTAGCGAGAGCTTTTTGTCAACAGACAGTTATAAACTGTGTGCGGGGGTTAGAGACTGAAGGGGTGGTAGCATGCAAGAAGTGAACTACAAAGTCCCCTGGCCATGCTTCTGAGATGTCTTGAGCACTGATTAATGCTTTACTGGCCTGAGCTGTTGGTTCCCTCTGAGCTTTCTGTTCATTCTGGGTGCTTGTTGGTTTTGTGGTGTATAGGGGTGTGTGTGTTTTCAGTATTCACCCTCCTCATTTTCTATAAAAACTCACACTGCTGGAATGCAAGCATACAGCTGTTTTACTGCGCTTCTGTTTTATCTCCACACACGTCTTCATGTCCTCTGTAAATGTGCTGTTGTGGTACTGGTGGGAGACAAGCACTCTGCGTTGTAGACTGCAGGAAACTGAATTATTTGCGGTGGTTCTGTGTAAGAATTCTGTGAAGAGTTTCCCACAAGTGCCAAAGGGTAAGAGGTTTGTGGGGAGAGATAACACCTATTTGATACACTCATGTTCATGCTTGGTGGATCTTGTTCTGACCAGTGTGACTAATCATACTCGAGAATATTTACTTTTTGTTTCCCAATTGTCACCTGAGCTGGTAAAATAACTTCGTGTCTCTTTAAACCTTGCTTCACTTCATGTGTTGGTGAGAATTCCCTATCAAATGGAAACAGTCTCTTCTGTAATTGTATACCCCACCTCATTAGGAGCTGAGAGTCCTGGAGGTACTTGATTTATAAGCAGGAGCAGAACTAAGTTAAGCTTAGGTTAAGCAAATACTCCTACTCAGCAATGTCTCCAGGGTTATAAAACAAGTTAGCAAGAGGGTGAGAATAGACCCCAGGAATTCTGGCTCCAGTGCTCTGCAATTGCTCTGAGAACTAAAGCATTTCACTGCATTCCTGCAAAGCAATGCATCTTCCACAGGTGCAAACACTCCTCTCTTTTCAGTGTCAGAGGGGTTACAGATCCTGACTTTTTGTCTGCCAGCACTAGCCTGCTCCACCTCTGCAAACTATGTTTAACTTGCCTCCAAGAGCTGGATGATTAAACTGAGACCAACACTGTCTTTGCATAGTGGAGAGAGGCTCTTTACAAGAGCATGTAGTGACAGGACAAGGGCGGCTGGCTTCAAACTGAGAGTAGGTTTAGATTAGATACTAGGAAAAAAACTCTACTGTGAGGGTGGTGAGGCACTGGCACAGGTTGCACAGAGAGCTGGTGGATGCCCAGTCCGTGGAAGTGTTCAAGGCCAGGCTGGATGGAGCTCTGAACAACCTGGTCTAGTGAAAGGTGTCCCCGCCCATGGCAAGGGTGTTGGAATTTCCAAGGTCCCTTCCAGCACAAACCATCCTGTGATAGTGGTCTGTGCAAGAAGCATTTTCAGGACAGTCAGACTCCTCACTCTTTTGTAACTCGTTTCCAGGAGCCAGCAGCACAGGGATGCACATCACAGACTTGTCCAGTCACCTTTGAAGCTCACTTACCCTTACAGCCTGCACAACAAAAATGGTATCAAATTCCACACTTCCATGTGGCTTTTCTAATCTCCTGGTTAGGCTGTGCGTTTTTCTTCCCAAGACTGTTGCTTTCTTGATTGGATGTTTAGGATTATGGCTTTAAGGCTGTGAAGGTGGCGAAGTGGGCACAAAACTTCTCCTGAAGTAAAGATATCTTAGAAGTAGCATCTGCCTATCAAAAATCTGCTGAATTAGCAGTTGTGATATCATTCTGTTCTTGCAACATCCCACCACGGATAGGAGTGCACTGAGAATTCCTTGGACTGGTGAGAAAGTGCACTGGGGCAGGAAAGATAAGGCACAGGCTGGCACAGCAGGCAAAAATCAGGACAGCCAATCCCATTAGGTTAAAAATACAGTCTTAAATGGGTTTTGCCGATGCGTAAAAGACCTGTTGAAGTGAAAATTTCAGATAAACAAGAGAAGTGAAAATGCAGCTGTGCTGCTCTTCAGCATTACTGAGTAAAATGCTCCCATGTGTAGCTCCCTGAGTTCATCTCACATTCTGCACACCCCAAAACTGTGGTAATGTGGAGATGAGAGCAGCTGAGTGAAGCTTTCTGAATAAATTAGTCTCGCTGTCCTGTGGTATTCCAAGTCTGAGTAAACAGATGAGACTTACTCTGTGCCTTAAAATCAGCAAGTTTGGATTTTATTAGCCCTGGAGGGGCAGTAAATTGTAGAGCTGAGCCAGAGGAGCAGAAGAAGGAGGAGGCAAGTAAGGAGGTGTAGCGCTGGCTAAGGAAATGCTCGAGAAAGTCCTTGCTGCTTACTGCAGCCCAGGAAGGCAATTGGTAATGGAATCTACAGTGCACTGGGGAGCTGTTGGAGGTGGCTTAGGATGGGGTAAGGATTTGGGAAATCTGCTTGAGCGAAGGCTGTGTTCAGCAGAGACAAGAATAAGGATGTTGGCAAAAGGGAGTGGAGCGTTGACGTGAGCAGCAGCATATTAAGGTTGTGGTGGGGGCAGGTATTGAAGCAACCAGAGTTAAGACAGGAGCTCAGCCAATACAAGAGAAACATGGTGTGGGCTGTCTCCATTAAGTCTACAGAAGCTTGGATCCTCACATCCAAAGACTCCATTTTTTATTAAAATTCAGTCTCTTAAAATAATTGACACCCATGGGAATCAGGTGTCTGAGTGGAATCTGTGCNATGCTTGGTGGATCTTGTTCTGACCAGTGTGACTAATCATGCTCGAGAATATTTACTTTTTGTTTCCCAATTGTCACCTGAGCTGGTAAAATAACTTCGTGTCTCTTTAAACCTTGCTTCACTTCATGTGTTGGTGAGAATTCCCTATCAAATGGAAACAGTCTCTTCTGTAATTGTATACCCCACCTCATTAGGAGCTGAGAGTCCTGGAGGTACTTGATTTATAAGCAGGAGCAGAACTAAGTTAAGCTTAGGTTAAGCAAATACTCCTACTCAGCAATGTCTCCAGGGTTATAAAACAAGTTAGCAAGAGGGTGAGAATAGACGCCAGGAATTCTGGCTCCAGTGCTCTGCAATTGCTCTGAGAACTAAAGCATTTCACTGCATTCCTGCAAAGCAATGCATCTTCCACAGGTGCAAACACTCCTCTCTTTTCAGTGTCAGAGGGGTTACAGATCCTGACTTTTTGTCTGCCAGCACTAGCCTGCTCCACCTCTGCAAACTATGTTTAACTTGCCTCCAAGAGCTGGATGATTAAACTGAGACCAACACTGTCTTTGCATAGTGGAGAGAGGCTCTTTACAAGAGCATGTAGTGACAGGACAAGGGCGGCTGGCTTCAAACTGAGAGTAGGTTTAGATTAGATACTAGGAAAAAAACTCTACTGTGAGGGTGGTGAGGCACTGGCACAGGTTGCACAGAGAGCTGGTGGATGCCCAGTCCGTGGAAGTGTTCAAGGCCAGGCTGGATGGAGCTCTGAACAACCTGGTCTAGTGAAAGGTGTCCCCGCCCATGGCAAGGGTGTTGGAATTTCCAAGGTCCCTTCCAGCACAAACCATCCTGTGATAGTGGTCTGTGCAAGAAGCATTTTCAGGACAGTCAGACTCCTCACTCTTTTGTAACTCGTTTCCAGGAGCCAGCAGCACAGGGATGCACATCACAGACTTGTCCAGTCACCTTTGAAGCTCACTTACCCTTACAGCCTGCACAACAAAAATGGTATCAAATTCCACACTTCCATGTGGCTTTTCTAATCTCCTGGTTAGGCTGTGCGTTTTTCTTCCCAAGACTGTTGCTTTCTTGATTGGATGTTTAGGATTATGGCTTTAAGGCTGTGAAGGTGGCGAAGTGGGCACAAAACTTCTCCTGAAGTAAAGATAGCTTAGAAGTAGCATCTGCCTATCAAAAATCTGCTGAATTAGCAGTTGTGATATCATTCTGTTCTTGCAACATCCCACCACGGATAGGAGTGCACTGAGAATTCCTTGGACTGGTGAGAAAGTGCACTGGGGCAGGAAAGATAAGGCACAGGCTGGCACAGCAGGCAAAAATCAGGACAGCCAATCCCATTAGGTTAAAAATACAGTCTTAAATGGGTTTTGCCGATGCGTAAAAGACCTGTTGAAGTGAAAATTTCAGATAAACAAGAGAAGTGAAAATGCAGCTGTGCTGCTCTTCAGCATTACTGAGTAAAATGCTCCCATGTGTAGCTCCCTGAGTTCATCTCACATTCTGCACACCCCAAAACTGTGGTAATGTGGAGATGAGAGCAGCTGAGTGAAGCTTTCTGAATAAATTAGTCTCGCTGTCCTGTGGTATTCCAAGTCTGAGTAAACAGATGAGACTTACTCTGTGCCTTAAAATCAGCAAGTTTGGATTTTATTAGCCCTGGAGGGGCAGTAAATTGTAGAGCTGAGCCAGAGGAGCAGAAGAAGGAGGAGGCAAGTAAGGAGGTGTAGCGCTGGCTAAGGAAATGCTCGAGAAAGTCCTTGCTGCTTACTGCAGCCCAGGAAGGCAATTGGTAATGGAATCTACAGTGCACTGGGGAGCTGTTGGAGGTGGCTTAGGATGGGGTAAGGATTTGGGAAATCTGCTTGAGCGAAGGCTGTGTTCAGCAGAGACAAGAATAAGGATGTTGGCAAAAGGGAGTGGAGCGTTGACGTGAGCAGCAGCATATTAAGGTTGTGGTGGGGGCAGGTATTGAAGCAACCAGAGTTAAGACAGGAGCTCAGCCAATACAAGAGAAACATGGTGTGGGCTGTCTCCATTAAGTCTACAGAAGCTTGGATCCTCACATCCAAAGACTCCATTTTTTATTAAAATTCAGTCTCTTAAAATAATTGACACCCATGGGAATCAGGTGTCTGAGTGGAATCTGTGCTAAACGTTGCCTTTCTGGGTCACAACTGTTGCACGGTTCACGAGGGTATTGCCGCGTGCCTCCTCCTAGACCACAGGGTGCTCACAGTCTCCGCTCTCATGCAGAGCAAGCTTGTTTTGTGAACAAACAGCGTGTTTTGATGGTGAGTGTGGGTGGTGTCACGAGCGGAAGCGAGTGTGCCAGAAGCCTTGTTCCCAGAGAGAGATCCAGTGTTTACTGAAGATGCTAATTGCTGCCTCCAACCCATCATTATTTGTCTTCTGCCCGCAGCACACCGATCAAAGGTGCTGATAGTGCTTTCGCTGGGTAAAAGGCTTGTAAGAAAAAAAAAAGAGGTGCTCTTGAATTTCAGGAGCACCACTGGCTGCTGCTTTACTTTTTGGCTGGCTTTTTTTTGTTGTTGTTGTTTTTTGGAGGGATTTTTGAGACTGAAGGTTGCAAAGGAAGGAAATGCTTTTGGTTTTTTGGTTTTGTTTTTTTTTAATGCCCCATATGGCCGTTTTATTAACTGGAAAACCTCCAGCTGAGAATTGGATGATGTTACAGAGCTACAGAGCAAAACTCATGCCCAGCCGTGTGGCAGAGTACTTGTGCCTTTGAATGTGAGCCATGCCTCTCCCAGCTAGGGTTAGGGTGAAAAATACAAGCTGCATTTGCCCTGTTTTGCTGACCCAAGGAAAACATTGTTGTTTTTCATGCTGGGGATGTTGAGCTTTTCAAACTAAGTGCAAACCTTGAACTAGTGAGTTGTCAGCAGATCATCGAAGAGCTCTTTGAGTTGAGGTTGTGGGAGTGACAGGTACAGCAAACCCATAAGTTTGGGGGTTTTATGATTGCAGGGAGTTTATCCACCACAAAGTTGGTAGCAGAATAGGTACATTTTGACATTATTTCCTGCTTGTATGAGTGAGTTTTTCTACTGTAATATGAAAGAACACATTGCAAACCGGACTGCTGTAGCAGTGATCTGCACTTTGTTATTCAGGCACTTTCCAAGGATTGACTCTGATTCCTGCCTGAGCAGCATTTCATCGCATTGTCTACAGATTTCTGTCCTGTCTCCCCTGCTGAGACAGAGAAATTACTTGCTGTCTGTAGCATCTCAGTTGGCAAATGAGACTGAGAATTTAGAAACAGCTTGTAGACGTGTTTATCATCTTCTGTGAGTGTGTATGTTGAAGTTACTACTTCAGTCTTCTGTCCAGAATACTTGGAAACAGCATTTCTCCAGACCTGTAGTTTTCACTTGTCATTTTCTGTTGTGCAAAGCGGGGAAGAGGAGGGTTGGGACCTCAGCCTTTGTTCTGAGAATGTCTTGATTTTTCCACAATATCCTGCAGACTTTCTGTCTCAGAGGGATGCAGGCAAGAGGAATGGAATTTAAGTGGATCCCTTCAGATTTAAGGATTTGCTTCTCTGTCAGTTGCGAGTGTAGAAACAAGTTTTGACGTTTAGAAGCAGACCTTTCCCACTTCACATTCCAGAAGTTGTATCTCTGGTTCTGCTCCTCACAGCCTTCAGAGCTGTATCCAGCACAGCGGAGTCCACGCTCACGCTGTCACGAGTTAAAGTTCAGCAGATGATTCACTGTTTTTGCTGCCAGCTTCCCTCTGGAGCTGTGCTAGGTAGCACAGAGCTGCTGCCTGCTTGCCAAAGGTGATGTTTAGGACTGAATGGGCTGGGGAAGGTTCCTCAGTGGGTAGGCAGAGTTCCCCATGCCTTTGAGCAGTGACGTGGGGCTTTTGCTTCTTTTCTCTGGAGATGCCTCTGGATGGGAGACAGCCTGGCAGAGACAGAGTGAATAAATAAGCTGTGGTTACAGCAGGTGGATAATATAACAGCAGGGTCCTCACCTCAGTGCCAAGGGTCTGCTGCCAGCTGGGCCAGAAGCTGAGATAACCTTTTGCTGCAGGAGCAGAGTTGAGGCTGTGTCACACCACGTGCCACCATCAGTGCCTCTGGGGACAGTGAGTGTGCTTGGTGGCATCTCTGGGGCGAGGCTGGCATGCTGCTGCAGTGGGGAGCTGGCACAGAGCAGGCACAGGCTCAGTTTTGCAGGGTCTGTACCTTCTGTTCCTTGTGTAACCTATGGCCTTCTTTGGGAAGGCACTGGAAGAGAAACAGGAGGTCCCGTATTGACCATTGAGGCTTATTGCCTCCAGCCCCGGTTATGGGCTTCTTAGTCACAACCTGTCTGTTCAGCACAGAGTGGCTTCAGTCACTTCACTGAAGGGACTTCTCCTTTTCTGCTGGTCACAAACATGTGATTTGGTAGGGCTGTGTGTTGTAGCTCCACTGATGCCCCAGGCTGTGTTGCTGCACAAGAATCAGTATCCCTTTTTCAGCCAGTTGTTTATAACTGCTGTGTTACAGCTGAAGGAAGGGGACATTTGGAGGTGACGCTTCAGCTGTTGTTGTTTAACAGACTCCTCTGTGCAGCAGGAGGATGAGCCACCTCCTGTACAGAGATCCCCCTTTCCAGGAGAGGGAGTTCAAATCTAACCTCAAGTGACTCCACAGAGGGTCCATGAGTCTTCCTCCCCTGTCAGGTGCATAAGGAACAGTTGAATGTTAGGGTTTGGCACCAGGTTTGTTTCTGGTGTCTACTTCTGCTCTTCCTTAATGAGGCTTTTGGGGTTTAATTACAGTTACTGCCTAACTTCAAGTCCCCAGTGCCCTTGGGTTCACAGTAGTCGAGGGAGAGACTAGCTGCTCTGGAGCTGAGCTTGGAGCTTTGGGCTCATCTCTGGAGATGCTGCTCTCCAGGAACTGCTCCTGCATCTGGGGATGCTGTCATCTACCCAAGTCACTGGCTTCAGTTCTGAATATAGGTGGTTAGAGTATCCTCCTTACACACACACTTCAAACACAGATTGTGCAGGATTACCGCTGGATAACAGCCAAATCCCAGGCAGCAGAGACTGTTTAATCACACTCCTCTGTCTCTACTGGATTAACATAATTAATGTAAGCCCTTTTGGATGGGCGACCTGTTATTTGTCTGGTGCGGTTCTTCATTTGTGCAATGCTGTGCATGTACCCAGGATGCTCTAAAAATGGTAATGAAGGTGTAATTCCACTTGGATACAACTGGTAACCATGTAAATCTCCATTGACAGCCAACAAATTTACTACTCCCTTCAGGGGAAGTTGTAGCCTACTTTAAAAAAAATCAGAATGTCATAGTTAAATCGGAATGATCATTTTCCAAGTTACTTCAAGGGGAATTAAAATGTTCTTCTATATTTTTGTTTCCAATGTAATTTCTTTTGGGAGCAAAAAAAATATTAATAAACTGAAGGTTCATCACTGCCTTATGGTCCTGACCAATTTCAAGGGTGACACAGAGCTTAATGTGCAGTGGAGATAATAGCGATTGTGTCCTTGCACATCCGGCCTGAGCACATGGGGCAGGAGCTGTGCCTTTCTCTTCTGCCCTCTGTGTTATCTGGAATCATGGCAAGAAGGCAAAAAGTGTTTCTCACACATATGACATCCATCCCATGAGCACAAAATCCTGTTGGATGAGTTCCTACCTCCTGTTTATCTACAGTTCTTATGCAGCTGGACATGCTCTAAACCGTAACCGGATACACTGGCTCCCTTTTATTGCCACTGTTTCAAGGTTTCCTAGAAGCAAATTGGAGGGAGTTTATTTAAGAAAGGAAGAAAACCTAATAAAATAAGCCTTGCAAAAAATGAATGTAACAAGTCAAACACTTAACTTGACTATTCAATTTCTGAATAGAGGGAATGCCTTTAGTAGGCTTTTCGTGTAGCAGAAGTAACTGCAACATTCTGGGTTGGGGTTTTTTTAATGAAAGTCAATTTCTTCTTTCATTTTCCCAAGTTTTAACTGCAACCTTTTATATTCAGCAAAATCACAGATGTAATAATTTCATAAGGAGGAAAATCAAGTCTCATCAGTTCTGGTGGATTGTTTTCTAGATCTTGGCTGTACCCATCTGTGCAGAAGGCAGAGGCTTTCTGGAGCGTTCCCTGAAAAACAAACACTTGTGTCCAAGCTTAAAAATTAGCATGAAAGTGACATTTAATATTTGGCCATGAGCTACAAAGCCTGTTATTTTCAGTGAGGTTAAAAGGAACCTCAGTTGGGCAGCTCTGGCCCGCAGGGTTCCGGCGTGCCCAGGTCCCTAAAGCGGAGCCGCTGTGGGCAGCGGTCTCACTGGCCGTGGGAACTGGCAGCGTTCCTGCTGGGAGCTCTGCAGTGGGCAGCGTGTCCTGGGCTGCCCTTCTCCCGTCCCGCTTCTTCCACGTGCCCTTCCAGAAGCAAGAAGCCCTTTCCAGGGAGTGCAAACATGAGCTGATCACTTAACAGGCGATCCGTGGTTGTGTGTTGCTTCTGATTTGTATTCAGTGCTAGTAGAATGCACTCATCACCCAGTCTGTGCTCACAAGCCTTATTATAACTAATGTAGAGGCATTTTCCTATAATTTTTCTCCTTGGAGCCACATGGTGTTAGGAGTTTGGGATCCTGTGCAAGTCCCAAATGCTCTGTGAGGGAGCACAGACTGGGGGAGCAGATGCCAGGAGCATCAGTATACCTGGGCCAAAACCTGTGCGTGTGGAGGATGGGGTGTCTGTTTTTCAGCTGCAAGAAGCCCAGTCTTTCAAGGTTCATGTGGAGCATCATTTGCAACAGAATAAATATCTTGGCATGTCACGTTTTACACAGCAGAAATGCTTCTGACTTTCCAGCCCTTGGTATCTGTAACTCGCTTGAAAGAATTGCTGACGTCTGCCCAAATGCCAATATCTTCTCAGCCGTATGAACCTTAATATCACAGCTTAAGCTTCAGTCTTTGAGCTGTGCAGCACAGCTAAAATCAAACTGTGTTCCCAGCACTGAGGGAGATCCTGACTTCTAACCCACTGGCTTTTTATTTATCTTCCTTCTGTGCTTGCTGTTGAATTGCAAAGTCAATTTAATTCCAGGGTTTCTAAATGGTATATGATTTCTACGTGATGATGGCAAATCTCCTTTGGGCTGTTTATACCGTCTGGTGCTGGTGGCCTAAACAGGGGCAGGTCAGCAGAGCAGGAAGCAGGGCACTGGTGTTGTATTTCCTTGTACCCTTGCTTTACTCACTGTAGAATGGGCAGGTCACAGCAGTGCTTAATCTCCACCTTCCTCTTAATCTTTACATTGCTTTGGCTCAGTCTTCTTTCCTTTGCAGCTTCCTGCTGCCAAACTCTCTCCTTTTTCACCCCAAGTGTGTTTTGGTTTTGGCCTCATAGCCTTGGTGGCTTTGTCGCTGCCTTCCTGGAGAGCTGTTCCTGACTAAGGGTCTGGCTCTGTGTTTTTCTGCCTGTGAGTGACTAATGGGGGATGTCCCATCCCACCAGGACTCCCAGCAGAGCTGGTGGTGTCACCATGTCTTATTCAGTCAAAAACATCCAGATTCAGAAGATCAGTTGTTTAAAGGATTAAAGCTGGTATGGATTGGTTTGGCAGAGGGCTCACACAGGTGCTGAATGCTGAAAACATTGCAATTTATTCTCATTTTCCCCTCCTTTAAGTGGACAGTTTGTTTCTTGTGTTTTATTTCTAATGACTAAAGTACTTTTTTACCTAGTAATTAACCTCGTTAAGCTGCTAAGCATTTTTAAGACTTCCTCAAGTCTTCTGCCAACACACTCACATGATGTGAATGTCACTCACGTTTGGTTTTTGGCTGTGACTTACAAGTATTCAGGAGTTTGGGATTTGGGGCTGACCAGTGTGGACCAGTTCACTCCAAAATCCTTTGCATGCCCTGGAGGAGAGGGCAGAAATGGTCTGTGGGGTTTGGTCCTGGTGCCTGAGGTGTAATTCCCCTTGAGTCATGCAAGGAATTGTTACTGCTGTTCCTTCCCATCCCACGCACTTTGTTCGGTGTCAGAAGTAAGATCTCGGAAAATGAAATTAATTTCATCTTGGTGCAGCTATTAATGTTACACACTGCGGGAAAGCTCTTTAAGGAGGCCATCGACCTTCATCCATGTGGAATAAGTGCTGAATAATGGAGAGCTTTCATATTTCCACAAAAAGAAAGTGGCTTTTTAAGTCAACTGGAGATGTTACAGACATGGAGGAGGGAAAAAGAAAAAAAAACAAACTGCATTAGGAAACGGTGGGCAGAGTGTGCATGAGGACAGAGCAGCAGCTCCCAGCATCTGGCAGGTGCTGCTGTTTGCAGAAGCCTCTTGTGAGCATGTGAAACTGCACTGACCTGTCTCACCTGCTGCTCCCATGGTACTTGCAGACTTTTATAAGTCTTTTATATGTTCAGCCTTTCCTCCTTTCCAGCCCAGAGACCTGCTGGGTGTCTGCATTTCTGAGCCCTGCCCCAGGTTTTTCTCTCTTTCCTTGAACTGTTTCACATTTCATGCTTCTCTGATGTCCTCTGGTAACCTGTGGTGTGCTTCAGCTGTTTATTTAAGGAAAGAAATGCATCCTGAACAATTTATATATAGCCTGCTTTGTCTCCCCACCTGTTCTTGCTTTGAGGAAACAACATGTCCTGGGAGCAAAATTCTTGTTCCCTGATGGTCTCTTAGTGAGGCTGTTTAGAATGACCACTCAGGAGAAGGATCCTTCTCCCTCACCACGTCTGTTTTGTGGGGTTTGCCTGAGCTTCACCACCCTGTGGATGAATGGGGTGCTCAAAGCCTGAGCTGCTCGCAGAGAGTTTTCCAGATTGAATCCCTGCCTGATGCACCATCAGCTGAATAATTGGAAATATCCATTTGTGCCTCTGTGTCACCCTGTGAGGTAGGAGCCACTAAGAACGTAAGATATTAGATGGAAGTGGTAGTTTTGAAGTGACTACACAGAAGAACCAAAATCCACTGAGAAAGGATGAAAATTAAAACTCCGACCCATCCCTTTGAAGCCAGGTTAGTGAATATGAGCCAAGTTTGATTTTGAGATTGTTATATTTAAACTTCGTGGCATCATTTGGTCCTAAGCCACTTCCCTATATATTGCAGTTGCCTTTTTTTTTTTCTTTTTTTTTTTTTAGCTGTGTGTTGGATGGTGGGACTTGCCTTTAATCTGGGAAGAAAATATGAAAGCCAGCAAACAAAATGCAGTTGTGGTTTTTTCTGTGTGGCTTTTTGTAGTACTCGCATGCTTCTGGCAGTGCGACAAGAGAACAAACAGTTTCCTTAGTGCACAGTTGTGCTGAAAAAGGCCTGAGAGAATGTAACAGGCTTCCTTGAAGATGCTGAGTGAAGGTACAAAGAGAGGTTCTTATCACATGAGAAGAGGAGCTGATGGTTGGGCCTTGGACAAAAGAAGCTATTAAAATTTTGGCTTCCTGACAAAGCAGCAACAGCTACTGTGTCTTTGCAATACTTGAGGACTAAGCAGCTACGTCCCGGTGTTTCAGAGGGCCACTTGTCAGTGTGTTGTCTTGCCTGGCAGAGGATCTGCTGTTCCATGAGCATGTGGGACTGGAGGGGACTGGTACATGTGGAGTGGAACAGGGATGTTAGAGATTAGGAGGTCCTGGATGGAGAGACAAATTCTGCACCACTAAGCAAGGAGCTGTTCCTGTGACTCTGCTTGTTTGCAGCAGCAGCAGAGCTGGGTTTGGCTCGCTTCCCACAAGTCACTGAACTTCATTTTGCATCTGTTTCCACAATGTGCAGAAAGGAAAGGCAATAAATATTTATTACTCTCTAGCCTGGATCCAGGTTTTATTCCTCTTACTGTTCTTTCACTGCTCCTGTGACAGTTTGTCTTGTGGCTTTGGAGTGGCCCCAGCATGGGGAAAATTGAAGAAGGGTTTACAGGAGGTGTTGAAGGGGGCCACAGCCACCCCAAGAAACATTGCTCAATAAACCTTTATAATGTTTGTCTCCTGGAAGAGAGGCAATTATTTGCCTCTACCTTTCCACTTTGCTGGTAATTACAAGCTCTCCTCTAGCATGTCAGATGCTAATCTGCCATTTATCATTGCACAGCTCTGCAAAGCACCTGGAAGGGGTTTCCAAGATGGGAGCACTGCACGTCCAGCTGTGGCCTCTGCGCCCTCCACAATGAGTCACCCTGATCACGCTCCTGAAAAACCCTCTCTTGCAGAAGTTTAAGGAGGGGGAAGAAAAACTTAGTCTTTCATTACTTAGATAATGAGTCATTCTTATGAAATTCATGGTGAATTAGTAGCATCAGTGTTCTCAGGAGAGAAAACCAAGAGAAGTGAGACTTTTTATGCAGTATTGACCTTCTGTCTTTGTTTTCTCATGGAATTAAACCACAGTTTCTTTACATCATATGGAAAACTAGAAAATGAAATTGATGGCAATGAAAAGGAAAATACAGAGTACCGTATAGCTACCTACCCTTCATCTGTATATACCAGTGGGATTTACTAGTGTGGGTCCACCAGTCTTGGTTTGAGGGCTTACACTTTCCTTTCTCAGTTTAAAGAGAAAGGGCAGTATCTTGTTGAGTCCACAGAAGTGGTGGACACTGCACTGCTGCACACTGGTGTTTTGTGGGCAAGCAGTCGTAGATTCTTGGCCCATCTTCTTTTTTCCTTCTGGACAATATCAACAGCAAGGAAGCTGTGATAAGTACTTTAGAGTTGATAAACTGGGATTTTTGAACAAAGGAAGAGAAAGGGAGAGGGAGAAGAATACTGTAGGCAGAGGTACGGTCTGCATGGAGGTGTGTCTCTGAATGAAGGTATTTAAGCATTGTACAGTATGAAGTTGGTTATTATTTTGAAATCAATGCACTGAAAAGACAGAGCCTCAAAACGTAGCCTTACACCTGTATTCCTGCTGCAGTAAATATTTTTGTAAAAATCAATGGAGGGAACCTACTCAGCAGTGTAAATTCTGTGTAATTATTGAGCAGAGAATTATAGTTGTCACGTATCGATTCCCCCCTGCTTTGTAAGAGCTTCCTCTTTTCCACAGGGCTGAATTGCAATCGCAGTGTTGGCATTAAAGAACCGGAGGAAGGACAGAACATGCTGCTGCTAATCAATGTGTGGGCAAGGGGCTGCATGTGAAAATGCACATGTGTACACAGATCGCTTCGAGAGCATCTGACTCGCATAAGCAAAACTGCTTAAGGACTGAAATTTCCTTCTCTGACCCCAGAAAGCTCAGCTGCTCCAGCAGTTCGTGTGAGCTAATCTTGAGCCATTGCTTCGGGGACAGCCCTAGAGATGAGTGCTTGTGCAGTTCTTCTCTGCTACCTCCCCTATCAAAAATGTTAGAGCCGTGTTTTGTCCTCAGAGTCACGCTAGGACGCTCCTATGGGATGTTCATCTGCTGCTTCACTTCTTTGTAAAGGTGTTTGCAATGCAGAAGTGGGTGAAACATTTCCTGGACTGTGTTTTGCAGAGGATGACGGAACCTGAAGGAGAACGTCCCCTTTTGTGCTTCAGTTTGTTTTAGAGCCAAAGGATTACGTGTGTCATCTTGGGATGGGTTGTTAACATCTGAGAATCACAGTTTCCAGTGATGATCCATCCTGAGGAGCTACACAGGATTATTCTGCTTTAAAAGAAGCAACTGCAGCTGCTCAGGGGAGCATTTTTCCTTCAGCTGCATTGTGTGCCAGAGCAGTTTAAGTCCACTAAAGTGAAGTACTGGCTAGGGATTTGTGACAGAGTAGCAAAGTCATCCTTATTTTCAAATTCTCAGGAAAGGCAGGTGTAGCTTGCTCAGAGAACACACTGTCCTGAGATTCAGGTCACACCTTGGTTTTGTGTTTTTCTTTTGGAACATCCTAGAAACACTGGTGGAGTTTCAAACTGATCGGGAGCACAGTAGTTGGGGATAAGGAAGGACTATAGCTGGGGATATGTGGAAGATCAAGCACTTTTACTGAGTAGAAAGTATTTCAAGGGTTAAACAAAAAAAAAGAAGGGGAGGAAAAAAGCTTCAAAAGGAAGTATGTCAAAGTTTTGTTTGCTTGGAACATTCCAAGGCAGCAGCAAGGGTTTTTCTGGGGTTTGTTTCAAAATTAAAGATATTAAGAAAAGGGACAATCTCAGTTCATTGCACAGCAATTAATGAGGTGTATCTTTAGTCATGGGATGGAGGGGCTGCCTTGCTGCTGCTGTTCCTCTCACCTGCATCAGCCTTCACACTGCAGAAATATCACCATCTCCCAGCGCTACGGTGCTGGAGCTGGACAGCTTTGCCTCCCAAAGCTGCCCTTGTCCCACCTCTTACTCCGATTGCACGAGCCTGCTGTGCCTGGTGAGATGGGGACCTCAAAGTCCTCCTGGTCCCTGGGGTTCCAAACAGGTGCTGAGGTGGCTGCTGCAGAACACAGCAGCATTGGGGCTGCTCCAGCCTTATCCTGCTGGGATGCAGAGCCAGTGAAGGATTGGGATGGGGAAAGGAAAAGGAGTGCTGCCTGAGGCTTTCTTGTATGCCACAGCTTAAAAAAAAATCCCAAAGTTATCACTTGACCTTGCAAGTTTAACCTACTCCGAAGAAGTTTTGAAGTAGCTGCTGCCTCTGAAGCACTTGAAGCAAAACTGGTTTGTAGTTCATAAGATACACAACTATTTTAGGCAAGCTTTGCTCGTACAGGCTGCCAGCACAGGGTGGGCTGCAGGCTCTGCTGCGAGGATAAATGCAGCAAACGCTCCGGACGGGGGTTTAACTGAAAGCCAACTCCTACCCACAGTGTCTCATCCTGGAGTGTAGGATGAAGTGGTTATTGATGCAGCTTCTGTCTCTGAAAAGGGGCTGGGGAAGGGAAAGCCTCCTGTTGTGAATGAAAGGACGGCAGCAAACTTCCTAGGGCTCGTTTCTGATTCATGTGCGTGTTTCTGAAGTGGCTGAGGAGAGGAGAACCCTTCACGGCATTTTCTGCAGCTCTTTGTTTTTGAATGTAAATCTTGGATGTGTGGAGGATGTGAATTTAAAAAGGAAAAAGAGAAATTTAATTGTTTAGTTTCTTTATTCCTGAGGAAGTGGAAGAAAACTTGCACAAGACTTGGTATTGCTGCACTGAGTACTGTTAGGCGTTTTGGGGAAAGGAGGAAGGACAAGCTTTTCTATAACTGCAGGAAACTAATTTTACCTTGTGTACAGTAAAGTGTGGATAACTTCCTTCCTCTGATTGTGCCAGAGCAAAACTCTATTACTTGTCTGCCAATTTCTGTTTTGCCAATGTGTTTGGGTGTAAGCTGTCTGCAAGAGAGAAAGCCAGGTCAAGGATAAAAATCCCATACTAATCCACTGTCTATTTCATTTCAGCTAAACCCTCCTGCCTTTCTGCCTTTTTACCTCTGCAGGGTTAGCAAGGAGGCTGCTGCTTTACTGTCGTGCACTGTCTTGTGCTTTTTTTAACCTGGTAAAATACACTGCATTTCTGTGACAATCTGGCCACAGCATCTCCCCACGACCCTCATTGCTGCTGGGCTCCTTCAGTAGGGTTACTCCAGGTAACTGGAGTGTTGCTGCACAGGCAAATCAAAGCAACATTTGTTGGGAATATTTGCTTTGGCTCCACATTTGAATCCCTTTCTCCTTCTGTCTCCTGGCCTCAGCCTAAGGCTGCTTTGCAAGCCTATTGCAGTCTCACCTGTGGCAAGAGAGACGCTTAGTCCTTTTTTGATTGCGATTCCTTTTTCTTCTGCAAATGTTATTTAGAGATCTTGTTCCAGTTTTTGAAATTACGGCCCTTACATAAGGGCACACAGTTTCCAATCTTGTCTGTGTTTTGTACAGACCAGTGGGACTTGCCACCTAGAAATCATTTATGTCCTATTACCATTTTCAGTTCTTCAGGCACCTTTTACTGACTAGTGGAGAATACTGATTTTAATGGTGTCCAAGTCTAGAAACCTCTATTGCTATTTGATTAGAGGAAAGAAATAAAGATGGGAGGGTTTTGTTGTTACAGTAAGCAGAGCAAAGCAGGCCACTATATACACTGAGCATTAAGAGTTATTGCAAGAAATAACTTTTTTTCAGGTACAATACTTAAATGGGAAGAAATTCAGCTTTGTGCTCTGAGAGCAGAACAGGCTGAAACAGAGCTTTGCTACCAGGTTTCCATCCCAAAGAACTCTGAGGCTCTGTCCAAACTGCTCAGCAAGAAAAGTGAAAATGTGCTAATGTACATGTGCCACCTTGCTACAAAATGTAAAGAAAAATCTGAGAATAACACACTTGGTATTCATTTACTGAGCTCTCCTTCCCACGCAGACAGTCATAATGAGCTGAAACAAAAGGATCAGGTGAGTGGGAACAGGCTGGCAGGGAAGGAGCTGCTTCTCCATGGGCAGTGAGAATTGGAGGGAGGAAAATTTAATAGCCAAGCTAATGTGTTTGGAGGACAGAAAGGCTGCACTCCAGTAAAGCAAGAGGCAGGGAATTGGAAATGCAAGCTCTCCTCCTGCCTGGTTGCTGTTTCCTAGGGCCTCTGTAGCCTCAGGGATCAGGAAGAACTTTTTCTTGTCTGTCAGTTGTTGTAGTTGGCAGGGCTGGTCTGTGGTGCTTTTACAACTGCAGGAAACTGTACAGCCACAGGGCAGGTCCTCGCTGCAGCCCTGCCACATCCCACTACCCAGGGAGGGTAACAGACCTGATCCGGGTCTTTCTTGCTCACGCAGTGAACAGCAAAGCTTCTTCCCTGGGATGCATCAGCTTTTACAGTGGCCCCAGGGGAGCGTTCCTCGCACAGGGGCTATGAAACGCTGCTTTCTCTCACCCTGAGGTTCCCATCCCTGCTTGCAGCAAGTAAACTGAGTCAGAGATGCTACAGGCTGGGTTTGTGGAAATGCTCTCTGCATGGTGGCTGTTTAAAAGTGGCTGTTGCCTGAGCAACAGCTGAGATTTATGAAAATCTAGGTCTTGCTCCATGTGCTTCTGACAGCAAATCAGTGTTTGTTGCTTTGCATCTTGACTCTCAAGATAAGTGTCATTGTCATCAATTTAATATATCTAATCTGTTTCTATTTCAGCAGTAAAAGCATCTAAGGTACGAGGTTCTTGCTTAGTAAAAATCAACCAGTGCTAATTTACTCTTCTCCTCCCTGTCACCACAGTTTAAAACTCTGGCCTAACTCAAAGCTTCATGTACTTGAAATGCAGGTTTTTTCTCTCTTGAAGATGCTCAGCCTTTGGCTCTTCACCTGTGATTTTCTGCAGCACCCTCTTGTAGCTGTGCCCTTGTGCTGTAGTGCAAAGTCATGCTGGATAATCACACACTAGCCCAGGAAACACAACTTGGCCCATGATCAAACCTGTTTCACAGTTCTGTATACTCTGTACAAAAGGTTTTTGGCTCATATAAATTAGCCTGTGCTGCCTCTGGTGTACTGTTCATTTTGGGGTTTTATCCTTTCAGGCATTAAGGACTTTTGGGCATGTTTTGAGGTCTTAAAAAAAAAAGAAAGTAAATTCTTGTTTGCTCATGTTTGTATTTTTTTATAACTAATCAGTTTTTCTAGCAGGTGTGATGCTTACTTGGATTTATAAGAGCAAGACAATAAAATGCCCAGCTCAAATACTTCAGTGCCCTTACAAATATATTCAAAACTAACCAGATAGGGAAACAAGACTGGTGACCACCTTTGCTGTGTACAGCACTAGGCAAATGAGCTCCCCTGCCCTGGGGAAGGAACCACTGAAATGTGTCCTGAAGAGCACTGCTGAGTGAGATTCAAACATCCCATCCCAGCCATAGCTGGTGTATCAACAGATAGGAGCTTGAGGTTTTAGGGGTGATGAGGTCTTAGGGAGATTTGAAGGGAATTGTGGAAGTGCTTGTTGGAATAATTTTCAGTATTTCCTGGGAGCAAGATTCCAGGACCCACCTCTTGCTGTACTCACCAAGCAGCTTCTTGCCTAATGCCATCAAATCCAAGCAGAATTTACCTCTCTCACATGAAAGCTGAGTGTCAGGTATCACGCTCTGCATGAAGTTGTGCATGCCCTGCTCCTTCAAGAACCTGAATCTCTAACCACACTTGCAAGTGATATGATTGTTTGGAGGAAGAGATCTCTTTTGAACTTTCAGGATGCTCTGTTCACTCATTCATTCATTCATTCATTCATTCTGTTCACCTGCTCATTTGGAAATAGTGGCTTTAAGTTCCTTTATGTGTTTTAGCTTTGTCATCCATGAAATGGAAATGATAATACTCATTTGCTTACCTCACAGATTTGTTAAAAGGATTAACTGATGTTTGGACACGGTTTTGAAACCTTATGCAAATATTAAGGTTACTCTTAATAGGCCCTGTGGAATAACAGAACTGTCAGGAAAAAAAAAGAAAAAGAAGCTTGTAGTTGAATTATCTTCATGCTTTACAGCAGTCTGGGTTTCCAGGCTCACACCGTGTGTACTGCTCTGGAGGTGGGATTTGTAGGGCTCCCGTGTCCCTGTTCAAAGGTGTGCACCATGGGAGGCTCCTCTGCTTTAAAATACCCTTCACAACCCAGTTCTCATGTCTGTTGCCCAGCTTGTCAGCTTGCAAACAGCTGAGCTTCAGGCATTTTAAGGAGCTTCAGAAGTGTTTTGAAAATCCTCAGTTACAAGATTGTTTCCAGTTTTCCTAAATGAAATCTCAGACTGTACTTTTTAGGGATTTTCTTTCTAAGTATAGGTTCGAGGGGGTGAGTTTCCATTTCAGAATTCAAGTTTGCTTGAAATGTGGTGGCTCTTTGGAGAAGCCTTTTTATTTTTTCTCTCTAGCTCTGGTAATCTAGATATGCCAGCCTTGAACCACTGGCAGTGTATATGATTTTCTGTAAGATCTTTCTGAAACCCAGGATGTGTTTTCAGCTTCCATACTTGTATCTTGGTGTTGTCCTTTCAGTGTGGAAGTTGTTCATCCTAAAGGAAGCAGCAGGTCGACATCTCTTCTGAAAATTACTTTATTGTCTTGGTGCAAAGCTTTAAGAACTAATTTGAAGATGCATTTCAGGTCCCTGAAATGAGGCAAAGAACACATATGCCATATCTCTTCCCCTTCCAAACATGCAGGGGGAAGTTTTTTTTTTATTTTCTGTCTTTCTTGCTACTCTTGGCCTATTAAAATAGAAGTTGCTTCCACCCACCATGTTCTGGAAAAAGCTGTTGCTGTTCTAACCATAAGGCTCTCATTAGAGTCAATGGGAGGTATATGACTAACCCTTGGTGTGAGCCACTTTAGGAAAAAATTGTAATTAATTACATGGCTTTTGTGTGGAAAACATTTTTGGTGTTAAAAAAGGACTTGGTTTTGTCCTTGATCTATAGCGTATTTATGGGGGAGTTTGCATGTTTCAGTATGCTCTGTATATCCTGTGAGGAATATACACAGATCTCCTCTTAAAATAGCGATGGAGTTTGGCCAAAGTATGACAGCTCTGGAGCCTCCTATTCAGTATGTTCAAAACAGAGCTCCCCCTGGGCAGTCCCTGGCTCCTGAGGTGATTGGGGTTTGGTTGTTTCCACGTCCTGCTTGGGCTCCCTCTGCTCTTTGAAACCCTCCCCTCACCTGCAAGGTGTGAACGCTGGTTGTGGGTTTATGTTGCAAATTTCTGTCCCTTTATTACCCAGGCAGGCTGATGATATGTGAACAGACTCTGCAGATGTTGGGATTTTAGCACTGCTGGTTTTTTGCTGTTTTCTCCTGGAAGTTGGTGGCTGGCTGGCTTTTTAAATATCTCGGTACATCAATATCTGGCACTGTGGAGGGAAGAAATAAGGCTTTCTGTGAATGTGAAGTGTGCTGAACTAAAGCCAGCAATCTTCAGAGTTTTTAATTACCAAGCCATTCAAAACCTGCCACTTTTGAGAGAGATATTTTGACACCACTTGAAGGTTTTAACATCTGCTCTTTGTATAGAGCTGAGGCATTTGGTAGAATCTGTTTAATTTTTCACTGGATATTTTCCTTTGCATTCCTACAACAATAATACAGTTTGCAGAATGGGAGCTCTGTCAGCAAAGACAGCTAGGTTTTTGTGGTGCAAAAATTAATTGTTATTGAATCCTCAGCAACCAAGTATGAGCTCATGTTTGGGGAGGAGGGTTAGAGAAGAATTGCTTGGATTGTAGTCCAGTTGATGCACTGCTCCTCCAAGGCCCTGGCTGAACTATTTCAGTTATGCTTTCCCTGTTTATAAAACTTTACAGGGTGTTATGGGCTTTGAGTAATATTTTTAAAGAGGTAAAAGCAAGAGTTGCTATTAGGATAGAAATGTCTGTCAAACCACTGCTGCTAATTGTTTGTCATGGGCTATGGCTGGACATTTCCTGTGTTCAGTGAAGGTTTTATTTGTGGTGGTGAAATGCTATCATTTAGGATACTGTCAAATGCTTTAATGGGCATGGCAATGACTGGTATTAAATTTATCCATGTGTTTTCTACTTGCAGTCAAGGCAAAAAAACCCTGAAGTGCTTCAACATGTGGCACTTCCTTGAAACCAGAAATGTGCCACTTGATGTGATTTGGAAGACTTGTAAAAGTGGGAGAAAATCCAGAAAGTTCTTACTGAGGTGCATGTTTTAAACCTGCTCCTTCTGCTCATTTGATACAGGGAGCAGAAGGAAGATGCTCTTCTTTCCCCTGGGCTGTCCATGGTCCTACAGCTGTAACCCTGCCCTGAGGAGAAGGGAGCAGTCAGTGCCTTTGCTGTTGTCACCTGCCCAAGAGTCACATTCCCTGGTGCCAAAGGAGTTAGTGGCACAGTCCAGCTGGGCATCCTTCATGCCAAAGAGGCAGAGCAGTCCTATTTACTGCTTTTAATTCTGTCTTTATAGCACTGGCACAGAGGATGAGATCGGAGCAGAATTCCTGCATCCTGCCTGGGCTTAATCAGTTACTCTGTGAAATGGTGTCACTGTAAGATGCTATAGCTCTCCCCAAACATTGTGTTTTATAAATGGGTTTTTTCTCTCCCTGGCTTCCTACAACTCTACCCAGAGCTGCCAGCCAATTTGGTTTCACACGTAGGAGGGCCTGTTGGGCTGTGGGGTGGGATTTGGGGGGGATTCTGCCATCCAGGCTGGAGCCTTTCTGTCGTGCTGCTTCCCTGTAGTGTCACAGCAATCCCCTGAAAGCTGTTCTTTAATTCTGCTATGGAAAGGTGTGGGAAAGGATGCCCATCAAGTGGGAGATGATATTCTCCAAAGTTCTGCAGAGCCAATCTATGTCTAACTCCCCAGGCTGCTTTCTAGGAGGAAAATACAGCCATTGCTTCTTCAGCTGTCTTATTTTTGCATGCAGGCTGCTTGCTTGCATGTGTCGTCCTCCAGCTCTGTCAGTTTGAGAATGGCTTACTGTTTGATTTTGTTCTAATCTTTTCAGTTAAATGAGGGCTGGCCTTGAAAAGAAGCTTGTAGCATTTTTCCCAGCTGTTGCAAAGAAAAAAACAACCCCTCCTTGCTTCATTTCCAGGCACCTCTGCTCTACTCGAGCTTTTGGAGAGACTGCCAGCTTTACTCTGACCAGATTTCCTTGGTGTCATGACAAGACTTTAGTGCTACTGTGTGTCTCCTTTCCTGCTGCAAAAGCAGGCTTGCTTTTCCCAGGGAGCTAGTGATAAATTAGGGAAGTAGGATAGTTGTCCACACTTGTGCAATAAACAGCTGATAATCAGTATTTTATAGCCAAAACTAACATAACCCTCCCTGAAAATACAGGGTCAGTCAGGATATAAAAGTAAGCTCTCTAATTGTCAAAACTGAACTTGAGGAACATCTAAATTGAATTTTGTATGTGTGGCCAAAAATATTTTAGCTATGCAAACAACCACATTCCAGAACAGAAAAGCTGATGTTTATTTGCCTTTTTTCAGCTGCATTCTTCTCTGGACACCTCTGTACAGCTCTGGAGGCTGTGAGAGTAAGGCTGAGTGCCTTCTGTGTAGATGATGACTTCTCATTCCGTGACAGGAATTCCCAAATGTTGTTCCCATTGACAAGGACAGAGTATGCAGCTGCTCAGGGTCTTCCTTGGTATCACTGGGCTTCCCTGAATGCTCCAGTGCCACCAGCATGGGTTTGCAGTCCATGCCTTTGGAAACACTGTGCATGACAGAGGATCCTGTGTCTGAAAAACATGGCTGGGCTGCTCCTTTGATGTGGTAGCTGATCTGTTACTTTTCCTCATGCCTTGTCTTTTCTTCCTGTCTTTACCTCCTGCATTGGCTTTATCATCCACCTAAAGCTTTTTGGATAAAACTGCTACCTGTTGTCGTACTCCTAGTATAGTATACAGAGCTTTATACCAGCTGGATGAGATTCAGGACAGAGGCTCTGGACAGGCTATTTTACACTGTTATGGAGCCTCTGTTTTCAGTACACTTCTTTCCAGAGATAATTTTTATCAAGTTTTATCAAGCCTGGCCCTGACCTCAGTTGTATAGAATGTTCCCTGTTTCCTGCCGCTCATGGACACTAATCACATTTAGGCATGAGCTGGTGATTAGATTTAATTTGGAGTTGGTCAGGGGGGTTCCAGTTAGGATGGGCATGTGGTGAATTTCTGTGGGAGGTGAGGATGTGCAAAGTCAGGAGGGTATGAAGCTTCCAGCAGAAAGAGGGAGGCTTGTGGCACCTACTGTCTACACTGACTTGTGCTCACATGTCACCTCCCTTTGGCATCTGATGCCCATGGAGTGATGTCCATGAAAGCCAAGCTACATCTATTTGCATCTTTAGATGTCAATAGAAGAATGTCAGAATTTGTCAGTGAATGCAGTAACTTCTCAAATACCATTCAAAAACATCCACTTGCAGGACACAAATGTGATTGATAAGAAGTGTCACACAGGTCTGCAGCTCCCTTCCCCCTGATCCCAGGGAGCACCTCGTGAAGTGCTTACTGGGGACTGGTGAGGCATGGACTGGGGTGGGTCTGTGAAGAGAGGGGACATCCACCATTACTGTCAGCAATTAAAGTTGGTGCTTCTGAACTGTGGGAACTGAAGAGGAGAAGCAGATCCTCAGAGCTGGAGAAGTGCCTTCTTGTCACAGCAGCTATGGGAGAGAACTGCTAGGGATATATATCTGGAGGGAGGGATAACTCTTCAGTGCTGGGCAGGACATGGGGAGGTAAAGTAGCTCTCTGCACATATTCCTGCCATGACACGCAGCCATTGACTTTACTGTTATGACAGGAAAAGAAAATCTCGTTCCTCTGGGTCTGCAGGTAGTCCTGCAGTTTAACTTACCTTTCCTTTGAAGTCTTGGCAGACTGCAGCCTTTCTAAGAGGCTTTTAATTTTGATTAGGCACAGAGCTGAACTAAGTCAGCGCAGCTCCCAAGTGTATTCCGGGCAGAGACGTGACCACAGGGGTGTAGAGCTGGTGCAGGAGCTGGAACAGCACGGGGTTGCATAGGAGTCCCTGTAAGGACCCTATTGCAACAGCATATGCCATGTTTGCATTGCCTAGTAGATCTGCAGTCTCAGTCCATACTTCCATTGCAAATTTGAGCCTTCTGTTGTTTAAATGCCAAACCTGATGCAGAGCAGATCCATCATCACCTCCAGCAGTCCACCCCTTCCCCTGCATGGGCAGATGAAAGTGCAGGGGTAAGCTGTGCTCATTGCAGCCATTGCTGCCTGTAGTTGGTCTTTGCCAGAGCAGCAGAGGAGGCCACTTTACTTAATCTTTTATTGGTGTTAGATTCAACTGAAAGGAGAACTGATGCAGGCTAAGCTGAGATTCTTCAAGTGAGTATGTCCCCAACTTACGAAGAATTGTCAAATCCAAGCCAGCGGGTCAGGTGGATCTGTGTCCTAGCTGTATGTTTGATCTGCAATTAATGAAACCATTGGAAATGGCCATTCTGCACCAAAATCAGAGGTGATGAGGAGGCTTCAGATTGTCAGTGGTCAGGCACAGGGGGAGGATATTTCTGGCTGGGTTCTGGACTGCTGTACAGCCGCTGTGCTCCTCCCTGCACGTCACACTTCGGTGACCTGTAAACAATGTCTGTGCAGTTATCGTAGTCAGAAATAGGTCATGTGAAGCCAAGTATTTGGGTCAACTTAAAATGCTGCTTATTCTCTTTTTGAGGTTAAAAACCAAACTGAAACAAGCATAATTGCTTCTGCCTCCAATGGGACACCCTGCAAAGCACAACAGACTTTATCTTCTGGGTCGAGATCAGCTGTAACATACGAGTGCTTAAATATAACTTTAGTTTTAGAAACAGGCCTAGAAATATGCTCAACTGACGTTACCTTTCTGGGCTGTAAACCAGCTTTCATCTGCCTTTAGAGGCCATCATATTTTCCAGCTGAGTCAGTTTAGATGGAGTTATTAATAAATCAGAAGGAGCAGAGTCACTGTGAGTGCCCCTTGGCAAACCACTTCACCTCCATGGTGTCTCGGGTTTCCAAGCCCCCAAACTGGGAAATGATACAATTTCCCCTGAAGATCCGCTACTGAGAGCCATCTGTTGTTAATAACAGGCCATCAGCTTCTCCCTTTGGCTTTTCAGGCTCATCTCATCTGAAAGTGTTTTCCTCAAAGCATTGCTTAGCCTTGGCTGTGAAGATGCAGTGGTGAGGGGTCCTTGTGCCTTCACCAGCCGAGGTTCCTCTCCCATCTTGCGTGTGTGAAACCAGGGTGTACTGGAGCTCTGCTGGGAGATGGATGCTGGAGCATCAGCCCTGTTTTAAGGGAAGAGAACAGAGGTGAAGGAATCACTAATTTGGACCGAATAGTTACCAGAAGGGTTTGTGCAGGTCATTCTGGTCATCTATCAGGTGACCGGTTCGTGATTCCTTAATGTGGCTGTCTCTTCTTTGCAGGGCTACAAAACTTTTGTATTTTTCAAAGTGATATCCAGCTTCAAGTACAAAAATTGGTCAAAACTTGCCAAAAAACAATATTCTGTGAGAAATACTAGATAAATAATTCATAAAAATATGCTATATCTCTGGTTCTTAAGAAATTCCAAGAAATAAAGTAACTTCACTTACTTTGCAGGCAAGTATGTAGTGCTATTGCACTTCAAGATTGCTTATTTCAAAAACATCTTGTAACTGAAACCAACTTCTGGGATTAATTTTACGATTGAGGTAGCATCTCTAGATTTTTGTGAAGACTTTCTGTGTTCCTGAGGAGATACATAAACCAAGAATGCCATTTTTGTTCATTGATATGGCAGAAGGGGAGAGAACAAAAAAAAAAAATTCATGTCCTGGAGGTGAAACAGAAAGCTGAATTATTTTTTTTAGCTGAGGATAAATGTTTGCTTCTGTGTCCTGACACAGACAGAGCTGCCCAGCATCTGATAAAACGCCTTTTTAATTGGTTGGGTGCATTGTACACAGTTAAAACCCTATTTTAGGGCTCTCCTGATGTACTGCCTTTGAAAGCCTTACTCACATGCATTTGCCTAGGGTCAATTTTGGCTTATATGTCTCTTCCAAATCCCTATTTTCTCTTTCTCTCCAAGCTGGTAATAAGATTTCTTATTATCTTCTTGCTTATGACTCCTTCAAGGCTGCTGACAAAGGGGCCTCAGCTGCTCTCTTGATATTATCTGGGCAGATATCAGTTGAATTTGAAAGGGTGGATTAAATAAGTGCTTCACTAATGTTGCCAGGCCTAACTTCATTACTGTGATCCTGCAAAGGAGGAGAGGAGAGGGGAGAGAAATGAGCTGTCTGTAGAAATCCAAGTGCCAGGATAGCAGTGTTGTGCATGCATATATATATTTCTATACATAAATATGTGAATGAAGGCATATGGTACCTAAATTTGTAAGACCTTGCCTTCTTTCTTCCAGACACATAAATTATTTATAGATGCAAGTAATATACACGACATTCTCCTTTGGGAGGAAACACTGGAATGGAAAAGAGAAGTGGCTGTTATTCACATATATGCTTTTCCACACATTTCTTCCTGGCATTTATGGTGGAGCTGCCTCTGTGCAGGTATTTGAGCCTGAGTCTATCAGGGAGCTATCTGGGCACCTTCTTTAGGGCCAGCCAGGGAAATAAATGTCTGTTCTTTGACTTCTCATGCGTCCTGGAAATCAAAGTTCTTTTGGCCTGTCCTGTCTGTCTTACGGGGCTATTCTGCCTCTGGTGTGGGGAGCTTGGCTGTGATGTTCAGTCTGATCCAGTGAGTAACACTGAGGCTCAGGGCAACAGAATTGGCTTCCTAATCATCTCAGTGGATAATTGTATACGAGTTGCTTTGCCTTCATGTCCGCTGATGCACCTGGTCAGCCCAGCCTGGTCAGACCATAGTCTTCAGCACAAGGATGATGCTGCTTTGTCTGTATCAATTTCCTAATGAGGCCTCCACTCTCCTGGGTCCTCTAAACATTAATGAAACAAATGCTCAGTGTTGAGTGCTTTGAAAATCTCAGATGAAAGGCAAAGTATTACTAGGAAGAATTAATATCTCCTTTCTCTCTACATTTATCGATGGGGGAAGTGGTCCCTGTGGAGGCTGGAGAATGGAGACAGCCTTGTGGATGTACTGATTTGTTCTGCATGATGATTTCTCTTGGAGTAATTGCACTGTCAGAGTGTTTATCAGCTAATGAAAACCTACTTCAGTAATACAGAAAAACCCAAACAGGCTAAGTAATGGCTTGGTTTTCTGATGTTTTTTTCCCTCTCATGAGTGTCTGTTATTCATGTGCCACTTCTGTTCCCCACTCCGGCAGGCTGCAGAGGATGAGGAAACCTCATCCACCAGCATGATGAAACCCCATGTAGAAATGGGTATGTAGATAAGAAGAATTGCACTTACCCAAAGGCAGATGGGGTGGAAGGAGAAGCCACAAAAGGAAGTTTAGACTTGAACGAAGCTCTAGTTTGGAAACTTCAAATTAGCCCTTTGTCTGTGCTGTGCCAGAGTCTGCTGTGGGGGCCTGGGCTCTCCTGCTGTCCCAGCCCACGTTTGTGCACAGGACAATTCTACCTGGCGAGCAGTGTGTGAATCTAGCTCTGTGGCAGAGGCAGAACTGGGGTGCTCAGGAAGCTTGGGTGCTTTTTGCAGTACTTGAGCTTGCCCTGAGACTGAGCCCGTGGTCCGAGTCCCCACACTGACTGTAAACTGCGTGTTCCCTGATCTGTGTTGTTAAGCTGCAGACTAATGATAGTGCTGCAGATCCAAACAGCTCATTATGTTATTTAATGAACAGGGTGTTCTGGATCCCACAAACACACAGAGCAGTTCAACAACAAAGAGGGAAGCTAAGCAGGATGGTACTCTATAGGTTACGTGTTGCCTGCTGGCTGGGTTTTCCTGGGGAAGAGTGGTTTGCATGGATCCAAGAAGCCACAGCAGGCAAAAGAAATAGTATGGATATGTTTGAAGAGGGAAGGGCACTGTAAGACTACTAAGATAAACAGCTCAAGTGCAAGAAACCTTGTTGGCTAATAAAATATTTTTTAGATGTGCATTTTTAGGTGTGCATTTGGGCTAGGCAGTGCCACCCAGCATTTCTGTCAGCTCCTTGAGCGTTGGCACCCTCGTGCTGCAGTGGGAATGGCGGAGGAAGGAGGCAGGATGGTGCCTGGGCTCAAACGCACACCAATCCCTCACACAAAACCTCAAGTTGCAGAAGATACTGCAACCACATGGATAAAGCTGGGAGTCAGCAGGAGGATGGTGTTTCTGGCTTGCCTTGCTTTCATCCTCCAGAATGAAGGTGTCACTTGGTGGGAAATGAGATGAAAAAAAGCAGGTTCCAAATATTAAACCAAAGGTTATTTTTTTAAAATTTTTATTTACTTTTAAATTTTTCTTTTCATTTGGAATTTCTGGGCAGAACATTGTGTCAGACTGGAAAAGATGATGTTGCTCGTTTTGAAGGCATCTTTGAGAAAATACAGGAGCAATTAAAAAAATATTTCCAAACTGTGTTTGGAAGGAGAAGGGACGTGGGACTGTCTCTTTCATTTTGCACCATGAGAAACCAAGTTTTCTCACGTGAAAATGGCTCAAATAAATAGTTAGCTGGGGCTCTGCTAATGGGGACATCCTGACCAAGGGTCAAAGCTGCGTGAAGAGTTGGTGTTATTGGGAATCCTGTTTTATGCCTGTGGGTCACACCATAAATATTAAGAAATTGGTGTAAAGGGAACAAGTTTGTATTTAAAATTACAGGATCTTGAGCTAGAAGAAAACTTACTGTGCTGTGAGAAAATGTTTTATTTGCTTTAGGAGAGAGTTTATTTCCATGTGGTGCTAATTTGGAGGTGATACTGCACAGGGTGGAAAAGATGGTGGGATGTCAGCCTATTTCCTCCATTCCTGGGGGAAAATATGCTGTGAAACATCACTGCTGGGGCACCAGTAAATCCATGCAAATTGAAAAGGAGGTATTTTATCTTCTCTCCTGGTTCTCTGTTCACCTCCTGTCTCTGCAAGTGTTCAGATATTGGCCTACTAGAAAACACAGGCTGATAAAAAACGATGTTGTCAGAGATGGGATTTTATTTTTGTACCCATGGTTTTCCCAGTGCTGGGCTGAGGGAAACACTGTCTCATTTGGAATGGTTTATTTTGCCTACAAAAGCGAATAAGCCCTACAAATGCAATTACTATTACATGCACAACTGCACCCATATTGAGGCATGTGCCTGGCTGAGCAGGATGCCACTCTAACCACCGCAGGCAAGTAAAAGCAGTGAACTTCTAGCATAGGCAAACCCTTAAATTGGATTGTCTGGTCCATGAAATGCTAGTGCTCTGTCTAAAATTTCCCTTGAAAGCCTTAAAGCCCTGTACAAGTTTCATCGGGGTCTTAACAATGTGGTGGCGGTGGATTAGTTTTTAAACCATAGTTAAGGTTTCCCGACTTTTTGGGGAATCTGAGTTATTTTTCTACGTTGATGCTGTCCTGTCAGTAATTGAACCTTTAGAGCATGGATATTTCTTTTCCCATGAAAATGTAATGGAAACAGGATGCTTAAACCGAAGTTCACACTTCTAAATTTCTTGTCCTTAGTTGGGCAGCTTATGGTTGAGTGTGCTCTTCCTTCCTCTCCCTTGAGCTTCCTCCTCCTCTTTCCATGCTGCTGACTTGTATTTGCATGTCCTGTTATATATGTGGGACTAACACGGGGACAAAATGTCTAATTAAGATATTTAAATAAATTTTCTTAGTCTGAGGGCTGTTTGACCACTGCCTGGTATCAGGCAAGACTGATTATGCCATGTGGTGCTGCATCCATTTCTGCGTGTTTTGAGCAGTCAGTATTCTGCCAGCACCCCTGGAATACAGCTTAAGAGCCTGGTTTTCCTCATTAAGATGTTTCTACGTGTACCTAGTCGAGAAGATGTTGTGAAAAAGCAGATTTTTTTATAAGTCAAAGCAACTTCCTCAGCAGTTGGGGATTTTTGTTACTTTGACTTTTGGCATGAAGGAGCATATTGTCAGAACAGCGAGGAAAGGGAGGGGTGTGTTTTGTGGGTCTCTATCTCAAGATAACACTGAATCCAAAGGACCAAACCAGGGTGTCCTACTCATACTGCTTAGTCTTCCAGTGATGTGTCATCTTCCAGTGCTGAAATTTATGGTAAGAAAAGAGGCTGAGGTGGCAAATGCTAAAAGGTTGGGAACAAATTCAAACTAGAAAACTTGCAGTACATAGTGTCACAGAGATCTCATTTTAGCACACAAAATCAGGCAAATACTTAGGATTAGGACCTGACTCAGCCTCATCTCCCTTGTAATCCTCCAAATCTTCAAGTTTTTAGGCCTTTCATTTAGCTCTAAGCAGCCTGCCTCTGTGGCCAGGCTGGTTGATGTAGGTCACTGCACAGCACTGGACTTTAGAGTGCATCCTGTGGGTCTGGACACGTCCCTTCTGCCATGTCCGAGGTCAGGCAGCAGCTTCATCTCTGGATAGTGTGGACAGGAAATACCACCATGCCAATTCTGGGAAGCTGCTCAGGAAGTGGAAACTCTTACAGCAGATGTGGACCTTGAGATATGAATGGAGCAAAACTGTCTGGCATGGCTGTGGGCTTCTTTGCTGCTGTTTGCCACCATCTGCTCATGCAACACCTGACAGACCATAAATCCCTGACCCTTCGTCTTCGTCGTCATCTGTGCATCACCACCTATTTATATCATCACTGGTGCTGTAATCTTAGAGCTGTAATTTTATACATCCCACGTGGCTGTGGTGCCGTTAGTTCATGAATGTGGATGTAGAAGCTGGAAGTTCTGCCTGGGATTTTTGTGAGCAGCAGCCCATTTTAATGTGCTGTTCCCTGCCTTTCCTAGAGAAGGGGATGAAGCTTTGGGAGTTCTTGTGCTGGAGAACTGCAAGGTGGGAATAACATTTACACTATGCATGAGGAACACTGATGTATTCCCCACTGGCTCACTGCAAATATTTTTCTTCTCATACTGAACTTGCTCTTTGAGTCAGTATTTTTTAATGATAATACTGCAGTGGATTGATTCTGTGGTTTGCACTTACATGGCATACATGGCAACCCAAATCTGTGTGCATCAAGGCAAGAGGACAACCCTTGTTCTGTTGTCCTCATTACTGGAGGCTGAGAGCTTGGCCTTGGGTGTGATAGGGCAGGACAAAGCAATGGTATTTTTGTATCACAGATCCTGTGGTGTAGAGGGACTTGTTTTGGTGACCCTGTATCTACAGCTGGGAAAGTCTGGTCTGACTGGACCATTTCTCCAGTTATTCTTTGGGATCACAGTGACTTAAGAATCAAAACAGGGGTTTTCCCATGACCTCCAAAAAAATTCAGTATCAAGGTCATCAGAGACATCTGCCTCTTGACTGCCAGTGCTTAAGGTAGTTATTTTAGGCTGCCTGGATCATCCCATGCTTGTATGCACACATACATGCAGGCAAACCTTTCCCATCCCTAGGAACCAGGCACCTGGCTTCTCTCTGAGGCATTTGACAGAGTCTATAGAATACCAGAATCACCAGGGCAGGTTTCCAAATGGCTTATTTAGATCTAAACTGCAAGACAAATGCTTTATTTGTGGGTGGCTGGCAGCCTCCCCTCCCCATGGCCACTGCAGCAGCTGGGCTTGTGTATTATTACATGGCACCAGTGTGGGAGGACCAGGGTGCAAATATTCATCAACAAGACCCTGAGCAAGAACAGGTTTTGCACTGGCAGTGGAGCTGCTCAGAGGGCAATGCTGTTATCCACAGCCGAGGGCAAAACTTTGCTGTGTAACCATCTGGCACTCCATCAGTCCCCACTAACGCTCTCCACAGGCTTGACCGCAGCCTTTCTGTCCGTCTGTCTTCACTTCAGTGCTTGTGGTTGCTGTTCTTTGTCCTGCTCCTGGTGCTGGCTGTTGAGCAGCACACTCCCAGTCCCATGGACAGGCACCTAAATGCTTTGAGACCATAATTCAGGTGCTGCCTCCAAACCCCAGTTTTAATTCAGTCCTTACATCTGAGAGTGGGAGTCACCACGGTGCCCTCAGACTGTTTCTGGAAGGTGGCATCTGCACTGGGCAGTGATAGTGGGACTCAGTCTCATGTGAAGAAGGGAGCTGCCTCTTCTGTGAATAATTCCCTGCCTGGAAAATGTGGGTATCTTGTTAGATGAAAACAGAGACGGGATATTGGTGATGTCAAGCTGAGGGGTTGGCATCTGAGAGTGAGGTTTCTGCAGATGGTGCTGTGGGGAAGGCTGGACTTGGGTTTTCCTGTCAGTGCTCTGCAAACAGTCATTGGGTGATTTTTCGGTCATGACTGTTTTTGTTGTGCACAGTTTCCAGGAGATGAAAGCCGCCTAGTTTATGATCTCTGTAGATAAGGTTCTGGTTTCCGTTTTGCCAAAGAACAAAGGGTTAGCAGAAGTGGCCAGGTGTTACCAGAACGTGGTATTGTACAAAGGCAGGGACTGGAGTTTGCACATAGGCGGTTTTTATTATTTTTACCTATAAAAGGGATACCGTGGGGATTATACCTGTAGGCTGCACCCTCCCATCTGTATTTGCTAATACAGTTGATGTCTCTTGGCAAGCTTGAGAAGGGAGCCAGAGCAACAGCTGTCAGTGAGGTGCTGCTCCAATGTGCCCTATGGCAAGGCTGTCAGAAGGAACCTAAAAAGAGGAAACTAAGGAGCCACTTTACAACTAAGCCCTGCAAGGAGGTAGTAAATTCCTTTTTAGCAAGGATCTCAGGAGAGAGGAGAAGGAAGGAAGGAACATGGCAGTTAGAAGCCTTGATGACCTTTACCCATGTGTAAATTTGTAGATGTTTCCTTCCTCATGTCTTTCAGAGTTACAAAACCATCAATACTTTTTCCCTTTCCATTTCTAAGGGATGGTTATTGCCTTCCCCATGATATCTCCTCATGTTAGGGGTTGTTCTGCTTGGCTTGGTGATCACTGTTTGGCTGGCCTTGCTAAGCCATTCTGTTAATGGGTGTCTCTAAAGATATTTGCCTGAGTAAATTATTCTACTTGTGAAATCCTATTTTATTTAGTTCCTATTTTTCTTCCTTTTTCTTGTGCCATAAAGATAATATGGGAAAAAAATGCCAATTTATCAGTTAATCAGGCTTTTGATAAAACTGTTGATTTACCCTTGAATTGATTTTTGTAGTAAGTAATTTCCTCCAAAAGGACCAAGTTGATTCCTGCACTGTCTGTTCTGATGCTCTGCTAGCTACAAAATCACACCAGAGTAGCCACTTTGGGGAGCCTGGAGCTCACAGGTGGGAGCAAAATGCCTCTGTGCTGCATAGTTTGCAGCATCAGTTATTGTAGAAGACTCAGTGTTATTGTACCTGCTGATCTGGCCCAAAGTACCCATCAAAACCAAAACAAATATATTTTTATTGATGTTCCTTGGAAATCTGTGTTATTCCTTTAAATTATAGCTATGTCAGTAGGGCTTTACTCTTGAACATGAACTGGACTCGCTGAGTGTGTGTTTAGCACCTGCAGTTTTGCAGGTCTGTGGTCATAATTTAACATTTGGTGTTGCCCTGAACTTGTCTGTTTGTGAAGAGGCTGCCATAAGTTTGCTGGTGCAGTTGTTGCAGTTTTAAATTAAAACAAACATGAATCTCATATTCAAATTGATTTTTTTTCAGCTTTTAAAAAAATAATGATTTATTTTCATTATTCTTTGTTTCTTTGGCTTTCAGTACGTTTGTACTCCAGCTGAAGCTGCAGCAGCCCAAATACCACAAGAAGAGTCTATTATTCTTATACAGTGACGTCTGCTGCAGCAATGCCTACAAACTTGAGCACAGATGAGAGTTTCACTGTACTGCCTTGCCTCCTTTTTGTGTGGTTTGCTTCCACTTTTAACTTCACAAGGAAAAAAGACATACGCTTTTAGGTTTATGGGAAAGTAAAATTCTGCCGAATTTTTGAAGCTGTTGGCTGTTACAGCAGTTGGGTCTCCTGGGCTATTTTTGCTTACAGTGGGAGTTCCTGAAGTGCTCTCTGTCTGCTTCTAGTTTGAAAAGACTTTGTGACCTGCCAGGAGACCCTTTGAGTGTGATCCATGTTCCTGCTATTGTGAGGGTTTGGCAGATGAATTTACCCAGTTCCCTTGTCTGCAGAAAGCACTTCTTGTGTGAACAGAACATGGGACCCCAAGGTTGCATATAATAAGGATGAGAAGCAGAGAAGTGTGTTGTCTGTGCTGAAATGGCAGAAAGGAAAGAAGGCCTTTTTGGCAAGATGTTGAAGTGTGAGGTGAGGCATGGGGTTTACTGGGCAAAGAGAGAGAGAGTAGTGAAAAGACTTGCTAGCAGGTTGCAGTCAGGGTTGCTGACATCAGGGGCTGAGTGAAGTTTCCTACCTGAGCACAGGTCCTGTGACAGCCTCCCGAGGTTTCCTCAAATCCTGGCTGTGGGCTTGACCAGCTGGCCAGCATTAGGGATGCACATTTTCCCTGTATCTTCATAGTGTGCCAGGCTGGTGTCACCTGCTCTGTGAACTGTGAGATGCTGATACAAGCTGGATAACACTAATGCTTTGCATTAATTTGGCCTCTTGGAGAAATCAATCCATCACACTAATTGAGTGCAGTGCTTTGGTGCCAGGTGGCTGTCTTGAGTCCAGAAAGTTGGATCACATATGGTCTGCACTGACTTCTAATAGAGAAAAGAATTAGTGCTGAACCCTCTTTATTATTTTTTCCACATGCAGAAGAGAATATGCTGAGCCACAGCCTTTCTGATGTGCATCCTTTGCAATGGTTTGAATTTGAGATGGAGATTTAGCCTGTCTTATATAGTCCACATCTCAAAAGGAAAGTTACATTTGTGCCAGCTGCCAGCACTGATTACCTGCCCTGGTTTCTTTGTCCATTGAACAGCTGGAACAAAAACATCTATCCAGATCTTTGTGCATCAGCTTCATCCTCTGTGGTGGAAGGAGCACTTGGGACAGAAAGAGGCACTTTGAGCTTGGACATTACTCATAATGGTTATGAGCAGCCAGTCTGTGGGACTGAGGCCTCCCAGTGAATTGCATCATGCTCCCACAATGGCAGTAGGAAGGGGATAAACTGAGTTTTCTTTCTGCCACTTAAACAGTTTTTTGACAGTCTCTTCCCCTCTCAAATTCCCTGATAATTAATTTTTTTTTGTCTCTCAAAAAGTTTTTATTTGGAAAAAAACCAGTATCGAAATTATTTTTTACCTTTTTATAGGAAAACTTACTTTAAATTAAATAAGGTATGGGAAAGTTTTGGCCAACTTGTAGCCTGGTTTTCACCCACTTTGTTGTCAGTTGTGGTGTTTGACTCCAGTTTGACTGTGGCTGGGAGCAAAAAGAGGCTGCTCCAGCATCTTGTGCAGGTGGCAACAGGAGAGGTGTTTGGATCTAACTGTTCCTGGACCCCGTTCACTGTTTCATAGAGATGCTGCCTGTTGATGTATGACTTCCATACCTTCCCCTGTGCAATGCAACTCGAGAAGAGCCTATATATAACAGTGTGGGACAACTGTGAATGTATGGAAAAGTCACTTGGAGAGGAATCCTGTTTGTTGTGAATAACAGACCCCTAAGCCAGCCATTCCTTGGTGTGTGAAAAGCAGTCGGGCAGTTGCAAGCAGCATGATGTATTTGAAAGACCAATCACCCCTTGTGTTATTTGACCATCAGCATTTTAAACCTGACAGGAGAGTGTTGGAGCTGATTGCTTGGTCACAGCAGTTCCTGAGTAAACAAAAGCTAGGAATGTAATTTGTCTCTGCAAAGTAAAACATTTGATTAGAGGGGAATGACAAAGAAAAGAGCTTCTAAGCACGGGGGCTGAAGCAAGAATTCACTTCAAGGGCTTTCATGCTGTTATGTCTAAGTTACTAGACTGAGGGTCCTTGGACTGGGATCTGAATTGTTGTTGTGCTACTGCTTGTTTGTGACCCTGTAGCTCACCTTGTATGTGTATGTGCAAAATTACTAGTGCTTCTTTCTTCCCAAATGCTGTTTGGGGGCTTGCTGGAGTTCTCTAGTGACTGTCAGAATCAATGTCAGCAAACCTGTGACTCAGTGCCATCCATACAAACTTGGTCACCAGGAGGAGCACACCTTGTGTGTGCTGTCACGTTCCTGTGGCTGCACAAGAGCTTCTCCATGATGGAAAATCCATGGGCCAAATGTTGAGCAAATACAAAGCAACAGAGAACACTTGGGTTGTATAAACTGAGTGTCTGTCTCTTCAAATTCCTATACTGACCAGGGCTGAGATTTTGAATGCTGGTGGTTTGGTGTGATGTTAACTCCTCCTTGAATTGCCTTTTGCCCCATCTCATAGCCAGGGAAGTGAAACCCTGCTCTCTCCTGTCTGCACGTACCTACTGTGTTACTTGGCAGGAAGAGAGATTTCTTATTTTGTCCAGTTGCTTTCTGAATCTATCTAAACTTTTGGCTCTCATCACTTGACAGTGAGTTCCACAACTTCAAAATTAATTGGAGCAAAAACATATTTTCTTCCATTTGTTTAAGCTTTTTGGGAATACAGTAGTATTATATATACAATAAATATTACAATTGACCAAATTGTTCCCTGTGAGCTACCTGCAAGCAGCAGCTGACTCATCTCTGCTTGATTACTTGGTGTCTGGTCTTCCTCTTAGTTAAGTGGCCTGTAATACATTGCCAGATACATACCTGGCGTTTCTTTCCTTGGGAAGGCATCACTTTGGTTGGCACAGTGAGGGGGTGACAGGCTGTGTGATCACAGGTGGGGTGGAGGTCATCTCCAAGGCATCACTTCTGCAGATGAAAACACTTGACAATTGTCTTTGCTGGCCTCTCCTTCTGAATAATTTGCCTGATTAGGGAATAAGCATGAGAAAAGCGTGGACTTGTAGATCTGAGATTAAATTCAACGGATTCACTAAAAGGCTGCTTCTGCTAATTGAGGGCACTGCATTTCCATGGCTTATGTAAAGGCAGTTCTCCTAGAGAGAGAAAGACCCACTTGAAAACAATCAAGTCCATTATTTTGTAGACTCTGTTGCATTGTATTTTTATGTTCCAGGATCCTTGACCTGGATGGATCATGCTAGGCATTGCCTGCAAGTGGCTGTTTTAACTCCACTTGTTCTCTTACCTTTTATCTTTTTAACAGAAGTACCTGGAGTGGAACCACAGAAATGAGAGTTTGGAAATATTTATTACAACTATCCTCTCAGGGTCGAATGCAAGATGATTTTCAGCAGTGTGTATGCTCATGGCCCATCCAGTCCAGTAAATGACTCGTATGCTCAGGTTCTCTAGGGAAGCTGGGGCTGCAGAATGAGATATTGTGATTGACAAAGTGTATTTGTCCTGGCTTTCTCCTGGGAGCTGAAGAAGGGGATTACTCATTTCAATAGTCAGTGTGCAGAAGAAAATGGATGCTAACTTAAAGCTGTCATTTTAAACTATTTGAAATTAGTTTAATGGTCACGGGTGCCAGATTGTCTGACCTGAAGAGTGTCCTCCTCCATCTCGTGGTGGGGAGAGCCTCACATGTGCAGCTTCTGATGTGCTCTGTGTGGCCCTTCACTGGGCATCCCAGGGCAAACTCAAATTTGCATCTCTTCAGATTTATTCTGGCATTGACACCAAGTTTTCAGCAAAGACTCCAGTTAAGCCATGGTGGGATTGGCACATAGGGCTGTGGCAGGAGCCCTTCATAGGCATTTTGACATAAATCCATTAATAGCCATAGGATGATCACAATCCCTTGTGTTCACTGATGATCAGGTTCTGAAATCAGAAACCCTCCATCTTTCATGATTTTCTGAGGCTCTAAGAGTCTTCAAGCTGTCTTTTCCCCTCATATTATATGTACTCATAATTGTTTGTCAAGGGACACATTCTTGCTCCAATTACAAATTATTTGCTCTTTTACAGTGAGGTTACACCAGATACTTCACACAATGAATGGCTGAAGTTAATTGTTGAATCCCAGCGCTGCCTAATTGGAGAAACTTCAGCCAAGTTATTTCGGAGTGCTCATGCATCACTTCAGCTGCTTCTATCTCTTGTCATTGATTTTAATACATGAGTGAGTGCCAATTTATCCTAAAGGGTTTAACAAGTATCTTTGCTACCTTTTTAGAGGAATATTTGTAGCAATGGTACTGTAGGTTCTATATTTCATATTGATTAAAAAATAAAATACACTGTTGCAAGTCTTGAATGCCCATCAAATTGCACTTCTGTCTTTCCTAGCTAAGAAATTCTGGAACTTTCAGCATACCCAGGTTAGAAGGTCTGTGATTTGATGTTTTCATCTTTTTCTAAATTCTTAGTTTTATCTCTGAGGACATAAAATGATCAAAATAAACACATCTCCTTTTCTCAGCAGTGTAAAACCATCAGCGTAGCTTTAATGAAGAATTTTTTTGTGTTACCAATAAAATTTCATGGTCAAAGTCAGCTCTTGAAGCACGAGATCAGGAGTGATGAAGCTCAGTGTGCGCACTCCAGAGCGAGATATCAGTTGCTGCCATTCCAGCTGAAAGGAATTCATGGATCTCTGGTGTGTAAAATGATTTTGGTATTGTATCACAGACTGAGTCATCTTCAGGGAGGAATGAAAGTATATTGTTTCTGACATCTTTTTTTTTCTGACAGTTTTACACTTTGACATTTCGCTATCCCAACTTGTTTTCCTACTCACTGACCCAAAACATCATAATGGTCTGGTTCAAAGGCTCCAACTAGCCTCAAATTTTGTGCTCTGTTGAGCCTTCATTTCAGTTTAGTTTACTGAATTGTCAAGTATCTACCTATGAACGTTGGAGAGAGATGGAAAGACACCTTTAGAATTCTGATGATTGAGAAAGCGTGATGGGAGCAGAAGGCACGATGTCATACTGCTGCCATTGCATTATTCATGAAAAAAATTAAACACAAAGTTTTGACCTTGAAATCTTTTTTTTTCCTTTAAATCTCTTCTTTCTTTTTCTTTTCTCTTCTTTCTGCATTTACAATCAGATACATAGACTGTAGTCAAGGAGCCATTAATGGGATTTGAGGAACTGGATAAAGCTGTCTTTCCCAGGCAAAAACTTGGTATAATTTTGGAGTTATCAGTTTTACTGAGTTCTAGGGTCACCCCTGAACTTGGAGAGGTGGGCACAGCTCTGTCCAGCCCATGTGTTGCCCCTTGAAGGAGAAGTGTGAAGGTCAGAGTAGACAGTCCTGCAGGACATAACTGGCTCTGCAGACAGTAGGACTGAAATATCTTTCTGTCATGGTCTTCTAGTTGTTTTAATAGACTTCCTATAAAAAGGAGTTCTAGGTTCAAGCAGAGGCCTGCAGTAGTAGAGATATTGAAAAATTATGCCTGTCCATTGCATTTTTTTCCCCTGGAATTTGTCAGCATGTGATGCTGTTACATTTTAAATCCCTTCAGAAAACAATAAATGTGTTTTGAACCACATCCTACCAGGCCACAGTCACAAGTATAAGGAAGGATTGGGATATAGAGTTAGGACCCCCCTATTACCCTCAGGGCTGTAACATGGCCCCTTGGAAAGAGCAAAAGTGAAACTTCTGGCTTAGAGAGATGTTGGAATGTGTAATGGAAGCACTTTACACTGTGTAAAGGATGTCAGATAGATGGAACACTTTATCATAGACCTGTACCTCACTGCCCTTATGCGCTAAATGTCTTGACTAATAAATGCATTATTTTTTTCCAATCAAATGCAGGGACTGTGGCCCAAGAACGTGATGCTCTGTCATGGTCAGACAGTTGAGCTCAGAGTAGCAATCTCAGCCAGCTGCAGAGTTCGCTCTAGGCCAGCCCCACTCCTGGAAACCAGGCTAAGGAAAGCACAGGAGTTTCACAGTGATGGGGTGCATGTGAATCAACAGTAAGCATCTATATTTTTGTCCTCCTGATGAAGCACAATTTATTCCCAAGTGTTGTGGTGCAGCACAGGGAATGGAGATCTCTCCAGATCCCTCACAGGTGGGTGGTGGGTGAGCTCTGAGAGGGAGCTCCCCCTTCCCAGCAGTGGGCAGGGTCAGCCCAGCGATGGGAGACACGTAGGCAGCGAGCAAGGAATCCTTGCGGTGGTGGGAGGGAGCTTTCTCGCCTCCCAGCTCTGCTCTGCTGCTGGCAGGGAAATGTGCTTTCAAAGCACAGCTTACAAAAGAGGAGCAAGAAAACAAGATGCAAATTAGAGAAGAAATAAACTTCAGAAGAGTTTCCTTTGTGATTATGACTCAGTTGTGCAGAGAGGCAGACAGCGTAGCTTTGGAAGCATCAAAGGCATGTCACTGTATCCTTTAATAAATTCCTTTCTTTCAGTTCCTTTGGACATACGGAGAGGCCACAGATTTGCATGGCACCAGAGCTGCTTGCCTAAACACTTGCCTGTTGCTGTAACTAAGGCAAATAAAATACAGAAATCTTCTTGTTGCTTTTTACACGCTACTGAATATTGATACCTTATGGTCAATTCTGTCTCAGTGGTGGATCTGATGAGATGCAGTAGGTTTTTTCTGCCCACAGGTACAGTGCAACCTGTACAGTACACCTGCTCTGTTTTCAGTCTCAAAATACAAACATGGGCCCTCAGTTACTCCCCTATCCCAGGAACAAGCAAGTATTTCCTTTGGTCAACAAAAATTCCCTCCAATTCTTTCAGCTTATTAGTCAGGGTAGAGGAATTGCTAAATGCCTCCTACCACACGGAGTTGATAGTTTTGGGGTTTTTCCAATATAATGGAATGAGCAGGCTCAATTGCAGGTGTCTTCCTCAGGCCTCCATTGTTTGTTGTTCCTGAACAATCTTTCAGCTCTTGGACAAAGTTGTAACATCAAGTGCTCTAGCAAGTGCTCTGCCGGACTGGTGGCCAGGGAGCCAGGACATTGCATAGCAGGAAAGCTGCTCATCATACATCAGCTTTGCCAGTGCTTTTGCTTTCAGTGCTCTGTCATTAACATGTAGACAGACTTGTGTCTGAAGTTGCTCCCAGGCCATTCCACCCTGTAAAATGCTAAAGCTGAAAAGAGAACCCCTCAGGCAAGTTCTACCAGGTGATGAACTTTTCCTGAGCCTCCTAGAGCTCATGTGGGAGGAACAAATAGTGTAGATGCATCTCTTGTCTACCAGGAGTGCAAACCTCGAGTCCTGGTTACACAGCAACTGTATCTCTGTGTGTAGTTTATCTTTATTTGTCGCTTGAAGGAGGCTGTTGAGAAAATTGGGGCTTTTTCAGGTATTCCTACTAAGACATTTGAGCCAACCTGTCAACAATCTGTGTGGCACTATAAATATAGCCAGCACAGGAGGTAGGAGGGAAAGAAATGCTTATATTTATCTTTCCTTCCTATTCTGCCAAACGCTAAGTCAAAGCACCTATAAAAAGAGTCTTTAGAGCTATGTTTTGGAAGACACGAATTCTGGTGGCCTTTATACCTCGTGTTTTCTGGAATCCCACCTGTCTTGTAGCCAGGGCTGTGGAGCCCACTGAGGGAACGGCAGTATCCTTTGAGTAGTCCAAACTGTGGCAGCTTTTCCTTTTGGAAATCTGTGGTGCCCAGCACTTTTGTCAGATGTTGCTGGTTACTGCGCTGGCTTAAAAATAGATCAATACATTCAGTGCTCTTACTTGGTTATGCCCAAACCAAGGGAAAAACCAAACCCGTAATTTTTAGCGGCTGCTGTCGGAGTCCTGTGGCAACCTGCCAGCGTCATGGCTCACTGGTTACTGTGGACAGATGAAAAACTGGAGGAATTCCACTGACTCACGCATTTTGCTTGGGTGGTCCCTGCATCTTTATTGGCCCTGAGGCTTTGCTGCCCTCGTTTTGTAAACCAGTGTAGCTCTTGAACGTGCATGGATCTGAAAGATCTTAACAGAGAAGCCTGGCTTTGGAGATTGGGAAATCAGAGCACAAAAAGGGAGATTTCATTGCACAGGGATTCACTGTGGGCCAGTGGCAGGGCTGGGAACAGCAGCTCCATTGCTAGTTCTGTGCTGTGTCTGCTGGGTCACATTCCCTTCCCTTTTTCCCTGCTCAGCAGTGCAGATTGGGCTTTCCTTGCTCCTGTGGAATAAGAACTTTGATGCTAAGCATTAACATCGAGTTTAGCAGGGATGCTGGCAGAGAAATAGAAGGAGGCAGGAATTTGGAGAATCGTTTCATTTAATCCTGCTCATCCCGGTATGGTTTAGTTGAGGTACTTCCACAGCAGAATCAGCCCCATGTAAACAGTGTCACTCAGTGATTGCTCTCTGTGCTTTCTATAAATACCTATCCTGTGTTAGTGACTCTGCCCTGCAGACCTGCTGTCAGACGAGCCAGCTTTGTACATGCTGTTAAGCACTATATGCGTGTATTTTAAATGTTAGCTGTGTATTTTGGTGGCGTAACAGCTGGAGACCATTATGGTGTGACAACACTGCTCTCCTGCACCTCAGAGGAAATTCAGTTTGGTCGACCTACATTTATGCCAGCCTCCACACAAACCTGCTCTGTAATCTCTCACTTCTGTTGTTGCAAATCTGAAGCACTGAATCAGGAAACAGAGACTTGCCAAAATTGTTAAATAAGCAGAGGCCGGGTTGTTTGGAGACTGCCACTGTGTTTCCTTGCTCACATGGTCCTGGAATGTGTCTCTTGGTAGGGGGAAGGGAGCATTTGTGAATGTAGTTCTCAGAATGAGTCATTATGGTAAATATTTTATTTTTTTTAATTTGCGAGTTAGGATTACATGTTTCTGAAATAATAAGTTAGGACCAGGAAAAAATCCTGATATAACAGCTGGTACTAGCCAAGAGGCCTGATGGCATGTGATGTGTGAGCAAGGTAAAAAGCATCCTTTCAGGGAGGACTATTTTTAGAAGTTACAAATCCTACCTCTTCCATGCACTGTCCTATTTTTAACCAGGAGTGCTTCCAAGCTCTCAGCCCTGCTCCCAGCTGTGATCTACAGGAGCCTTCTGTACAACATCACTTTGTTAAGAGTTTGTTGTCTGTTACGGAACATGAACGTTGTGGTAATTGTTCTGTGTTAACCAGTGACAAAATGACTACACATTAATTTCATCTTTCTTTTAATATCCCTTAGTACAGATCTTGGAGGAGGTGGCCAACCTGTGAGCAGTGAGTAAATTTGGATTAGCAGGTAGTTAGCACAGAGCAGCTTGGCTGAGGCTGTGAGATGTTTGCAGAGGAATAGAAAGGATCAGATGCTACACAACCCTCCCCTGCTTCTTCCCTACCTTCGAGAGCTTTCAGCCTCAGAAGCAGCCCTGACATTCCTGCTTTTTAGACCCAGGAAGGAGCATCCCACAGACTATAAGGGCAAGTTTTTGGTAAGCAATGAAGTGTGGGACAGGACAGCCCATGGCCATGAAGAGATGCAGTGACAAGTGATGCAAGTTCCTTGACTGTTGGCAAAGGAAGGAAGGCAGAGACTGGCAAAACCCATCCAATCTGTAGAATGATTTCTGAGCAAAAGGGGAGCTTTTTGTACATAACAACTCCTTTTTAGACATACAAGAGTCATAGCACAATGATGCACATTTTTGCAGGCAGACAGATGTTGCCTGTTGAGAATTGGGTCAGAAAAGGTTGCATCTGTAATGAATGTGTGATTAGTAATTACCCTGAATTGGGCCTGTGTGAAAAACTTGCTGATTTCCCGCAACTCCCTATCTACTGGGTGCTATTTAATCCCACTTGTAAGCTCTTGAAAGTCTGGCTAACATTGCAAGTGTGACATAATGAGCATCTTTGTAGTGTTGGGATCTGAAGAGATGGGATGAACACCGAGCAGGGTGTGATACAGGGGCGGGTGAACAGGGTGTGTTAAGAGTTGTGTGTCAGAAGGAAGTGGAGAAGAATGAAAGGAGTTTGGCTAAAAGCAAGAGAGGGAGGATGTAAGATCCTCTAAAGGCAGCTTTTAAATTTGCACTCCCTCAGGTATGAGCAAGAACTGCCCCATTAGTTGATGATGCCCCATTAGTGTCAATGCTGTTCTGCTGTTCCTAATGTGTTTGATGTCCCTCCTTCAGCTGGACTGGATCTCTCCCTCTTGTCCTCCCTGCCTTTTATTTTGAGTTTGCACAGATAAATTGCATCCACACTTCTCTGGAGAAGAGGTGAGGTATCCACCCCAACATGGGTGAATTTCTCAAATCTGATTTCACTTTTAGGTCCTCTCTGTGAAACTGTTCTCAAGAGAAGTTCTCTGAGGATAAGATGGGTGTAAAAAACTTTCAAATGGCAAACTAGGAAAAGAAAAAACAGTGTTTCTGGGGGTGATAATGCCAAAGTGTTATGCTTTTTTCTGCTCCATTCACTTCTGCTTTTCCGTTGCGGCGCGGCCTGGGAATACAATATGCTGCTCTGTGATGGCAGAGGCTGTTCTCGCAGTGTTTCCTTCACATTCAGAAATAGGAAGAACAAGATGTTCCATGAAGAAGATTATTTTTGTGCGACTTAAATCCAGCTTTGCAATTCCAAGTGTTTCAAATCTACGTCTGATCTTTGGCATGTTTGCACATATCAAACAAGCTTTGAGGCTCTGCCCGTTGCTGGCTGTGCAGTCGTGCACCCAATTTCCCACCTTCTTGCTCCAAAAGTATTTTGCTCCTGACTTCCACCAGGAATTTTGGCTTGGCAGTGTCCACTTAAGTTGGGATATAGGGTGGCCTTCAGACATCCTCCTCTGGAGGGACAGTGGCACTTTTTTCAGAGCTAGAAGGCTGAGTGTGGAGCATGTGGGCAGACTCAGGCATTGCCAAAGGGTGGTTTGTGTTTTGGTGGACTGATTTGCCTCTGAGCATGTTTCTTATTCCTTGGAAGATGGAGTATCTGTGGATATATCATTTACATGTCTAAAGAGGAGGGATGCTGGAGAGAGGTAACAGATATTTGGCCAATTCATGGGTCAGTTATACCAGTGAATTCAAAGCAGACAAGTTCGGTTCAGCAGCAGTAATTACAGAAGTGCTGTGGAGTTCTTTGTCTCCTAAATCTCCAAGAATGAGGTTCCTGTATAGTGGTATCATCCCTCAGGAGCTGTGGCTGTTGTCCTTTGCATGCAACCCCCACATTAGTGATACATTTCAGTGACATCTCAGCAGAGACATGGACTCGACATGTTGGGGAAGGTGGCCTCTTCAATTTGATTGTGAATTATCTGCCTTTAATATAGTTCAGGTACCCGAAGCTTTATTTTTAGATGCTGATTCCTTTTTGTAATTGGATATAATGGCTGAAATAGCTTTTCTTCAATGACCCAGTTCTCATCAGGAGTGACACTGACACCAAAAGAAGCGTTCTGATCCTCCTTTGTGTTTCTGTATTCGTTTTTCTGAAAGTCTGGGCTGAACAGACACGTGAGCTTTGTCCAAAAGCTGCAGTGCTCCAAGGAGCTGGAGCCACTTCTCTTGGGCTGCTACTGCTGCGCCAGGCCAAGGCAAGAGCAGAGCCTTGACCCAGCCTTGGCAGCCCAAGTGCATGGTCATTGTCGTCATCATCATCCTCATCAGAGATTGCCCTCCAGTGCTCCCCTCCAAGCAAAGCATTGTTACTACTGCCCCGTTGCATTGTGCTAATATTCTCCTTAATTAAAGCGTTGCGAAACTCATGACTCAAAGATGAAGTCTAAGAATTGGTTTGTCAGCCCTAATGTTTTCTGACTCTGTCTGGTGACCTAATCCGTAAGTAGGAACCTGGCCTCCTTGGTTATAAAACATTGCAAATAATGATGCCAGGAGCTAAGCTTTATCAGCCGCCTCTTCTTAAAAAAGATTTGTTGTGTAATGGTGTGTCGGGTGTTATTTTGCTGTGATTTAAGGGTCTGGGTCTGCTAGTTGATTTAAATATTTTCCAAGAGCATTATAAACCTGGATATTGGGTCAAATTTCTGGCTTGGAAACCTTAATGGTTCAGTAACTCACAGGCTCTTTTTAATAAAAGCCCTCAGGAGAAGAGCCGTGCCAGGGTGCAGTGAAATATATGCTCTGTTCACAAAGGCAGCAGCAGCTGCATCAAATGATTAATATTTTGTACATCCTGACACTGAAATGCGGGGTTTGGCTGAAGGATCCAGGTATTGTTGTGTCACAACCATATTTTATTACATTTTAAGCTACAGCCACTGAAACGGCACAGTTGCTTCCACATGATAAATAATGGAAATAAAAGCTGATTAAATAACAGCCCTCAAAGAAGAGAGAAGCCGCTAGGAGCTGGTTTGCTTTGTCTTGGCCTTCTTTCTTCTTGTGGTGGTTTATAGTGTATGGTAAAGTGTTCCCTAGGAACTGAATTACATAACTTTTAACAGTGTTAATGTGTGATGAAATGAATGCTCAGCCATTCAATTAACAGTCCGCTATTACTTACACTGATAGACACAGACATATTAATGGCATCTGCATTGATACGGAGTGACTGTAAAAATACTGCCATTGTCAGCAGTAGTGTGGATGTGCAAAAGGGTCAGCATAAGACAGAATAAAATCCTGGTGGTGCTGGTGCAAGCCCTTCCTGCCAGGGGACCTGCTCCATCTTCACAGTTCTGCCAGAAGAATAAACCTCAGGTGGGAACTTTCTGTGTTGCTGAGTAGCTACTTCAGCAACTACTGAGTTCTTCTGTTTGGTTTTTGTTTTTATTTTTAAAAAAGGAGCGGTCAAACCCATCATCAGTCCAGTGGTCCATCTGTAAGGGCTGCACTGCTCAGACTTCAGAGAAAGCACGGGCGGAACTCAACATTTGTATTAGAGAAAGCAGGAGTCTAACAGGTAAAGAGAAATCTTTGAATTAGCACGATAAGTGGGGAGAGAACCTCAAATTGCCTTTTCCTCTTAAATTTCTATGTGTGTCAGGAAAGAATGAAATCTGTGTTAAATACACATGGGATAACTTGACCCTGATACTTGGTTCCTTAGAACACACAAGGGCTTGAGGACAGCTTGAGTTGAGTAACCTTTGCAGATTTTTCATTTAACATTAAATTCTTCTACAAATTTTGTCACGTCTTCAAGTTCCACCTTCCTGAGAACAAGGAACAAATTGTCTTTCTGCAGTTAAGTACAAAATCCTAACACCACAGACATCTGAAAGTCCACCACAAAGGTCTTGTATGGCACAAAGTAATATGCTCCCAATGGCTGGGTTGTTATGCTGGCTGAAATCACAAGTGCTTGGCAGATGGATCAGCTCTGAAACAGCTTTAAAAAAACATACCAGCAGCACTAGGAGATGAACAAAAGGTAGGCTCCCTCCAAACTCCCCATTGCATGTGTCATGTTTGCATAGCTCCCACCAGCAGTTTATGTTAGCAGATTTATGGAGCTGGCTTAGATTTATGGCAGGGAAACGGAGCATGGAAGCCCTGGGGGACAGCATCAGTTCCTGCCCCTGAGCAAAGTCCTGCCCTTATCAGCAAGCCCTGAGCCAGGTGCTGGGCTGCAGAGAGCTCATGTGGGGCCAGCTGCTGTTTGTGACCCCTTCCAACAAGAGCTTGTTGGTGTGCTCCTGCCCAAGCCCTGCTGACTTACCTGAGTTACTCTGGATGCATCCCAGTGGGAGGACCTGTTCCTGCCAGGGATTGCAGTGCTTCTCATGCACCCTCACCTGCCCTTGATCCTCAAAGCCTTATAGGAGAAGTCTGGTTTTTTGTGGAGGTTTTTTTTTTTCCTTTTACTTTCTTCTGGAAGTGTTGTAAAACAAGAAAAAGGGAGAGGTTTGCAGGAGAAAAGTGAGTTAGCTTAATGTCCAAAGTGCTGGCTTTCATCCCCTCTGGTCTGTTGTAAGGGGTGATGTTAGTTTTATCTGTTGATTATTGGACTGGCCCCAAATCAGCAGTTTACACCTGTCAGTGGTTTATGTTGATACCCATCACCTCAGTTTCACAGGTTAGGTATTTTAACCCATGCAGTGCGTGGATGTTCACGCACAGTGCTTTTCTCACCAGTGCAGCACCAACTGCCCAGCACATAAACGAGGGACTCCACACTGGGAAAGCAGTCACCAGCAGTTCAGACACCTTCCCTGTGTGCATTGGTTACCTCTCTGTTTGAGGACTGGGCTTAAAAGACACCATTCAAGTACCTCAGGCTTTGCAGGAGGTTGGCTGTGTACCTCCTGTCCTGTTAAATCTTGGCTCTGCAGTGTTGGAGATGGATCAAGCAGCATTACAGCTGATTGTGTCCCTTCGCACTGTGTTGGCTTTAGTGCTTACAGCTTCTCCAGCTTTCAGAGCTTGACCAGAGGTTGTCCATGCAGAGTATCTACCTCAGGGTGAGATTTTAGGAAGAAATACAATTTTCAGTGCAAACAGCTGTGGCTCAGTGTTTTTGGTTGAACACATGTTATTTTATCATGTTCAAATAGAAACGTAATTCTTAGAGCTATCACGTGCTCCCAAGCCTTGCAGTCTGGCGAGAGAGAGTTTTGTCACCTTAGAAGGACATTTTTTATTCTCTTAAGTGTGCTGAACTTTGCACATCTGAAAGGCTTTATTTTGAGCTGAACCTCTGAAAGGTTTTATTTTGTATATGCTTGGTGGGGGTCTGAGTAATGCATCTTCTCCAAAATCTTCCTCTGCAATGGGCATGCACGTGGCTGCGGGAGCTAACACAGAGGCTTCTTGTTCTTAATCTTCCCAGTCATCTCTCAATGGCTTAGGAACCAGGAGCCAAGTCAAAACCCTATGCATCTCCTTCTACAATTCCTTTAGTTTTTAGTTTGCATATTGACCTAAAAAGAACTTTTCTTTCAGATCTTCTTCATGGTAGGATCGACTCTTCTGAGTGCTGCTTTTTGAACCCAAACTTGTCTTGTTTAATATCAGATTTGCCTGACATAACCTAGTTCTGACTAAGCTACATGGGGTTTTTTTGTTGCTAAGAACAGAGAAAGGTGGATTTATTTGGTTTTTTTCCTGGTAAAATAATGAACTGTAAGCTGATGTGTTTGTCTTGACATTGTCTCTGCCATACTGTATTTTTTCTTCCAGTACCACCCTGGCATCATGCCCATGTAATTAAGTCAAAACGAGTAAGCAACACGTGCTTTGACTGTGCCATGTGGCTCCCTATTGTATGTGTTACAATGGAGCTCCTCAGAACATGCGGGTTAATTAACATCTTTTAGGGACCTGAATAATAGATAATGGTGCACAGGGCTTTTAACGTGTTGGGCTCTAATCAGTTTATTAGAAGACAGATGAAGACAACACAGCAGGGCTGTATTATTCTTGCCTCTAGCCCTGGAAATTAAATTGCATAGCATTTATTTGAAATTAACCAAATGTGATCTGTTTAAAAATGTACTAGGACCCGTTTTGTTCAGGTCTATACTTTACTTGTTTGTTTGTTTTCCCTGTTTCTGGAGGGGAAAGACAACCACGTTCAGCCCCTTCCAGCACAGTGTAACACTCATCAGTATTGCTTTTGAGAAGTCCCCCTTAGCTTAATTAACAATACAGTCTGTACCCAGGCAGCATTAATTAATCAGTTGCAAATGGCAATTTTGAAGATGGCAGTGGTGACTACTGTTAGCAATCTGCAATCAGCTTTTGCTGCCCACACAACAGGGACAGCCCAGAGGAGCTGTGAGTAAGCAGCAGGCTTTTTGCTCTTTTTCTTTTTGTAATGTCAGAGGTGAAAATCCTGCTTTGTTCTGTACTTACAGATCTCTGTCTCCGCAGGGCAGAATGCAGTGGTGGAAAGGACAGGCTCTGACGGTTTGACACTCTTGCATGCTGATGAGTGAATCTCCTTTTCTTTTTTCTCTGCTACCTTGCAGCATCCTCTACGCAAACCAGAGGGCTGTCACTCTGCCTGCTCTCCCACGTCTGTAGAGCATTTCACAACCAGATGGAGATACCTGAGCACTGACCCACATCACCTGTCATTTTAGGACAGAGGCTGCTCTGCAATGCGACAGGTAGCTGAACTGCCTTTAAACTTGCCTGATGCAAGCCAGGACTCACAAGCTGAGAATCGGGTTTTACTTTCATCACTTAGGTTGCTTTGGAGATCAGTTCTCTGACCCTTGGCAGGCTGCAAGTGCAGGGATACAAGTGCTGGCAGGCTGGAAGCCAGCTGGAGTGACTGTGCTCTAGTCAAAACTTTGTCACAGCCCTGCCTGTGGTGGCAATACCCTGAACTTGTGCCTTTGTCACCCCAGAGAGATGACTTGCAGAACCTGTGAAGTATGTGGTGGTACCCAACGCGTCCTCATTTACAGTGGCAGCACTGAAACATGAATCTTTATACTGCTGAGGATAAGAAGGAAAAGTGCTTTCCCTGCAGTTCTTTGAAGGGCTTTACTAGCTGACAGTCTGTTTTTAGACCTTTTTTTATTGGTACAGAACCTCTGTGGATCCCCCCTCTCTCCCTCACCCCACTGACACTTTAGATGGTGAACTCAAAGCTTCTGCTCCAAACCCTGGTGCTTGCTGGCTTTATCAGAATGCAACAGCCTCCATTCTTGAAGGGCTTTAATGTGTTGAGTGAGATGCCTTGGTCGTGGCAGTGGGATGAAACAGGAGCTTTCATCCAGGGGAGAGAGAGGAAAGTATGGCCAAAGGGTAAGGAAATCTGTGTGATGGGGGCAGGTGGACCCTCAGCTTGGCTGCTGCTTTCATGGCCTTGTAGAAATAGAGGGAAAATAACAGCACAGCCAGAATGAGTAGCACAAGATGTATGAGATGTTTGGTGATGGAGTGCTGGGGAGACTCCAAAAATCTTGGTTTGTATTGTCTCTTCTACTGTTGGCCAGCAGTGGAAAGCAATGTAGGAATTTGCTCTCAGTTTGTTCTTTCTTCAGAGGAGAGAAAGGCAATATTTTGACCTTTTTTTTTCCAAAATAATCTGAGATCAAGGACTGTGGAATGTGCAGTCTCTGAAATGAGTCCCTGAAAACTGAGGCCACAGAGATGTGACCTTTCTAGCCTCTGCTGTGTCAGCTGCAGTTTATTTCTCTAGCTGGTATTTAGGAGATGCTGACCCTTGATCCCAGCAGGCAGAGTTGCTCCTCTGATCCGTCCCTAAACCAAAATGAGCCAGGTGACTGAGCATATGAACAGGTCTTTGATAATCTGGCTGCTCTTGACTGGAAGGAGGTAGGATGCCTTTGCACCGACAGCTCAGCCAGCTGCCCTGACTGCTAGCAAAAGGAATAATGAGAAGTAAAAAAAGAGGTCATGGCTGCACTTGAGAGGGAATATTTATCTGTGGCTTAAGTCTTAGAGCAACATTTGTTGCTGCTCTTGGGCAGACCTGGTGGTGTAGGCATGGAGAGCCATGCACCAAACTGTTCTTAAATAGTCTGGGGAGTTTCGATGCGACTCATACGCTCTAAGTGCCGCTCCAGGTAGCTGCAAGCAGAATATGATGGAACTGTCTCCTCTCTTCTTTATTCATGCCAGCTCTAATTTTTTTTACAATGACAGGTAACGGGAGAGGAATTTGCATTGCCTCTGCCCACAAAGATTACACAGAGCCAACAGGCAGCGCAGAGTCACTTTTCAGAAATGACAGTGCCCTGTTCACATATATTAACTTCTTTTGCCTTCTGCCTCTGGATTATTCACGAGCCAGACAGTATGCTGCCTAAATACCAATAGTGAGTAATGAGGATTAAGTGTTACCTCTAATTCCATCGTTATGAATATTTCAGAACTTCCTGTTCAGGCTTAACTGCTATTTTGGTGCAAAAAAGGCAAGTCTTGGGAATTGAGCTGCTGCTGGCCGTGACATCACAGTGCTGTGATTTGGGTCTGGCGTGACACATATTCCAGAGAGCTAAGCTCAGTCAAGCCTCTTATGTAGATGTGTCTGAGAACCTCTGTGGAGAGAGAAGCGCTCGTTAGTGAAAGGGGTAGAATTTTAGTATGTAACAAATGTGATTTTTCTGACTGCTTCTGATACTTTTTTTCCACCCTATTTGCTTTCTGAGCAATAAAATTCAGACCCTAAGCCAGCATATGAGTGAGGGAGAAGTTTGGAAACCTCTGGCTTGCTTCCAGTTCAGGAACAGTCACATGTGAAATCTGGGATCAGACAAGGGAGTGAAGCGTGTACTTCCCTGTCAAGGGAAACAATCGAGATGTGGTTTCCTGGAGGCAGGTGAGGGAGAATACTCTAATACCTGAGCTACTAATGGTGATGTTGCCTTTTCATCCTTTGGCAGGTTATAAAAAAAGTAGTCCTCACTTGTGAGTTTTTTTCTGGAAGCACTGGGTGAGCAGCATCCAGGAGGTTTGGAAGTGCAGTTGCTGAGTCTGGAGGGTTTTTCAGGTCTCATAATCACCCGTGACAAAAGCTGTGAGAACACTGAAACAAAAGCAAGCTCCCCCATGCAAAGGGATGGGCTTTCTGTGCCTGTCTCAGGGGCAGGTGAGGAGATCTGTAGGTATATCTGGGATGTACAGTGTGGCTCTCATCAAGCTCCTTTCCCCCCTTTCAAACAAATTAAAACTTCTCTTCGACTCCAGCACTTCTGTGCAAGCCCACAGTTACTCCAAATGCCAGTATTAAAGGGCTGTAAAGGTTTGTGGAACGACTTGTCTCCTCTGTGTACCAAGAGGTGACCTGGTTTCCTCCACATTATCTTTTCTTGCTGTGACAGGACCACAAGCGCTTTCCTCTGTGAGCTGTGGAGGAGGAGGGGTGGCACAAAGGGGTGGTTTGGGGGACAGGGCTCTGTTCACTGCCTGCCATGGCCAGATGGGGAGGTTGCAGCATGTTTCTTACCCAGCAGTGTGTAGAAAGCAGGATCAGTGCTAGAGAGAACTCAAAAGGCAGGATTAAACACACAGTTTGCAGCAGTGCCTGTGTAATGTTGTCACTTCAGGATGGATAAAAGGTCCTTTATAAACAGCATCATAGATCTGTGTCTCCAGAAGGATTTTCGAATTTCAGACTGACAGTCAGCACCTCTTTTTGTATTACAGCTGCTACTGAGAGGAACAGTAGTTTTCACATGCAACATCAAGTACATTTTTTCCCTGTCTTCATTTTCTGCCCTTGTTCACTAGTTCAGTATTAACAATAAGCATGAATGCTCAGTTCTGCATAGTAAAATTCTATATCCAGACACCTGAAAATAATCCCCTTGCAAAAGCCAGGAAGAACAGTCCTACATTGACTGTGGTGATAAAGTAGATGTGACCCAACAGCTTTGCCATAATGCTGCAGAGCAGTGATACACTTACTGAAGTCATGAACTAGATGGACTCTAACCTATTTAGACTGTGAAAATTGCATATTTCCTAACTGTCCTTCGTGGCACACACTTCAATTACCATTCTGAATGGCTACTGTCCTCTGTTAGTATTACGTGCTTAATGGTCATTTAGTGTCAAAGAAAACTTTTATCTTTCCTAAGTGGTGAGGTGTAATAATTTGCCTGAAGGCTTCAGTTAGTCACAGGAGATGAAAACACTCTATGACTTCAGTGCCCAGGTAATTTCCTTCAAACAAATGCCCTGCTACAGTCTTATGCGTAGTCTTGCCAAAATGTAGTGATTAAACTTTCTGCTACGACATCCATGTTTAAGGATGTTCATGAAGGTCACTTCCAGATCAGAACCCCCCATTGATCCTTGCACCTTACTGCTGGGAAAACAGGACACCTCAGGTTTGCAGAGGGAACCTTGCAGGGTGATTGCTGGGTTATGTCTGCTGGACACTTCTTACTGTGGCAAGTGTTCTGTAAGGTCAGTTCATTCAAACTGAGGTGTTTTGCATCAAATTTATCCACATATTCAACAGGAGATTGCCAACATTATGTTATTTGGGTGGAGACAAAAGACCTTTTAATATAATTTAGTATTGAGATGAAACAAACTCTAAGTAGCTATTTTTCCCCTCTATGATCACATAATGTTTCAGTAATTTCAGTGAAGTGTCTTGGGAATGTTTCTTTTGGCAAAGTAAATCACAAGGGCTGATGATTTGTCTCGACATTGGACTAAAGGAATTATTTTCACAGGGGATGGAAAAATCTTTTCTTTTTACTGTGCTACTTTGCCAAACCTTCCACAGAACAATCTAAGCCTCTAAAGCTGTGAGTGGTGGTGTGCTTTTCTTCTCTTGGCAACTCCTTGTGCACTGAGGAGCCTCCAAGGTGTCTGTAGATGCTTATCTCCTTATTAAATCGTGGATTTGACCAGGTGAAGGAAAAAAGTGATGAGAAGAATTAACTTTAAATGCTTTTAGAGTTCAGAAAAGGAGCAAAACCTGGATAATGTGAAAAACCAAGTCCCCTTCTCCTCTCCGTGGTTCAGGTTACACTGGCGGGGCAAAGCAGGGAGCTTTCTGGCAGACATATGCCTGCCTTGCAAAGCAGAAACCATCACAATAAATACAGAGTGCCTTCTGTGTGTCTGCTCTGGGTCCTTATGAACATAGTGCTGGCTTTATTAATAAAAACGTCTGGGAGATGATAAAAGAACAGAGTGAAAGTGAAGGTGGAATATTCCCCCTGAGATGGCCATTTCATTGGTGATGCTTTACTACGAAACCAAGTTTGTAGCTTCCCTGTATGCCCTGCAGGATGCAGATTTGGTGGCATACAGCAGAGTTTCACATTAATTTTTGTCAAGTTCCTGTGAGTAGCTTTATTGAGATCTACTCAGAGGGAAGCTGCAAACCAGCCCTGGCGCCCTGCAGCTGCAGCCTGAGAGGCTGGGAGGATGCCATGGAAAGCCTGGCTGGAGAAATCCTGATGGCTTTGAAGGAGTTGAGAGAGTTGTCAGGGAGCTTGATACACCCTGGACAATACATACTCATGACCAAGTCTGCAAAGAAATCTTCCATGTAAGTGGGCCTAAATCAGGATTAATAGGGCTTTTTCCTGAGTTTTAGGTGCTATGCAGGACATCAGCAATGTTGTCGGTCACGCTTCCTTTAAAATTTGGTACCTGTAGAGAATAGAAATTCCTGTTGAGTGTAATTGTGATTACTCCCTTCGGGACTGCTGCTTTGAGAAGGTGCCAGGCACCTGTGTCCTCTGTGCCTGTGATGTGTGCCAAGCCCTTGACTTGTTTCTGTGCTCGATGAGTGAAAATAAAATTAAGACTTGATTATTAAAAGGAGAAGGACATACGCTTCAATGGGTGACTGCACAAACTATGAGAAGGGATCCATCAGAGCAGACTTTAAAGTATCTAATGTGGAATCTGGGCATTTCTGGATACCAGCTCTGGAGAAAAGAGGTGGAGGATTAGGATCCTCATTCCCTAAAGCCCTAGGAATATCCTTGGTCATATGCCTTAGCCTCCTGGTGCCTCAATTCTCTGTCCTCTGTGGTTTAATGAAGAAAATACCTGAAGTGTGTGATATGCAGTGACAGGAGCCTCTTACTTCCCTTCAGCAAGAGACAGTGTGACTTGTCCTCATGCAAGGCTTGATCCCCATGTGGCACTGAACCATCATTTCTTCTTTTGGAAACAAGAAGATGGTAAAAATGAGAGGGTAGAAATTAAAAGGTGGAAGAAATTAGAGGTTTTCTTCAGACTGATAGACCAGTTTTCATGCCAGGGTGAACTTGGTACATCCTACCAACCCACAGATGAACTTCTGTGCTTTGAGATCTCTCTGTGATACCCCATAATAAGCATCTACAATACCTATAAATACAAACAACATTTGTGGCCAGGCTGTTGCTACTTTGGAACTAGCACAGAGCTATTCCAGGACCACATATTCATGCCAGTCATAAGAATTGAGTGTGTAAGACCCCTGGTCTCTGTCAAATGTGAATGTACCCATGAAGTTGGTGTTTGTTGGGTGGAGGCAGTCAGAAGGTGCCCATACACCTGCAGAAACCCAATGCTTTCAAGCCTCCCATTCCCCAGAGTCAGCCAAATCACAAGAAGAAAATGGGAGCCTGATATTTGTTGGGTGAAAAAGACCCCAGGTTTTTACAAGGAATTTTGTTTTTATTTTTAGGTATTGTTAGCATTGGGTTGCTCATATCATATCACAGCTGCTCAATCCCAGCTGATGTGGGAAGAGTGGGGACAAAGCAAGTCCCCACTTACAAACTGGCCCCCACTCATGTACCATTCTGCAAAATCTCTACGATTTCAGACCTTCCAAATTTCCGTCTTTGTTGCTTATGGTATTTCCCTGTTCTCCTTTCAAGCCTCCCTCTCCCTGAGGCCAGCCTGGTAACATAACCAGCAAGGGTGGTTCTTGCAATGGGTTTCCACAGCACATTAATAACTAATCAAGGCTGGAATCGTAGCAGGTGGTTAAAAAGGGCCTGTTGGTCATCGTTTCGAGCTCTGGCAGAAAGCCTGCCCTGGAAAATGTAATTACTGTCCAAAAGAATGCGACGAACTCTGCCAAAAATAATGAAAGTAGATCATCGTCCAAAGCCACACCAGCTGAAACATGTGGCAGTTTGTGGGGGCCGGCCAAGCGCGTCCCGCGGGGCTTGGCAGCGCCGGAGCGGGGCGGGAGCGGCGGCTCCACAGCCTGGCCCCGCGTGGAGCGGCTCTGCCTTCCTCTGCCTGCAGGGAAAAGGGGCAAACTTCGACATTTTCCACACAGAATGTTTTGAGAACAAAGTGTCTGAGAGATCAGTGGTCTTGTTAACTCTTCGGGTTTTTTTATTTGGCTCTCTGTCACGCACTCTGAAAATTCATCACGCAGAAGTGACAGTGGTTTTTCAACCTCAAAAATAATAACACGATCCGTTTTGAATTTCTGGGGAGAATTTTCAACATCCCGTCCTTTTTCTTTCCCCTCCCAAAAACTAAACTAAGCATAAGCAGCCACAGTCTCATAAAGCCTCCTGGCTTCATCCACTGCATTTTTCCAGTGGCACACTGGTCTGTCAAAGGCTTTCTGACCAATTCCACTTGCCAGGACTTTGCAGTACAGATAAACCTTGTGAAATGACGGTAAAAGAGACAGCTGTAATTGCTGATTTGGAAATTGCCGTTTCCAGCTTCCTGTCACAGAATCTCTAGGATTCCTCCCTGTAGCGTTTTTTTTAGCTGGATTATTTTAAAAGTATGAGTATCTTAAATTGGATTGCTTCACAGGATTGGGCTTGGAAATGGCAGCACTGGCAGTTCAGCTGGCAGCACTTGCAGCATGTGGGTGCTAACAAGCTCTGTAAACCTCTGAGTCCAGCTCAGGTCCAGCCAGAAAAGCATGGTTGTCTGAAACTGGTTTCTTTTTCTGAGCAGTTCATTTGCCTATGCAATTCTGAAGGTGTTAACATCTTCCAGGAGGTGATTGCTGGAAGAGGGGTAATAAACAGTCACAGAGTCGCCAGGAATTCATTAACAGAGCCACACTGGAGATGAGAAGGAGTGACAGCACCAAAATGACTCTTAGAAATACTACTCAGAGATATTTGCAGTTACTTGCTTGGTTGCAACTCCACTTTTGTCTAACCAGGATGAAGGGATGCTTACAAAGAGAAGCTACTTGAACCCAAAGATTTGGGAATGAAGAGGGCTCGTATATTACTTTAATTTTTTTTTTTTTAAACCAAGCCAACAACCAAAAGGAAAAAAAGGCAGAACAAATCCACACCTTCACCCTCTTGAAAACATAAAGCCCATCAAAAAGTTGCAAATTCAGAGATGGACATCTCTGAACAGAGTGGAATTTGGGTATTTATCTTTAAAGCCATTACCCCCAGAAGAGTGACCTTGCAGAGTCACACCAGCTCCTGAAAGGTCACTGTGGAGGAGTAATAGGAACAATTTTGAAAAATCTGTTTCAGTAATTAGAGGCCATCATGGACCTTCCCATGTTCATCCTACTTGGCCAACTAGGGTTGCTTCCCTAAGGCAAGGGTGACCTCCCACTAAACACCCTTAACTGGGCCATTCTGATGTGATTGATTTTCGATGGGATATTCAGCTGCTTTTAATTCACTTCTCAACTTAAAAGGCAATTCCAGGTCTACTGTGGGAGAATTGCTGTCCTCTCCCAGAGCCTCTATCCAACCCCTTTCCTGGAGGGCTGGAAAAGGGCTTTGTTTCATCTTTCAGCTGTGGCTGTGGATGCTTAATTAAGGGAGACAAGCCCATAATGATAGCAGCAGCTGTTCTCTCCCCTGGGCAGAAAGAGACTCTTCAGGGACAGGGTCCTCCTTGGCACAAAAGGAAATACTCTTATGAAAGCAGCACTGAAGAGGCTGGCAGTTCCCCACAGCTTCTGACTTTGTAAGAAACCTCAGGAAAACACCCATGTGGCCTGTAGTTTTGGCAAGTGGAGGGAGGGCTGTGCACTGGGGATGAAATGCTGAATAACACTCTCTCAGGAGCACACTCCTCTGGATGCAGTCTGCGGGGTTTGTGCAAGCGACTGCTAAACAATTATGTTGGAAGTAATCTTAGACTGGGGGATTATCCTGCATCCAGCCAGTCTCCCCATCCCCCAGAACAGACTGGCATCTGGCATCCCTCAGACCTCCCCACATGGGGTAATTGGGGGGGATATTTGGAGGGGCTTGTCAGACTGGATCACCCCCGTTGCCTTCCCTGGAAGGTTTTGTGGGAGCATAGTGCTGTCCCACCCATAAATAATGTGTATTTAGACTTCCCAAATTTCTCTTGCTGAGAAGTTTACATAGAGCTTGTTGAGAAGTAGCATTGCCATGAAGCAAAGCACAGCTAGAGCCCCAACCCCACATTTCCCACAGGGAGCCCCACAGATGCTTTGGGGACACCTTGGCCTAGTCCTGCCACTGTCCAAAGGAAGCAGGTGGAGCTGCATGGCCAAGGGCTGAGCTGCCTCTGCAGTGAGGGACCTCACAGGGAGGAGAGGGGTGGGAAGGAGGTGTGAGATACCCGTGTCAAGCCAAGTCTGGCAGGTCCCAGGCCAGCACCCTAAATGTCTGTAAGAACAAATATTTATCTGCTCTAAGAAGCAAACACTGGATTTGATCCAAAGCCAGTTAAGATCAGTGCAAAAGTTCCCCTAAACCTCAGTGAGATTTGGGTCAGGGCAAAGAATGACTATTGTCAAGAGCAAATGCTTTTTTCTGATGGCGTTTGCAATGTGAGGAAGCGGAACAACCCAAGTTTTGTTTTTAATTTCCTTTCCTTCCTGACGGCTCAGCCATTACCAGAGTAGATTACATCTACCGTGCAGAGGAAAGCGTGGCACTTTCCTAAATGGTGGGTACAGATAGCTGTTATCAGCACTGGCTTCCCAGCAGCTTGCCTGACGTCATCGGTGATTCCCAGGCCTCTCCTTGCCTCAGAAATTTGGGATGGGCTTACCCAGTGCCAGTTGCCTGTGAGTCATCCTCCTCCATGCAGCATAGTCTGTACCTGCACAACAGCCAAGCAAAGGGAGATTTGAAGAGACGTCTCAAAATGTGTGAAAACTGCTCTTGCTAAAAGTGAAAGTTTTGCTGATGGCTTTTGAGGGGGCAGAAGTTGCCCAGGCAGTTCTTAGGGAGCTGTTGCTTTTTGGCCACTCTTTTCTTCCTGCTTTCCTTCACAGATGCGCAAACCATACATTGCGTTGCTGTTTAATTGTTCTGGGTTTTTCCTCCAAGACCTTTTGAAAAAACATGAAACAAAAGGAGAAAAATAAATTAGAATTGCTTATGTTCCCAGGGAGCCGTCAGCTGAGCTGGAAGCACTGGAGCACGGGTGGCGTGGGGCAGTGGGAGGGTTTGCTTGGCAGGGAAATGCCTGAACAGCAGGAATATGAACTTTTCACCCATTGTTCAGAGTGTCACATTCCATGGCAGGTGCTGTGTTTGGGATGGAGAATTACTCACGTATGTGTGTGTAACAGTTTGATCAGCTGGGAGGAGAGCGGGATTTGGGGAGCTGTGGGCTGTTGGGGTATCCAGCACCATACCTGATGAGTCTGTGTCCTCTAACCCTGGAAAATCCCTTCCCTGGATGATGCTAAGAGGAAAGAAAGGTCTTGAAATCCCAGGTGCTGTCAGCACAAGAGAGAAATGGAAGATGCTTTTAGAGACATGACAAAGACTGGAAATGCAGCAGTGGCACTCTGCTGCAGTCAGGTGAGAGGTGGGAAGGAGCAGTGGGGAATTTTGCATGGAAGAGCTTTTCAAATGGTGAGACAGACGTGTAGGAGGTCCAGTAGGGAGGAAACAGAGCTGAACTTTTGTTCCTGACTCATCATTGCTTCGAGAAGCAGCAAGCTGACTGTATTGACATAAAACCTCAGTTAGAAACGGAACGTGTTCTCATTTAAGGTGTGTGGGATGGGAAGGGATACCCCCAAGACTGAGGTTAGAGAGAGAGGGAAGCAGTTCTGGCAGCTCTTTCCTCCAAAGAAGGTGTTGTGTCTGTTCTGAACTCAGTACACAGCTGAAAATAAATAAACAAATAAAAAGGGAAGGTGGTGTTGCACCAACCTCCAAATGCCAGAATTCACATTTTACAAGTTCTGAGAATCGTATGTGTGAAGAGCTCATTGCACTCTCAGTTGTATGAGCTGTTGGGGCTTTTTTCCCAGTGTATTTTAGAGTATAAGGAGGTGCTGACTTGTGCAGAATTCAGGCAATGGAGGTCAAAATGTGCAAGAGCCTCAAAAGGGGCTCATGACTGTTGAGCAAACACAGGTTGTGCTCGCAGGTGGGGTGGACAGCTCACCCGAGCAGGGGAGAGAGGGCTGGGAAGAATTTTGTGCAGATCTTTAATGTATTCCTGCACTCTTCTGTAGGATCAAAACCACCCAGTATTAAAGGGGACATCAGCCAGCAAACTCAGAGCAGAGTTGCAGTCCTGTAGAGAGAGAGAAAAGTGCTCTGAAAGTATATTTCCATGCAAACCTACAGTTGGCACAATTCCTGGGAAATAACACAAGGAAATCTGCCTGTCTGTAGCTACAGAGGCGTCGTGGATTTGGAGAAGCAGGTGTTTGTGTTTAACGGCTGGGAGGAGACGAGCACAGCTCGAAGGCATGTGACTTCAGCCCTTCAAAAACCCGCACTTGGCGTCGCAGCGTGTGGCTTTTTTTCTTCCAAAGTGTCTTTGGTGGCTGCCTCCCAAGGTAATTAGCACAAGGGAAAAATTGCTTGCAAGGTGGAAATTGCTGGTTCAAGCCCACGGCTATGGCTGGTGTGCCTGCACCGTATGTTGAAGGTGTGGAATCCGTGGCTCGTGGGCTCGTGCGTCAGGGTGTAAATAGCCTGCCCTGGATTTGCGCGCTATAGTTAGGAACGTGCTTGTACCCACTTGTTAAACTGAGCTGACTTCTTCTGATGTGATAACAAGCAAGTTTCAGGGACAGGAATGTGAGCCAGAAGGGTAGGTGGAATAAGTGCCTTGTCCTTATTTTTCAGAGATCGCTCAGCATCAGCTTTTTGTGACACCCCTGACTGGACAGGACACGGGTTCATACTTTATTTCTTTGTTTCCTTTTTGCAGAAAGTGGCAGAAAAATTGACTATTAAGCTTCTTTTTCCAGACTTCTCCTAACCCAGCCTGAGGCTCTAATCTCTTGCAATGCGTGTCCAAACTACCTGTAAAACCTTTGCAGGAGGAGACAAATCTTTTGTGAGGATTAAGCAATATGCCTATCTTAAGGGATGCTGGTTTATAGAATAACCAGCATGAAGATGAGCATTTTGGAAGAGGGTGGAGACAGCACTGAGTGCAGGGAGATGTATTAAATCACTGTGTGGTGCATGTGTTTTTGTAGGCAGTGTCTGACCAGGATGCTTGCATGCACGGATGTGATTCTGCACACTGTTTATGTGTAGAGTGTGTGTAAATATTAAGAGACAGAGCATCAGAGTGATTGCAGCTTAAGTAAGAAAACACTGCTACAACAATGCCGCTGCGTTCATAATCCTCCGTGAGTGTTCACTGCTTTGGTTAAATATGCAGAGACTGATGGAGATTGCCGGTGGATTAGCTCTCGTGTGACTGGTGCCAGGGATTGATTAGCATAAGCAAATTTCTTCTCCAGCTACCCATCAGTAAGGAAGGAAATGCAGCAAGAGGTCCCTCCGCTGCCTGGGAGGGGACTGGGATGCTAGGGGGAAAATTGGAGTGGGGAAGAGTTGGTTCCCAGTGTTAACTGGTGTGACCAAATTAATCCCAAGACTTCTGTAGTGAGCACATCCCCATAGTTTGCCTTGCAGAGGTCACAAATTGGCTGCTTTAATTTTTGTTTTGCTTGCAAATGCAGTTTTGAGGGTTGTGGAGCTTTTCTCATTGCGTGATTTGTTTCCTTGCCATCTTTTTGGTGATCCTGTTTCAGCAGCTGGATAAAGGAGGGACCTAAAAGCCAATAGACACAGGGCTCTGGGCTGGGTTTTTGGTTGATTTGGGATTGCATTTTGTTTTGTGAGGGGGTTTTTTTGTGGGGGATGTTGTTGGTTTTGTTTTGCTTGGGTTTTCCTTCTTTCTGTGCTCATCAGAATGAGGTCACAAACCAGCTAATCAGTGTGTTTTTGTGCTGCCACAAGTGCACCTAGTCATTATGGAAAATCTGGGGCTGGATGCTGAGCTTGTGCTCCTAATGCAAAAGTCCAATCCCCTTCTGTGCCACTCTGCAAACATTCCGTGTGTGCATCAGGATCCCCTGGGACTGTCAGTTGTTGGTATAACACTGATCCTTTCACATGTAGCCTTGATAGTGCTGGGGACAGGGATTTGCTGATAAAACAAACCTAAGGCTTGGTAATAATTGAAAATGCATGGTGGTTCACCAGGCAAAATACCTGCTTATAGAAAACAGATTTCATCTCCAAGTCAGCAGACATTTCCTTAGAGAAATCCCGAATTCTGATGGAAATCAATATTTAAAGGGACCCTGATAGTCTGGGGAGAAACCTCCATGTAAGGTACTTTCAAGTTGGAGCAACCACTTTAGGGATTAACATCTGAATGTTAAATATAGGCTAGAAACAAAAACTGTGCTGAAGTAGTGAAATAGTCTTTTCCAGCAGGCAGGAGGAAGGCCACTGCCATGGGCTCTCTTTGCAGCCCTGGAAGAATCATATTAGAAGTTTGTTATATCTGTAGCATGGGTGCATGTTTTTATTGCTTCTTGATAAGTAAATGAAGCTCCCCAACCAGCTTTAGCTACAGTCATTAAGTCTTATTAAACACAGGGGTAAATCATTCTGCAGCATTTCTATACAGTGCTGAGTAGCTTGCATTAAGCCCCCAAATCTTCATGAATCAAGAGCAGATTTTACAGGCTGCTGAAACTGATTTGGTATATTGATGGAAAGGTTTGATCAGAGAAGAGGGGAGAATGGGAGATGTCCAAGGCTGCCTGATTTCAAACTCTGTAACTATTCCTTTCACTGGCTGGAGGCAGGGCATTCAAATATTAAACCCCTATATAGCTCTCCCATCACAAGTGGTTGCGTGGAAATGGGAGGATTCAGATTCAATTCAACACTTTCACTCTGCAGACTTTCTGGAGCTGCTCCACTGGCCCAAAAGCAGCTGCAGGTCTGTCAGTGTGAAATAGGATGTCTTGGGACAGCGCTGTCAGATCTTTCTCCAGGTGTTGTGTTGCACACACAGATGTGGCCAGTGAGCTGTAACAGTGGAATCAATGAGAAGAGCTCAGAACTAAAACTCAGTTTGTTCCAATACATTTTGTGTTCCTGATCACTAAAGCACTGCATAGTATTTGTGCATCTTGCAGCACGTCACAAGGAGTGACTAGCTTTTGTTAAAAGGTGGAAAAGTAATGAGATGCAGTGAATGCTCCATGGAAAGGGGATGGCTGAGCAGGGATTTCAGCCTCTCACTGCCTTGGGAGAGGCAGGATATCCATCCCTGTCTTTGGCATCACTTGAGCAACCCTAAATAGTGTCTGAGGGGTGTGCTGGTGTTGAGCCTCCTGAAGGCAAAACTAATGAATAACACATGTGCTACTGTACAGATGGGATGAACCCCCAGCCTCTTCACTCCTCCCCACCTCATGCCAGTACAGGGCTGGAACTGCTTTGATCCCCATCAGAACAAAGACTAAACATTAAAGTGAATTATCCCAAAGTTGTTCCTCATTAATCGACAGCTGCAGGCACTTGGAAACATCTGTCCAGACTGTTTGAACAGTCCCTTCCCTTCAGTGCACTGGGGAAGCAGAACAAATCAAAACACGCCACCGGTCCAACACCACCTCTTCACCTTTCCTACAGCCGGTGTGGGTGAGCAGGAGGTGGTGATGGGCAGCTGGTTGTGTAGACAGGGAGCTGAGTGGCAGGAAAAATCATGTCTTCCCATGGTGAATGAGCAAAGCTGGGAATGAGAGACCGAGGGCTGAGCAGGAATGCAGGAATCCCTGCCCTCCTGTGGGCATGGGCGGCTCGTGGGCACGCTGTCTGCCGGGGAGGATGGGCAGTGCTGGGTGACTCTGGTGGGTTTTGCCATGGAAAGAAGCCATCTGGGGTAGCAAACAGCCTTCCTCTACCCTTACTGTGCGTTTTTGAGCTTACATCAACTGATAGAAGTCAGAGAAAACCCACTGAAGCGAGGAGCTTCGCCCACCAGGTGTGACTGTGGAAGCTTTTATCCCAAGCCCTTCAGAGCTGCTACCTGGTGTGCAGGAGGATGCAGCATCCCCAGTCTGTACCAGGACACCTTTGGTTCCCACAGGCTGTGCTGGGCTGGTGTCTCTTTAAGGGCAGGTCACAGAGCACATGAATTACGATATTCCAGTAATCCCTTTACATTGGCCTGCCCGGTCCTCCACGCAGCGGGAAATGTGGGACAAGCAGGGTTTTGAGATTATCTCGTGCTTTGCAAAGCCAGTTTCCTTTGTGCTTTTAGAAAGAGCTTGGTCCTGCACAGGCAGGGGCCTGGGGGTGACGTTCCTGGCCGGATGCTGTCCCATGACCACAGCAGCACTCTCAGGACCATGGCAGGTGGGCTCTGTGTGATGCCCTCCCCCACACACCCCAAAACCTGTGTTTTGTGATGGTCACTGAACCACCCAGTTGCTGACAGAGATCACATGTAGCTCCCTGATCCCTTCCTCCACAGGAATGTAGTTACTTGATGCAAGGACAAGCTGTTTTGCAGCAGTTTCCCACACCTTCCAAACTGATCAGCTCTTTGCCCACCAAAGCTGTCCCTTAGGATGGTGCAAGGGGGAGGACGTATTTCTCTGACCACGTGCTTTGCTGAAGGTGTGCTGCTCCTTCAGAGCACAGTGAATAATCTCCTGCATTCTTCAATTTCATGGAAATGCCAAGGCAGGAGCAACTTGGCTCCAGGGGACCCAGCAGATGACAACTCCATAGCTGAATAAAGCAGGATCCTCTGCTACACCAGGGATTTGCCCGTGGTTGGGAAGCACTGTGTGAGTCACTGCTGATGGTTCCTGCTCTGATAGCCAGCCCTGCTGTGGGAGATGCTGCTTTTCCTTCTCCTTTCTCACCTACCCAGCTCACCTTTGCCTGGCATATGTTGGCAGCTCTCCAAAATCAATTTCCTCATGTCCTCAGCCTCTGGTGAGGCTGAGGCTTCGAAGCGAAATGACTTGGTGTTCTTTAGCTGCCCACGTGGTTTTTATCCTGAGCCCTGACTTGTGCTGAACCTGCTCTTATTCCTCAGTGAACTGTACCTGAGATGCCCCTCGCTGCACCTCGGTGAGACTGGCAAGCCTTGCAGAGTCTCCCTCGACGTCTTATTTCCAGCCAGGAGGGATTCTCCTGGGAGTTACTGTCCCCAGTTAATTCATTACAGGGATTGAGTTGATGGTTCACCTGTTTTACCCTGCGAACAACACAGGTTTGCTCATGTTTCAGGATCCTGTTGCTGCTGGAAAGCAACTTGAAACACCAAAGGACAGCTCTTTATTACTGAAGTACTGGCAGCCTTTATCCCTGTCTCTGCAGTTTGGTTCCTGTGCACTTTGCATGACTCACTGAGCATCTCTGTGCCACCGTCTCTCCACAGATGTGGTACCTGCTGCTGCTGCTTCCCTTTGCTCTGATGGAAAACTGCATTATCACTCTTGGCCTTACTAGTGATAAAATCTCATCACAAAATGTCAGATCTAATACTTCCCTCTGTCCCAGTCCTTTCCTCAGCCTCTGGAAGATGTTAGTTGACAGGACAAAGTAGGATTTGGCAAATTGTTCCGTTTGAAAAGATGGGGAGGAAAATAGTTCTGATTTCTCAGTGCAGCCCCACTTGCTACTTTTTTTTTTTCCTGCCTCTTTGGGAGGCAGGGAGACTGATGAAGGGGGTAGAGCAGGTAAACTGAAAATTATTAGTTGTTTTCAAAATAAAATATAATTGTGCTCTAAAAGGACACAAACTGGAAGGAAGTATTTGAGAGTTACCAAACAAAACATTTGAATTGTCCCAAGGCAGAGTTGCTTTGTTTTTTAATTCACTTCTCTGGAGTATTCCTAAGAATTGCCATAATTTAGTAAGAATTTAAAAAATAACTCTGAGGTTAAAAATAAAAATACCATTAAATTTCAGTACCTATACTGATCACTGGTTTTATTGGTATCAGCAGGAGTTTCCCAAGAGCCTGGTGGAGCCAGGGTAGGACCTTTGATCTGTTTGCTCCTGGTATCGGTGTCCTCTGGCTCCATCAAATCAGACTGATCTAAAAGTTAGAGGGAAACATAGGAAAAGACCAGGCAAGTGGTATTAAAGCTAGCCACAAATTCAGCACATCTTAATCCTTAGCAGCAGCCCCAGCACTGGGAAAAGGGCTTTTGCAAGATCTCCTTCTCTACTAAGCAGCAGCTTTGTGGTTGCATGACGAGGTGGGTGATGTGGAAAGTGTTCTCCTAATAGCGGGGGTGGTAGCAGTTGTGCAGGATTTCTCAAAAGAGGAAGGATGTCTTAAGCTAATTCTAACTTGCCTAATTTCCCCTTGTGTCCTCAATTCCACATAAATATTCAACCACAGGCATTATCCCAATTGCTTAATAGCCTACTTTTTGTGCCCAGCAGCATGCCCGGTTTTGAGCATGGTCCTGCTCTGTACAGACCCTGGACTATTCATTGTGACAGTCCATGCCTTGGGTTTTTCCACAATCTCCTTGATTTGTGAATTAAAGTGTAAAATACTATTATTACAGCTGTAGGATTTTGCTGGAGTCTCAAAAAAAGATAAAAAAGGGCATGGGGTGAACTGGTTGTTTTCTTGATTTCAGGACGAACTGCAGAAAAAGAAAAAACACAATTAACTTGTGGGGGTTTTTTTTAAGCTAGCCTAGAGGTGAATAATAATTTAATAGCTTTTGTAAGATGTTAGATAGGTGTTTCAGTAGATGCTCTATCCCACATTGCCCTCTAGTGAGGACATTGCAGAGCAAATCGTGCCTTCCTGCAGCCACGAGGATGTGAAATGTGGTATTTTAATAACTGAGGACAGGACTTGTTTCTGACATAGTGGTTTCGAGCTGCAGTAGTGTGGGGAGGGGCAGCGTTCATCCATCACCTGTGCCTGTACCTGCACTGGCCATGGCTTTCTGGATGTTTGCCTTTTTCTGAGCTACTTGTCTCTGCAAGCATCTCCCTGGTGCTGCTGGATCCACCAGCCACAGGTCCCTGCTCTCTTCTGCTTTGGGAAAAGGGGGAAATAATTCCTGTTTGGTTTTAGTGAAGGATGATCTTTTTCCATGTTCTTTGTCTTGCACTTTGCTCCATGAAGCACACACCAGTTTTTGCCTGTACACGCGTGGTCAGACAACTCTGTGGTTTGGAGATCATCACAGGACAAACTTCCATCCCTCCTCAACCCAACACTGGTGCATCCAAAAGTGCTGCCTAGAGGGTAGAACCTTGTCCTTCTGCCTGAGTAGCTCCATTTGTCATCTCCCCAAATTATATAGGGCCCAGCATGTCCTTATGTGCTTGGCCATAATTACATAGAAAGTTGTAGTTAACGTGCAGTTTTCAAAGGTATTTGAATACTGTCTCATTCATCACAGGAGTAGCCATGGCAATCTCTGCTAGATGCTGTCTCATTAAACTCTATGACTAAAAACTTAACAGTTATGAAACAGTGTGTCCTAAAACGTGTGATTTTTTGCCTGCAGACAGGGAAGGGGCACAGACTGTGTGTGTATTTGGCAGATGCGTGGGTGACAACAGTGCCCTGTGTCAGTGCCACCCTCCATGGGGCTGCAGGACCCCAGGAACGCTGTCGTGTTTTGGGAGCAAGGATGAGCAGCACTGTCACCCAGCCTGCTCCACATGGCACTTGGGGGCTGAATGACAAACACTAATGCCATCTAGTGACCAAAAAAAAGCGCGACACGGATATCTTATAAAATCCTGTTGGAAATTGTATAGCCCCAAATAGGGCTGGGAAGGAGGGGAGATGGGGCTGAGTGTGCTGGGAAAAGAAATCCCTTTTTCTCTGCTCTCCCAGCCTGTCTTTTCCCTCATTTCACATCCCATGAAATGCTTTTGCAGGTAACCAGAGATCTCCCACGTGAGGCTTTATAGATCCCCAAAGGAGCAAGGCACAGGCTTCCTAAGCAGCTCTGTTGCTCGAGGAGCACAAATTCCCCAGGTTACTCCTGGATCATGGAGCACAAATCCAACACCCCAGGACAAGGTGACTGCAGGAGGGGCAGTGGCTGGTCCACTTGTGACATGGACATCACGGGCAGAGAGACCCTGGGGACTAATTTAAGCTGGCAGCACAGGCTGCAGTGTGGTGCTGTTGCTGCAGCTTTGAGCTTGGCAGAGACAAGACAGGGGCTGGCAGCTCCTGCTGCTGCCCTGACAGCAGTGACTCCTCCCTGCAGCTCCTACAGCCTGGCACTTCTTTTCCTCCCACCACCTTCGTTTGTCCCTCGTGCTGCTGTAGGTGAGAGCCGTGAAGGCGTTAACGTTCCAGGTTCCTGTGTGAGCAGCTGGCTGGAGGCACCTCTGCTTTGCCCCTGGTTATTAATCCAGCCAAGTCCCAGTGCCAACAACCTGGAGGAATTAGTTTGCCCTCTGCATTTTAAAAATGAAGGTGAAGTTGTTTCTGACCAGTTTATTCTGCTTGGCTAAGCTGGCAGGTGTGGTTTGCCTTGCCTGGGGATGGTGGTCTGGGAATTTTTTTTGCAGCTCTGGTAATTTCTGCAGCTCCTGAGAAATGCACAGAGAGGGAACTTGGGAATTTAAAGTTTCCAGATAAGGAATTTGAGGGCTGAGATAGCTGTGTTGAAGTGCATTATAAATGCACTGAGATGCCAGGCAACACCCCCAGGGAGATTAGGAGAGTGAGCAAAGCACCCAGATGCAAATAAGATCTTTCATGGGCCATTTCTGAAGTGCAGTGACACCAAGAGTGGTGCTGGCACATCTCTGCTGGGGTGCCCCCCTCGCCAGGCACATGGGTCCATCAGCAATGCCTTGCCCCAGAGGGAACAAGCAGGCTCTTGCTCTGCTCTACACTGCTCAGACTGGGTCCCTGTTCCCTTCAGAAAGCGATTTACAAGGGTCCTTGTGGGACTTCTTGTTGTTCTTCCCAAATGTTCTATCCCAAATGTGAAGGTACCAAATATGTTCTTATTGTTTAATTTACAAATGTTTTGTGTTGTCTTTGCTGCTTCTTTTCCTGGATTATCCTTGTGTCCCCCCGCCTTTCTGCCCTGGATAATTGAGAGCTGGCGCTGTGCCTGTAGCAATCCTGTTTCAGGGCCAAAATGGGAGTGAAAATAAATGCTTCTAAATACTGTATTGAAACAAATAAGTAATTTACTCATAATAGCTCTTCTCCTGGCATTACACTGGCAATTTCATGCAGGTTTTGCAGAAAGAACAAGCAGTTGTGAGAGGCTGGAAGATCCACACACCTTCATGAATATTTGCCGTGTGTGTCTGATGGGGAGGAGAAGGGCTTCACAAATTTGGTAAAGTGCTCCTACTTCTGTAAAGGGACTTTATCCAGCAGTCTGTGACAACGCTCGTTTCAGAGATTTGCTGTCCCTAATGTCTGAAAATTCTGTCTACCAGCATTTTAGCTGGAGGTGACAAAGGCAGGCTTGCCCGTGGGGAGAAGGCAGGTCTGCTTTACCTTGTGCTGTTGAGTAAGACATCTTTTAGAGCAGCCAGCCGACCAAAACACAGCATATGTCCACACTGTCTTCTCAGCTCAATAGAAATCCTTCAGCATTATCACACCTCCATCTGTTCATTTTCCTGAAGAGATATGGAAAAGCAAAACACATTTAGGGTGCTCTTTTGCCTGGAGCAGTCAACACAGAGACTATCCCTATCTATTTGGTATCAGTAAGGTAAATACCATCTTACAGGAGACAAGCAGAACAACTTGCAATGAATAACCAGAGCCTAGTACTAATCTTCTCTTTTCTCTCTCCTTGTAGGGATCCTGTTTACGATGCTGGTATTTGGACCAGCCTGTGGATTTATCTTGGGCTCCTTCTGTACCAAAATCTATGTGGATGCTGTCTTCATTGACACAAGTAAGGAGAACTGGGTTTGATTTCGAATCAAATACACTGAAGTTATATCAGCAGGACAGAAATGTTGATGCTCACAAGCAGGAAACTGTCTGTCATTCCATCTTCAGTGTCTCTTGCATGTATGAGCGTCAATTTAGAAGGTTTTTAAGACTGGGATTCAAAAGGTTTCAGCTCTGTCCTGATAAATAACAGATTTGTAGTGATTAAAATTTGTTCCCTTCTGTGGGTTTTCTACTATGAGATGGGTTTCAGCCCAGCTCTTAGAGGACACCTTGAAATAGCACTGTGGCATTGTCATGCCAGGGGAGCTGTGTCCAAAGCATGGGGGGAGATCTGGAGAGCTGCCACCCCAGGGTGTGGGGGGACCATCCACATTCTGATGGAGCCACACCAGTAAGACCCGTGCCCAGCACCTTCTGCCCATGACCCTGCTTGGATGGGCAGCTTCAGTCCCACAACGTTATTGCTTTTCTCCAAAGCATTAATTAATTATTGCTCATCTCGACTTCACTCGGGTTAAAGCAGATAGTTTGCAAATTGTCCTTTTGTTCATTTAGACCAAATTCTGCTTTTATTGGTACCTGCAGTATGTGTTCTTTGCCATGAGAGGGCAACATGTAACAGGCTGTTCTCTTCTGCTCCCCGGCCTTCTGGCTGCACACGGCAAACCTGATGCTTTATTCCTTTCTTCAGCTGTTCGGATGCTTTTTCCACAGTTCTCAGCTCCACTGGATCCCGCAGACCCTTAAGCAGGGGTTTTGTCCCTTGAAGGGTGCATTTCATCTCTATGATGTTGCAAATACATCGTCACAGGGTGCATTTGGATAGAGTTGAGCCTTGCAGGACTCAGAACAGAATTGTGCAAATCTGGAAAAGTGTTACTGCCGTTTTTCAGTCTCACATGCACATGGCAGCTGAAGAAATGTAAATAATATCAAATGAGAAAGAAGTATCTTTTGGGATGGCTGAGACATTTGGCTGCAGTTTGGTCAAACACCACATGGCCCCTTTTCATTCCTTGGCTTTACCGAAGCCTCGTTTGACAGAGGAGCTGTTTGAAACCTGTTAGATTTTTGACCATTTAGTATAATTTTCCCTAAAATGTGAATGTACAGAACAAAATATTTTGCCTCCCAGTAGGTGAAGCTGTGGAACTCCTCACCATAAGGTGCTAAAAATCTCCAAATGGATTTTAAAGCAATTGGACAAGTTTATATACACAAACGATGAACACAGCACCAAATTTAGCTTAGAAAGCCCCCAGGCCACAAGAATAATGTATGCTGACTTTATTCTTGTAGACTTTCTGGGCAGCTGCAGCTGGTTACCATCAGAGGCAGGACGCTGACCAAGCTAAAAAGTTAATTTGATGTCTTCTGGCCATTTTTAACATAAGACATTGCTCAGTATTTACAGCTCAAAAAGCCCCAGACAAATACAGAGCCGCAGAGGAGAGCTGTAAAATGTTACTGCTGAGAAGCCTGGAAGGGCTGTGGCTCAGCTACTTGACAGGGAGGGTGCAGTGCTCCCCAGCTCCAGGTCCACCTGGCTTTGGCCATGGTCATTTGCTGTCATGCAGAAGCTGGGGCACACATGACCTCTGTTTATTTTTGTATGGGAAAAAGTTTCCACTTTGCAGCTGGCTCTGCCTTGCAGCTCGAGGTGGCACAAGGAGAACAAGCTCCAGGGGGCTGAGCCTTGTCCTGCTCCCTGTTTTGGGCAGGTGTGGGATGCCAGGGCATGGTGCTGCACTGTCTGCCACCCAGCAGCTATTTTAGGAAGGGAATATGAAGAAGGCTCTGATTGGCCTGACTCTTCACACTGTTGTGTTCCCAAGAACCTGAAAAAAATGCACTTCAGGCAGGAGGAAATAAGAATCCAGTCCCTCCACAACACTATTTTTCAAACTTTATCTCTATTTGAGAGCTATGTGTTATTTTCCCTAAGGAGAAAAGAGTTTCCTTCTGTCTCTACTTGAGAGACAACTTGATTGCCTCACTTGAGACAGATTTTTCAGAGTGGCAGTAACCAGACAGCCGCCATGAACAGAGGAGCTTGTTATTCCAGCCACGTGGACCTGGGTCTCCCCCAGGAATCGGCTCCAGCACTGGGCACCCTTGTGGCTGTGGCAGTGAGGCAGCTGTTAGGAACAGAGTTTTTCCTCTCCTGCTGTTTATTTTTATTTCCCCACACTGACTCAGACCCTTCTTATACCTTGATCTCTACTGAGTGATGGCCTACAGCATACTCTTGCCTTTTATTTTGCTTTTCTTCATTTTCTGATTATTTCTCGACCTTCCTGAGCCTATTTGATGCAATGGGTGGGTTTCTTTTCCAATATTTAGGACTGTTTCACCCTCCACACATTCAGAGGTGTCCCTAAAGCCCAAATGCCGATCTCTCTTTTGCTGAAAAGAGCTGTGAATTCAAAGCAGGGGGAGCACTGAGCTCCTGGGAAGACAGGGTAAGCAGGGGTGGAGATGCAGTGTCCTTGTCTGTGCTGCTGCTTCTCTGTGCCAGTAGGTGTGTCAGGTGAGTGTGACACACTAGGACAGGGATGTCCAAAACCTCAGTACCAGTACAGGGGACACTGACTGGTACACAGCAGCTTCCTAGAGCTGGCAGAGCCAAGAGCACTGGAGAGAAGCTCTGATTACAGGGTGCTGCAGAAGCTGGATGTACCATCTAGATAGAAGAGATGGGAGCTGGTCCTAAGGATCTCTTGGATGTGGAGGTCACTGTGCGCTGGTGGCTCACACGCTACAGCTGTGGGGTGCACTGTGGGCTCCCACCTTGTGTCTTGTGCCCCTCATCAGCCAGCAAAGGCCCCGACAACCGCCTCGCAGCCCACAGGATCCTTCACACCGTTGTCCTCCCCTCCCCGTGGCCAAGCCCCTGACTGGTGTTTGCTCCCCCCACAGGTAAGCTGGACATAACCCCGGACGACCCTCGGTGGATCGGAGCGTGGTGGGGAGGCTTCCTGCTCTGTGGTGCCTTACTCTTCTTCTCGTCCCTGCCGATGTTCGGGTTCCCGCAGTCGCTGCCGCCGCGGCCGGAGCGCGCCGGGGAGAGCGAGCAGGCCATGCTGCCCGAGCGGGACTACGAGCGGCCCAAGCCCAGCAACGGCGTCCTGCGGCACCCGCTGGATGGGGAGAGCAGCACCACCTGCTTCCAGCAGCTGCGAGGTGAGACGCTCCTCGTGTTTCTGTGGGGCTCAGCAACAGGTCCTCTTGTCCGCCCAAAAGTCCCCCAGAAAATCAGTAGCCTGAAGTTTCAGTCCCTAGGTTGTAATTAATTATCACTGGCATTGTCCGCGTTTGAAAGAGAGACTTGGTTCAATTTGAAAGCTTTGGGGTTTTTTTTAAGCTGCAAGTCTTCATGGTAGTCCTGCAGAATTGGTAAAAAAAAACGAAGGGGTGCACAGTTGCCAGAGCAATTTGTGAACTTCTCTGCAGCATGCTGTCCCTGCTCCCCTCTGCCTCCCAAAATGGAGAGCGAGCCAGCAAGGGCACTTAAAAGAAATTGGGAGCTCCCAGCATCTGAGCTTCAGCTTAGTGCAGTCCCAGATACAAAGCAATGAGTGCTGGGCAGCACCACAGCTCTTAAACTGAAATGGGAAGAGGGAGATACCAGCCCAGAACAGCAGCAAAATGGCAGGGCAGAGCGTGATTTGTAGCAAATTAGAGAGAAAGCCTCACATCGTGTCCTGCAGTGATGGAAATGGAGGTGACTCTAATTAAAGTCAGCTGAGGATCCAGCATTTCGTGGGAGAGTGTGGGCAGATATCCCTTCTCTAGGCTGCACTGGAAAATCCTTAATCTGAAAGGGTGTTTCTGTAGCACTGGTGGCTGCTTCCCACTCCCTGTTGCTGTGGCAGAGTGGGTTTCATTACTGCCTGATGCATTTAGATAAATGAGGACAAAATCACTTACTCCCTATGCAGTCACTGTAATTGGGAGTTGGATGAAGAGTGGGTGGGAAGGAAAAAGAGACTTCGAGGAAAAAAGTGTTGTCTAAATAAAAAAAAGCCTTGAATAGTTGATGCGGTTGTTCATTAAGGGAAGGTCAAAGATGTGAAATTTTGACTTGGTGAGGAAATTCAAAAGAAAGGTAGAGGGATAAATTGTTTGAAACTCTGTCAGTAAAATTAATTTCTTCATCCTTTCATCCTCGTTGCAAGGATTTTCTCTTGAGTGGGCTTTTCCCATGGTAGGTCCATATGGATAGTTCTGAGGCTTTTGTTGTGTACACATCAGAGTGTCTGCTTCTGGCCACTCAGCTTTTGGACTGGAAATGCTTGCAGGTTTTCATCTAGAAAAATGAAAGAATGTGACGTATCCCTGCTGCATGGAGGGGCAGCAGTTCAGCCTGAGGATGGTGCTGAGCATCTTGCACACAGGGAGGCCGTGGGGGGTTCACTGAGCATCTGTTGCTCATTGAAGTAGAGAAATGAAACTGCCACATCCATATGCTTCAAGTATTGATTACATCAGGAGGCACCGCAGTCCTCCACGTTAGCCCTCTCGCTGCAGGTAACCCCATTTCGGATCAGTCGGTATTCCAGGAGCCTCTTTGTAGATGGACTTTGAAATAAAATTTACATCACATCAAATAAGACAAGGAATGACCTTTTTAGTTATTCCTTTGAGGCTGTCACAGACAACACGGAGTTGGTAGCTGGCATCTCCTTTCAAGTCCCTTGCCACTGTTGTCACAGTCGGAATGTGGTCCAGAGTCGTGTTGCTGAAGTGCCTGCCTGGAGATGTTCAGAAATTCCATAAGGGAAGGCAAAAACACCTCGTCCTGCCTGATGAGCAGTGTTTCAGGTGATGGTTAAATCTTTCTGTGGGTATACATTACTTTGGTAGCAGCTGAAATATCTGTATGTATTCCTTTGTGGCAGGTCCTAGTATCCTTAATCTATTTGTTGATTCTCCTTTGGAGAAAGTTAAGACTGTTTAGGCTTTTTCCTAGGATAAAAAGAACTCTTAAATATATACAGAGCTTAAAAGTATGTATGTGCGTGTATAGTCATGTCTTCTGTCCTAATATGGCCTTGGATTTTGCATGTGTTTGTGAAGCTGAACAGAATCCGTGGAATCATAGAATGGCATGAGTTGGAAGGGACCTTGAAGATCATGTAGTTCCAACTCCCTTGCCATGGGCAAGGACACCTTTCACCAGACCAGGCTGCTTGAGAGCTCCATCCATTCTGGCCCTGAACACTTCCAGGGATGGCACAACCACTGCTTTTCTGGGCTTTTCTTACCTGTACCGGGGGCTGGGACCAGAGATGCTCCTTGGTGTTTGTATGGCCATAACTCTGACTCATTCTTAGCAAGCGTTGTCTCTGCAGCTTGTCCTGGGCAGGGCTGTTCCTGCTGTAAGTCCACATCTGCATGGAGGTGGGGATTGTCCATCTCTTCTGCTAGTGTGGAGAGGAGGAGTTGTTTCTCTGGATTGATTATGCAAACACCCGCTGTATCAACAGCACATCCTTAGAGGATGAACTGCATCTCTTTTTTGGCTACTGAATGAGCTTTATCATTTTTTATTACATTTTTTCCAATCCTTGCAGCGACTGCCACAAGAGAAAGGACGTGGTAGGAGAGGAAACAGGGCAGTGTCAGCTGGGGACATGCTCTGAGCTGGGTCAGGGCTGTCAGCTAGAGACATGGCACGGCTGGCATGTGGGAGGATGCTCCAGACACCACAAGATCTGCTGAAAGTCAGTGAGATGGAGGGCTGGCTGAGATTCCTTGGCTTTCTCTAGCCTTAGCACGCAAAAAAAGCCAGGACTAATATAAAAGGAACATGCTCAAAGTATCGATCTTTTGCATCTCTGTCAAGGTCTAAGCAGGAGGGAGGGCCCAGCTTTTGGGAAGCCCTGGCATCTCTTCCTGTGGGGTATTTTCATGCCAGGAAAAGAAGCATTCTTAAGAGGAGCTGCAAACTTGAAATGAAAGTGGTGCCTTTGAACGGCAGAGGTGGGGAGGCAATCAAAGGCAGCAGAGGCAGCGGGGGGCTCTGCACTGGGGCATGGCAGCTCAGGCAGGAAAGCTTTGGGACGGTCCTGAGAGCTGCTTCCCTTTGCTAAACTGGCACATGAGTGCTGCACCGCTTTGCCTGATTAGTATTTCAGTTCAGCAAAGCAAATCCATTTGGGAGCACAGAGGAGTGAAGGATTAACAGCAGCGGAAGTCTGGATAAATGCTGCCATTGCTCTTTGCTCCCGCCTGGCAGGGTTGTTGCAGCCCTGCGCTCTCCGTGTGGTCTATGAGAGCGCTTCAGGCATGGGCTGTGCAGTCCCTGCTCTCCTGGGGTAAAAGCTTTGCTTTCCTATCTCTGCTCTGCCTTGGAGACCTCTCTGCTCCTCGGGGCCAGAGAAGATGCTTGGCTGTGTCAAGGTACCTGTGCCCTCTGCTCCTGTCTGTCCAGCATGTGCCCTCTCACTCGCTGCCTCTGACACACCACCTGCTCTGGGACGTGCTTGGAAATAGTTCATTAAAATCCTTTTTTTTTCATACAGAAATGTCACGTCTATTGAATTGAGCGGCCAGTTCTGATGAAATTTGATTTCAGAATGCTTCCTCGGCATCATCTTTAACACCTCTGAAACATTCTGCCCTAAATGCATTCTGTTTTGCAATGGTTTAAACCAGAAATTCGTTACATTCTGCTGCTCTGTCTAGCAAGAGAGATTAAAATCCTAAAAGGATTGAAATTGATATGGAATCCTCCAGGTTTGGAAAGAGAAGCTCATTCACAAGGAATTAAAAGAAAACTCACTGTGGAATTAAATGAATTTCAGAACTGTAAATTCCCTAGATTTGGAAACATTTTGGTTTCTTTCCAGCTTCATTTTCAAGAGTGTAGGAGAGCTGGGATGTACAGCTGACAGCTGCCTTGTCTTCTGTTCAATTCCTTCCTTCTCTGTGTGCCAATCTGCTGAATACCTAGGGAGGGAGCCACTCTGAATCTGGGATTTCTCTCCCAAAAAGTGCTCTCTGGGAGCAGACACATAGTGCTAGGCCAAAAGCTCCCAGCTGTGCAGGGAGGGCCTGGACCATGGGGAGCCTGTAATCCTCAGTGGGCATTCATGGGATTGGGCAGGATTAAAGGCTAACAGGAGTAGTTTTTAACTCCAGATTCTCATGAGTGATAGTGACAACCTTTTGGAGAGGGCTCCATCTATCCCTTCATTCACGGCCACAGTGGTGAGACTTTGGCCCAGGTTTAGACTTCAACACCTTTTTGGATTTGGGTCTTGTCCCCCTGTGAACATCTAAAAGGCTTGCTCAGAAATCCAGGTCTGAGGTGAGAAGGTGAAAAGGTAATAGGTGATCATGAAAGGCATCAGGTCCCATCAGTCTTTGAGTTTCCTTTGGCTTGTGTTTCATGAGGGTGAAGGTATTGTTGTCAGGTTCTTCTTGGCTGTTTCCAAGCCAGCATCTTGTTGTCAGCACCTTTGATAAATTCAGAAAGGCCTTCAGCCTGCACACCTCAGGGCTGAAGCTGAGCAGCAGCTGAAGGCAGGCAGAACATGTCTCTGGAAAGATACTGTGCTTTTCCATGAGTTCTGTGTCACACGTGAGGGAGGTTTATGTCCCCCTCTGAAGTTGAGTAAGGGTGGTTCCTGCAGGGAAGATGATGGACTAGAAGGACCTGCTTTCCATTCTTGAGAACGTTACTGCTGCTTCAAGCTTGCATCTTGTCAGGAAGGCTTTTATTACTTAGGTATCATGCTTTTTCTTCATATCCTTCATTATAATTTTGCCAAGGCCACGTGGAACTTCAGCATACTAAATTTACCTGAATTTATCTTCAGCACCTCTTGCCTTACTCCGTATTCTCTTTTACAGGAGCTCCTCTTTCCAGAATGTATTTTCTTCTTGCTGTCTGTGCTGTTTTCTTCATCCCTTTTTCCTCAAGCCAGGTGGAGATTTTGCCTTTTGTTTTCTCTTCAGACCTGAGGCTTGCTGCTGACATGGGTAGTAGAAAGTCGTATTTTGGCTCAATACTACATTTTGCCTTTCCCTCACCACACTGTCCTAGGTGGACTGGGCTGTAAACCTCCCTCTAATTTATTACTTCGCTTTCTGTGTTCTTCATCTTTACTGCAAATTGAAAACATGTCTCTGTAGGGTGCTCCAACCAGAAACAGGGGCCTTGGTGATTGTAATGTTCCAAACAATTCATTTCAAGCACCAACGTGCTGATTATAGTTTGTCGTTTCTGGAGAGTAGTTAAACCTCTTGTAATGAGGTTGCCAATTATCCCCGGTACTCCCCGATGTGCAGTGACAAATCAAAGCTACTTGGTGAACGTAAGCGTGTGCATTTGTCAAGCCCCTGGCCTGTCACCCACAGGGGCCCCACGGAGGGAGACAGGGAGGGTGTTTGATGCCTTGGCACGGGTGTTGCTTGAGTGTGAAAAGGTGGGAGGTCACGGGGTTGGTGGGGAGTGTTGGAGAGTTTCAGGACATCCACACAGGTCCCTCCCAGCCTGTGGATGATCCTGTGACCAGCGCTGCACATGGATGGTCTGAGGATTTGGGTTTAAAGTACTTCAGCAGTGAAAAGAGGTGTCGTGTTCTCTTCAGTGCATCTTGGCAGGGCGGTGGGAATCGCTTTTCTGCTGCCATTTCTGGAGCGTATTGGGTGCCTCAGGATGAGGATGTTAAATGAGCTCGTCCTTCTGGGAGTGGGAGGCTGAGTCTGTCTGTGCCGTGTCTGGTACAGCTTGGGGGTTCTCCGAGTAGATTTTTCAGACTCTTTGGACTCCAAAAGACTTTTCCCACTTGGCAAATGGACTTCAGTTGAGATTTATAGCTCCAAAGGGCTGCTCCAAAGTGTTCAGGTAACCTTTGAGCCCGTAAGGTGCAGGGTGACTTTTACCATGACTCCTGCTGGGTTGGGTCCAGTGAAGAAGCACCATCCTTAGCTGTTGTGTTCCCCAGGGCTTCACTGTCCCCCATCAGACATTTCCATTCCTGCTCCATACCCAGCACCATATGCCAGGCAGCTGAAAGGACGTCACTCTAGTCTACTGAGAGATTTTTAAACTTCGCTGCTGACTTTTAATCTTTTTCCCAGAGGTATTTCACCCCAAGAACTGAGACAGATAAGGCAGCAGCAGGTGTCAAATGATTGATCTTAACAAATGGCAGTAGCAAGATGAAAGGATATTCAATTCTGTAGGGAGCCTCCTGTCATTTCCCTTAGAGATGAAAGAGAACGAGCTGGCCCTGGCTGAGGAGATGGTGGAGGCTGCCAGACACTGCTTGAGTTGTCTGTGCACTCTTTGCACTGGGTTTTGTGTCACACCTGCCTGCTGGTACAGAGTCCTGTTGCAGTAGACAGTGGTCAGACATGCAGGGGAGGACAGGATCTGTCCCAGAAAACTCACAGGGAGGAGAAGCAATGATCATGGAATCAGAGTCACAGAAGTATTTGGGTCAGAAGGGACCTTAAAGATCATCTTGTTCCAGACACCTCACCATGGACAGGGACACCTTCCACTAGACCAGGTTGCTCAAAGCCCCATCCAGCCTGGCCTTGAACACTTCCAGGGGCATCCACAGCTTCTCTGGACAACCTGTTCCAGTGTCTCACACCCTCACAATAAAGAATTCCTTCCTTATATCTAATCAAATCCCTCCCTCTTTCAGAGTAAAGCCATTACTCATTGTCCTGTCACTACAGGCCCTTGTCAAAAGTCCCTCTCCAGCTCTCCTGTAGCCCCTTTAGGTGATGAAGTGCTGTCACTTGTAGCCCAGCACTGCCAGGCAAGTGAGGGGTTCCTCTCCTATGTGAGATGCTGCAATAACTCTGCAAATTTTTCGTTGTCCACCCCAAGCACAGAAGATGGATTTTGACCTTGGTAGTGTGTGATGGTTGGGTGCCAACTTCAGAAATAAATGTCCATGATCTTTAACTCCCTCCTGCAAAAGGCAAGCTGTCATCACTATTGTTTGGTGGATAAAGTTAGAGCTAGACCTTAGTATCTTTGGATTTAAATTGGCACAAAGATACATCTCAAGGAATCCATTAATCTTGAACGAGCTGAACTCCCAGGGCACAACAGGCATTAATACCTTAAATATGGCTTTTCAAGCCCAGTACTGCCAAGTCCACCTTTGCATTTTCTATATTTTTCCTGGCAAGAAGGGGAAATTCTGTAGGTGGCCACCAAAGAACTGAAGGAAGCAGCAGGTGGCTTCTGAAATTTATCCATGTCTGAATTCCCCCATCCCCATTCCTCCCACACAGTATTTTTTTCTCTTTTTCTTTTCTTTTTTCCCCTGTTCTGCTAAAAATTACTATGCCTCTTGCACCTTAATTATGTTCAGCAAATCTTCAGGAAGCAAGAATTTTATATAGCTTGGAAAACATTTCTGATATGAAGAGACCAGAAACTGTGGAGTGACCTCTTCCAAAAAGGTTAGCTCAGACCTAATTATAACCCTTTTTTCCACTGTCCCCAAGAAAGAACCAAGGGCACCCAAGCAGAGCCTTGACAAAGAGCTGTGCATTCTCTGCTGAGGCCAGTGCAAAAAAATCCCTGAGGGAAAACAGAAGCCAGCACCAGAGAAACATCATCTGCCAGCCCCTGGTACACTGTAGGGAATGTGGGGGATGGATTTTCAAAATGCAAATAGGGGTCCATTGAGGCTTCACTACACTACATCAAGGTAATTTTCAAACTTAATGATTTTCACATTTAATTCAGGGAGAAATTAGTCATCAAGTATTGAGACAAAGCAAGGCTCTCTTCTGTACTGGGATGCTCTCCTCTTCAAGGTGTGTTATCTCGACAATAATTAAAATGTTCGCTGGAGTAGAAAACGTGCGATCTGATTCATTAGCCAGATTTGCCTTTGTAGGGTAACTCCTGTTTGCCTAGGGGAAATTGAGATGGGCTTGGAGGAGGCAGGACTCTGAACATGGATGATTTGGAAGGGGAGAGCTACGGGATTATGAAACCAGAGCCATGTGTATGTGTCCTACATGGTGAACAGCTCAGCACGTCCTCTTCCACCCTTTCAGCCAACAAAGATGGGAAGGTCTACATGGAACATGTTGTTTGGCTGGAGAACCATTAGGTTATAGGAACACACAGACTGACGTGCCTGTCCCAGGCAGGAGGACCCTTGTGCCGTGGGTGTCCATGGGCCAGGCTAAGCCAGAGTTTCAGCTTGCTGAAAACACCCACACGTGCTGCAAGAAGGTGACCGCCAGCGACTGAGCCACTTTGGAATAGGAAAATGAAGCAAATCTGGATGACAGGAGAAGGAAGAGCCAGATGTGAGCTGGGTTAGTTTGTGTCTGAAAGCTTGCAAGAATTTATGCTGAATACAGTACTGATGGCTCCCATCAGCTGGCTCAGTATTGCTCTTGGGGAGCAGGTAGGGAAAGGAGAAGGGGAAGAAAGAGCACACCAGGTTTTGATTGACTTACCTATGAGGGAAACCAAAACAATAGGGAAATTTTGCTCACTCTTCCAATTTTCAAAATCATCTGTAAGAGTAAATAACAGCAGGTGGTTTCTTTTTGCACACTCTTGGTACTTGAATCTTTAGATGGCACTGTTTGGGTATTCCACTTTGTTTTGGTGTTTCCACATTTCAAGCAGCTGGTCTATGCAGAACAGGAAATTACTCCTGATGTGAAGTGAGTTTACCCTTCAGGCAAGGAGAAAGGCACCTCCAGCACCTCAAGTAAAGTCTACACAAAAACACCTCTCCCTTTTTCCTCTCTCCTAGTGATCCCCAAAGTGACAAAGCACCTGCTCTCCAATCCCGTGTTCACCTGCATCATCCTGGCAGCCTGCATGGAGATCGCAGTGGTGGCCGGCTTCGCCGCCTTCCTGGGGAAGTACCTGGAGCAGCAGTTCAACCTCACCACCTCATCTGCCAACCAGCTCCTGGGTGAGTAACCACAGGGGACACCAAACCTCCAGCACCCAAAGGTATTTAAAAGCATTCAGCATGGCTGATAACTGCTGCCCATGTTTCTGGTTAGGCTGCCCAAAATGTGACCTGTCTGACATGTACAAATGTGTCTCTGAGTGGGAGGGTTGGGCTTCAGCTGTGCCGTGGCTGCAGAGCCCAGAGCAGACCTCCAGCATCCTTCCGCCTTGACTGTGCTCTCCACTGCATCCTGCTGCCATCACTTCCCCTGTGGCCAAGCCCGTTGTGTGGGAAGTGGCATGGGACAGCCAGGATAGGAAAGTCTGTGAGAGACTTGGATGCAGCAGAAATGGGCTGTCTCATTGCCCAAGACTGCAGTTGGTTGCCATTGAACTGCTTTTCCCATGGTTCTGGTGCCCCACCCCATCTCCATCTGGGTTAGGAAGCCCAGTTTCTCCTGTTGGTCACTCCTCTCCCCTTGCCTGGAAATGATGAAATTGCAATGAGCAGTTCAAGTACCTGAGCTAGCACAGCTTGGTTGTCTTTCAAATGTCCCTTCTCTCTGACCATTCCATGCTGCCGTGATTTCACGTTCTACATTTCTCAGTGTTCATTTGTTCCCTGTCAGGACACTGATGGCAGGATCTTCATTTATTTTCTGCTGCTGCTCATCCCAGGCAGGCCCAGCGATTTGTTTATGACAGCCCTTCTATCAGCAGCACACAATTAAGATATCTGCAAGTTGATCTTGGATGATCTGCGACCACAGCTCGCCAGATGGGCAGCTGGCAGTGATCTGTCAAAAACTGGGACATCAGGAAATGGGTGGATCTCCGTATCATAACAAGGAGTTTGCAAGCTGCTCTCCTGACAGTTGTTTATTTTACTGTTAAACTCATCAATATATTTTGGTTTTGGCCTGGTTTTCCAAAATAAACAATCCCCTGCAGTCAGCCTTGCCTCCCCCAGCAACACAGGAATTTGCTAGTGAATTTTAATATGATTTGACAGAAGGCCAGAGGTCTCAAAGTTGTTAGGCTATTCCATCTTTCCTGAAAATTAAAGGTTTGGTAAAGGAAAGTAACTTCACTGTTGACCCAGTGGGAGTGGGGAAAAAGCTGTTTGGTGGGAGCTGGCTGGGCAGTCAGCATGTAAGTACAGCTGGGTGGCCAGCACAGAGGGGATCACCCATGAGCCAGAGCACATCCTGCTTCTGACCTGACAGTGGGAAAGGAGACTTGGATACCTCTGTGTTTCTCCCAGCAACTTGTTTAAACAAAGTTGTTACCAGATTTCTCACATGGCATTTAAGGGAGTCTAGAAATGTCAGGACTAGGATTCTCTTCTAAGCACAGTTCAGGCAGGTCTAGAATTTAACTGGCAGCAAAGGAATAAAAGTGACCCCAGACAAGTGTGGTGTGGTAATTCCTCCTGTCTGTGCTGGAAAGAGAGTCACTTCTGGCAGTGGTTTTGCATTGCACAGTTAAAGAAAATTCTTTTGGGGAGATTTCGTATTTTCAAATGCTGCTCTTGCCTAGTGTCTGAAGACCAGACTTGTGTGAGTCGCACCAGCAGGGCTCATCCAAAGCCTCCAGACACCTTGGAAAATTCTTGACTTTAGTTGTGTGCTGACTCTTACAGGAAGCGTTAGAGATGCTGCTGCTTAGGTCAGGCTGGGCCAATCTCAGCAAGTCTGGCATTCCCTCCAGCATGGATGAGAACTGGCAGAAGATCCCCGTTCCTCCGTGCAAGGCAGCATGCTCATTTGCATCTGTTCCTTTTTTTGGGCAACCCCAGCTTGGTGCTACTGCAGCAGTTGGTCATTACCAGGTTTCCTCATGCCAGTGCACAGCTCTGCCTGCTGGAGAGTTCAGCCCTGTCACAGCGTGGTTCACCGGGCCGTGCTCGTGCCTCTTGCTGACTGCTGTTTCCTCTTGCAGGGATGACAGCAATCCCCTGTGCGTGTCTGGGCATATTCCTGGGTGGCCTCTTGGTGAAGAAGCTCAGCCTGTCTGCTCTGGGAGCCATCAGGATGGCCATGCTGGTGAACCTGGTGTCCACAGCTTGCTACGTGTCTTTCCTGTTCCTGGGCTGCGACACAGGACCTGTGGCAGGGGTTACTGTTCCCTATGGAAACAAGTGAGTCCACAGAGAGTTTCAGTGAGCTTTACCAACATAAATCCATGTTACTGTCCTCAACAGGCAGTGCTGGCCTTCAGCCAGCCATAGAGCAAGCATGGAAGGCAGTGTTTTATGAGCTCTTAGTTTGGGATGTTTCCATGCCACTCACAACCGTGAGAGTTCAGTACCTGCAGATGACAGCAGAGTTTCACTAAAATCTGAAATTGGGTCAAACTGAGGCAAAAGGTGCCAGACCTCAGTCTGTACCCATGAGCACCTCTGTAGCATTGGGTCTGGTTTGTCCTGGCAGCAAGGGACATGCACTGCTTTGTACACTGATTTAAGTGCCTGAGGGGAATTTGTAGAACCAGGTTTTAGATGCCTGGAAATGCAGATATGGTGAAGAGAGAGTGTTTGTGGCTGCAGGCCCATTTTAATGTGAGAAATGAGGCCCACATAACCCTGCAGGACTTGCAGGACTTGGAGAGAATTATTTGGTATTTTCTTTCTGAGTGCTCCTGTATGCAGTGGCAACTCTTTAGATGACAACTTCAGCCTGTCAGCTCCTTACAGTATTCCAGAAAAATACAGAGCAATCTCCACAGCATCTCTTTGTGTTTCCTTGGGGCTTCTTATTGAGGTAACAGGGCAGCCCAAGCCTTGCATTAGATTCTCTTTTGCAGAGAGACAGTGGCCATGGCATTTCAGTCCCCAAGGAGAGGCTGTAGCCTGGATTTCTTAGAGCTGACACCCAGCTAGCCTGCCCACTGCTTCTTTGTAATGTGTTTGCCTTAACTCTCCCCCTCAAAGCCGTCTTTGTGAGGCAACAATTGGAAAAGCTGTCTGATGCCACACTGTCCATTAATTTCTTTTTCTCTTTCTCTTACAGCTCAACTCCAACCTCATCTCTGGACCCATATTCCCCCTGCAATAACAACTGTGAATGCCAAACTGATTCCTTCACTCCAGTGTGTGGGGCAGACGGGGTCACATACTTATCTGCCTGCTTTGCTGGCTGCAGCAGCACGGTGAGTGGGCTGTCCTGGGGACCTCTTGCCTGTAGGAACGGTTCTGTGAGCTCACGTGAGTGAGGTTCGTGCCTGTCTGGTAGAGTATCTCACCTACAGCCAGCAGTGGTGACCCCCAGAGCTGACCCCACACCTGATGTGGGCCTGAGCCCCCGTTGTTTTTCTCTCTGCTCCATAAATGCCCGCCCTCTCTGGCAGCGGCTGCCAGGGTCACCCACGGAGCAGGATGGGATCTCACATCCTCCTGCCCTGGTCTTCCTCCTCAGCACGGAAGCAAGGAACATGGTAGGAGATCTGCACAGATGTACAGTAGCAGAACACATCCTCTGCAAGAGATTCCTAGCCCAGGAGGGACCAGCTGAGGAACCAGCTTCTCTTTCATCCTGCAGCTCCCCATCTCCCCTCTTCTCCACCTCCGCATGTTTGCCCTGCCCAACCCTTTTAGTCTTTTTCCTCTTGCTCTTTCCCTGAGTGTGGTTCCTAGACAGTTGTGAGCAGATTCTGTTTTTATTCACCCTTGTTTAAGCTTCCCTTTAACTCCTCTTGCTTCTCTCTCTTTCCTTGCTTTGCTCTGAGGCAGCAGCAAGAGCAGTTGTCAGGGGAGCAGAGATTCCATCCAAAGACATTCTTCATTTTTGAGTTCTCTCTATCTAAGAGTTTATTTCCCTCAGAAAACTCTTAAAGACTAAACTCTCTCTGTGTAAAGAAGATGTGGGGAATATCTTAAAAGCCAGCTTTTTCATTTTTTGCTGCTGAAATGTTAATGTCTTCTGGGTTACACTGAAAATGAGTGCCTGCTGCTCCCGTGGGTGGGGACTGGTGAGATTCCTGCTTCCTTGCTCCTTGCCTGGGGCTGTGCCAGGCGTGGTGATCACTGCAGTGTGGAGTCTGTGAGAGGTCAGCCTGGTCACAGGGACTGTTGGTGCCTGCAGGGACATCAGTGCTCACCACATTCAGTTATCCCTCCATGGCTTCATCCTTCCTCTTTGAGGAGACATCAAACCTCCCTTCCTGCCCTGGAGACAAAGCACATGTGAGTGCTGCTGAGCAAACACTTGCTGCTGGCAGTGCAGCCTTCCTGCCCAGATCACCTGGGAGCTTGTCCTGCTTAAGCCTCGTGTCTCCTCCATTCTCTCCCCAGCCTCAGAGATGCCAGCATCCCTTTGAAACACCGTAATTTCAAGCTTTCAGCAGCCCTACAAGGACCCACATCGATGTGTGACACGTGAAGGCATTACCTCCTGCTCTCTTCTTCTTCCTCCTCCTCCCAAAAAGTCAACACCTGAGATGGCAGCAGGATGGTTTTAACAAGAAACCAGCTTGTTTCAGGCACACAGAATTGTGTCTCACTAGTTCACCAAGCCTTCAGCAAATGTACAGCTGGTGTTGGTCTGTGGCTGGAGTGTGGGAATGATCTCCTGGCTGTGCAGTTCAGGGCAAAGCTCTGCCTTCTCTGGAAGGAGCATGGTAATGAAAATTCAGCTCTGAGCCTTCAGTCTGCAGATGCCTGACCTCCTGCTCTGCAAGAGCAAACCTGTCAGCAAAAAACTCACTCTCCCCATGTTCTCTCTTATTCATTCCTTCTTATTTTACCTTTTCGTTGTCATCCTTGGGGGTTCTTATCTCTTTGTTTTGTGGGGGTTTTTTGCAGTAACATTTTGAACACAAATAGGTGAAGCAATAGCATCTGCTGGAAAGGGCATTATCAAGAATTATGGACCAGTTTGGCCATGCAATGGCCTTGAGGCAAAGCCAAATTGCCAAACCAAGTTTTAAACCCATAATCCACGTAATGACCTGTCTGGAGGGTCTTGTGAATGTTATATGCTTGTGATGAGCCAAGGGTTGCTTTTTACTGGGACATAAAAATCTCTGAATGCTTTATTTAACTTTACTACATTGTACATTTCTGACTGCTTCTCTTCACTTTTCCTCTGTGAACAATTTCTAAAAGCAATGTATAGCTCAGTTATTTTTTTCTTTTTCATTCCCTTCTCTCTTACGGAGGTGATTCCAGAGGTGCACTTGTCCAGAAAGCCATAGGAATGTCAGTGCTGGTAGGCAGAGCTCTGGAACTCCCAAGAACTTTTCTTTCAAGCCGTTCCTGGGAGTGACCCTTGCATACCACGTGTTGGACTGTGCATCTTGTATGTTTGATGCCATTGACTCTCTCTCTGCATTTTGGCTGAAGACACATAAATTCCAGCCTGGAGTTACTGTGCTGGCACCTCACAGCTTTGCATTGAAGTACCAGCCTGTCCCTGCCCTGTCAGAGCCAGGACTTAAAAAATGAGTAATTAAAAACATGGGTAATTTGCATGGATAATCACACCAAACTCAGGATGCTGTTAAAGGTGTAAACTCTGCATCTGTGTAGCCTCACGGGCACACAGAAATCTGAGTGTGCAGGTTGCTGGGCAGCAGAAAGTTCTGATAACAAGTGGTTGGATGCAGTGGGTTTGCAGACAAGGAGATCTGTAAGAGTTTGGCACAGGTAGCAAAAAGCTGCCTCTCCACAGGACAAAGTTATAACTCCATCTTTGATGTTTCTTTGTTTGATGTCTGTGAGTTGCATACTGTGTCAGTAATAAAAGATCAAAGGTCTCTCAGGTAAGGATGAGGTGCAGAGCTAAGCAAGCTGATGTAGTTGGTACAAACCACTCACAATGCTTCAGACCAGCACCTTGAGGCAAAGTGGTCGAAAAATTGGATTTAGGGACAAATTTTCAGGCAGTGAAGGTGGGATCTGCCTAGTGCTTTGTGAAAAAATCACACCAGTGGGAGGAGAATCTGCTCCACCACTGCCCAAAACAGGTACTTTATGTCCCTTGAGGAGAAGCTGTGGGAAATAAGCACCCAGTTCTGCATGTTTGCTGTGATGGGAATTTTGTCCAAGGATATTTCAGTGCAGGTATATACTTTTCCAAACTTACGTGGGTTTTCATCCACAGGGCTGTGTCCAGGCTGGTGGCTAGCACTGCAGTGCAGTAAGAGCCAGGAGCTACAAATTCCTGTTGTCTGTGCAAACACCACCTCAGTGGTGCTAATTGTCACCATTCTGGAGCCTTCAGGTGTCAGCTTCTAACTCACAGCACAGGAATTTGTTATGTTAATTATTGCTTGCCAGCAGAAAGGCACCTGCATGTCTGCTCCAGCTCTCCTGGAGTTCTGCACCACGGCATCTCTTGCCCTCTGTGCACTTAGTTGGAAGAAAATGATTTGACTCCTATGCAGAAGAAAGAGATTGGTGTCAGAAAGGTTGGAGTAGTATCCCTGCTGATCCTTAACTTTGGAGGCAGTGAACCAGAAAGTGTGTTTTTGTATGGTCCTAAGGGGACTCCTTTTGCAGAAAAGCAAAGGAATTTCTGCTTGCACATGGTAAAGGGGAAGAGGAGGAGGTTTAGCTGCTTTTCAGTGTTGCATTTTATGACGTTACTCCTCATGCAGACATGTGACCTGCAAACCCAGCGGGTATGTGAAGACAAGCCATGAATCATTTATGACCACTTCATTCTGTATTCGTTAAGGGATTTCTTGGTAGTATTGTGTGCCTTAATTGCACTGACATCCCCCACTCAGAAATTCAGGAGGGCAAGTTGGAAAATAAGAAAAAGAAAGTAAATCCTTCAATCTGTGACTGGCAAACACAAAGCTTCTTTTCACATCCTGCACTTGCTGGAGAGATCAAAGCAAAATGCAGTCATTCTGCCCTCCTTCTGATCACATATTGATAAAGTTTATCTCGCTTGACTTGAGCTTTTAGCTCAACACAAATCCCTCTGAACCAGATGTCATTTCTTAGCCGTGGAGTGCACTGAAGTCCAGCAGCATCTGTGCTGCCAGGCTGTGGTAGTTCAGCTCTGGGTGAGCTGCAGCACCCATCGTGGGTGGCTGCTTCCCAGGAGCTGAGGTGCTGGAAGCAGGCCCCGCACCTGCAGCCAAGAACGGGGCTGCAGATTTACCTGCATTTGATGTACTCCAGTCTAACTGCAACAGCCAAGAGGACGGAGGTAAATAAGAAAGTAATTAGAACCATAATGAGGGGATCTTCCTTGTCACAGGGACACAGATTGTTTCTTTATTCTTCTCCAAAGAGGTATAACTCGGTAATAATTTTGTCACGGTGACATTTATGGGAGAGACTTGAAAGGAGCAGAAGAAAAGGAACAAGCCAAGGGACAGCTTTCCCTTGCTGGCAACATGCGTCAGCTCTGACGCTCCTGAAATTATTTCCAATCCCCCCTCCAACAAGCACTTAAGAGTTATTTAATTGACCATTAGGGGATTAGGCATTGCTGCTGACGAGCCCTGTTGCAGAGGGCAGCGGTGGAGGTCACAGCTCTCCCTTCTCCTGACCCGTTGTGCTCCTCTGCAGAACCTCAGTGGCTGTTCGTGCCTCACCTCGGTCCCTGCCGAAAACGCCACCGTCGTTCCTGGCAAGTGCCCCAGCCCTGGGTGCGAAGAGGCCTTCCTGACATTCCTGTGCGTGATGTGTGTCTGCAGCATGATCGGGGCCATGGCGCAGACGCCCTCAGTCATCATCCTCATCAGGTAGGGCTTCAGCCATCATCCTCATCAGCTGGGGCCGCTCTTGGCATGGGATCAGGGTGGGAGGGACTGTAGGGCACAGCCAGGAGCTGTGTGGGGGCTGAGGGTCCTACACAGCTCCTGGCCTCTGCCTTTTACACCAGACTTACTGTCCCCAGATCCATGACTTCGGACTGAACCTCCATTCAAGCCATTTTCTCCCTAAGACACTTTTTCACTTGGTAGCACCTGGTTTAGCCATGGCATGGCCCCAGTTCAGGGCCTGCAGTATGGGACTGCTGGAGAAAAAAAAAATTCCTCAAGCCCTCCTTTGGTAAAGTGAGGGAGTGAGCTGGAACTAGGCCTGCAAACGGAAAAGATTCCTGCAGGGATGTTGCAAAGAAGGTGGCAGGGGTTGTTCTTTTGGGATTAACATGGAAATAGAGATGTGCAGTTTCCAATCCAGATAGTAAGGAAGTTACAGCTGCATCAGGAGATGGGCAGAATTGCCCCACTATGTTCTCAGCACATAATGCCTTAGAAAGAGGCTTAGGCTCACCTTTTGAGATGGTCTGGAGACCACAGACACCACGGAAAAATGAAAAGCTGTGGCAAAGACTAGCTATGGTGGATACCTTCCTGACTGGAGTTTAACTTCTCTCACCCTGGACCAAGTCCAAGAACATAAGGAACTTGGAAGTCTGAAGGACATGTCTGAGTTAAACCAATATGAATAGGTGGGCAAAAGTAGCTTGTTCAAAGAACTGACCTTGTGTTACTTCCAGACATATGGAACACTTCGCCTTATGATATACATATATATCTAAGCCCACATTTATCCAGAATTACTTAGCTGTCCAAGCTGTCACTTACTGAGAATAATAACCAGAGGCATAAATAGCAGATCCATTCTGCTGCCTGGAAAATTCCAATAAAATTCAATCAATAAGGTCTGTATTAGAAACACACTCTTGAGTAGATTTTGGACAGAACAGCTCTGTGAGGGCATGTCTCCCTGCAGGATACAAAATGAGATATTCCACCTACTAGTTCATTTCTCTTTTTGCATCTCCGGTAGCTAAAGGGAAATCAAATTCCTCATGATAAATATTGTGACAAAAGCAATTTGAAGTTTGAAGAGTTCTTTGTTCAAGGAAGCTGCCAGCACCTTTAGGATCCTGCATGGAGACATCTTAGTGTTGCCTTCAAATGAGATAAGCCCAGCACCAGCCAGGAAGAAGAATACCATGGAATAAGAAAAGCAAAGGGAAGATGAAACATACTCAGTTCACAGCTGTAGGAAATAAACAATTCACATAGCCAGATATGTAACTTCATTCAGAATCACTGATAGCTACCAAGTGTACAGGGAAGAGCTCTGAGCCAGATACCCCCTTGTGCCTCTTGCAACTGCCATCTTCCATTGCTTGAAGAAAGTTGTGGCATATGAGTGTGTCCTTGGTGTCCAGAGCAGTGGCAAGTGACACTGGCAGCTGCCATGGTTATTTAAAAATGGACTCAATGTCTACAAATTCAATGTCTTGTCTAAGCAAGTCATTTGGCCACTGCTGTAAGTCAATGGGGAAAGGAGATGTCTCCAGATGGCAATTTTTACTCCACCCTAAGGTATGGGGATTGACGTTGGTTTTAAATACAGAAAAGTGGATGGAAGGCCACCACCGCCAATTAAAAGCCCACTGTGAGTATTTCATGTGATAATCTATTTTTTCATTAAAATAAACTTTTAATGCTCTGTTTCCTTCATTTCCCACCCAACTGTAGAATCCTATTTGAGCCAAGCCATTAACCACTGGAACATTTTTCCAAGGTCAGATAATTCCTGTCATAAAGGCTTTATATGAAGCGTGGGGGTCTGCCTGAAAACTGCTGAAATTCATCCCGAGGTCACAGGCTTCATGCAGAAGCCATGGTGTGGTATTGCAAGGCCCATGAATGTGTGAGAGGAGGGCAGGTGATCAGAATGGTCTTCTCTTAACTTAAAAGCTTTTGCTGGTTCTGTTTTCTCAGTTTTGGCTGATGCCCCTCCAGTGTATTTATACAGAGAACCACCCCTGCCATGAATGGTTTTTTAAAGCACCTTTGAAGGATAACACTTAATGCAGTAGTGGTTGTGTTCATAGCAGAAGACACTGCAAACACTCTTCCCACGATAAAAAAAGTATCATGCTGAAGTCACTATTGTTGAGCATTTCCTCACTGGGAGGCTTGAACCAACAGGCTGACTGAATCTTTTGGTCCACCATCCTCCCTCCCTCTCTTGTTCCCAGTAGTCTGGCAAGTTTCAGAACCAAAAGTTTTCTCTCCCTCCAGTTCTCAACATCTAGAGCCTTGAAAACATGATAGGGAGCTTGTAAACAATGATTTAATGAAATGGGAATTCCATTTTTCCCCATCCAATGACAGCATTAGCTGTTGTTATTAATGACTTGGCTAATTCCTGAACCTGTCACCGATGCAATTACTTTTGGGGCTGTAGGCAGTTCAGGAGAAGGCAGAAGAAAAGCCCCATTAATGACTTTTTGAAGAGGTGCTGGTGGCATCCTGCCTGACAGCACAGAATGGCCATGGGGTGTGTTAATCAAAGCAGAACAACAGGAATCGATTTTTCTCTCTCTCTCTCTCTTCCTCCTCCTTGCAGAACCGTGAGCCCCGAACTCAAGTCTTACGCTCTGGGGGTGCTTTTCCTGCTGCTCCGGTTGCTAGGTAGGTACAAACGTTGTATGTCCTTCTCTCCCAACCTTTCCTCCCTCATGGAACACTCTGTGTTTAACATGCAGAAGTTGATTTCCACTCCATGTAGTGCTGTTGTTGTCGTGAGTGGGGTCTGACAGACCAAGGTCCAAGACCTCTCCATGAAGAATTTCACATCAAGGCTCCTGAAGGCACTTTTCCTGCTATTTGTGTTGTGCTAATGGGAGAAAATGCAGTGTTGCATGAGGAATGACTGTTTCTCCCATGGTCCCACACAACCAGTTTCTCTTCTGTAGCTGTTACTAATGTGTCAGCAGCTTGCAGAATTACTGCTGTATTGCATATTGCTGAAGTAGAGGGATATGGATTTTCACCCTCCTTTGAGGGATGGGACCTGTGTTACATGGTGGGTTTGCCCCTTCCTTTGGGTGTCTCGGAAAGGAAACCAGGAAAATGAGACAGACTGAGTCCTTGTATCCTCCTGTGGGTTAATATCCCGTTAAAATGCATATGGCTCCTCCTCTGGACCAGTATGTGCTTCTCACTGTGAATTAAAGGGAACACACCAGGCTGTTGTTTGCCTGCTGCTTGTTTCTGGGTGGAGTTTTTTCCTCTCTGGAAGGGGTGGCTCCTATTTTTAAGCTCTTCTATTTCAGCTCATTAGTCTCAGCGATTCAGGGATCCTCTGATCTATCATTGTGTGGGACCATCTCATGCCCAGGGTTTTCTGCATGTTGTGGGAGTGGAATTTACTTTTTTTAGCAGGGCACAGGGAGCACCTTCCCCTCATGGCTCCCTTGGTCTCAGAGGAATGAGCTGTAGACTAAAGTGCCATCTCTTAGGCTACAGCAAGACACTGGGAAGTACAGGACTGAAAATCCAGCAGTACCAGACGTTGCTTTGAATAAGTGACCTCATTTTTTAACTTTTTTTTTTTAATAACACCTTATTCCCTGTTAGCTGAACAGGGAATGGTGCTCCCTGACCAGTTTACAATAAAGCCAGTTAGATGTCCATTGGTTTTGGTGAAGTACCTGCAGTCATAAAAAAGCTCCATCAAGTTAACTTACCCAGAGCTCAGATAACTCAAAGGGAAGTTTCTGGGATGACCTGGGTCAGCTGTGGTTCAAGCCTTGCAAACACAGCATTTTCTCTAGCTGCTGGTGCTGCTCGTGGGTTTTGGCCTGTCTTCAGCTCTGACTGGCTGAATATGGAGTGTCAGCAGGCACGTGTGCAAGGGGGATGGCTGTGGGCTGTTGTTTCCAAAGGAAAAATACTTAAGGGGAGAGATTTTTCTCTTTTGTTTCTTCCTTTCAAAAGAGAGAAGCCTCCTGAGATAGCAGCGTCCCGAATTCCTCTAAAACCAGGTTCAGACATGTGTGCTTAAGTTGAACAGATTTCTTTTTTTCATTCCAATAAAGAAGCCATGGTGAGACTTTAAACTCAAATCTTTATATGTTGCTCTGTCACTAAGGGATTCCCATGAAATAAGACAATACGTCCTGAAGCATATCAGCAATGTAGCTGGAACACACAGGAAATGAAGAGAAAGATACTTTTCCCTCTGAGCAAGGGTATCCAAATTGTGCCCCTATCAACCTGAGGTTTGAGAATAGCTTTACTGATTTATTTTAAAAGCTTTTCAGTTCACCTTTAAGCTTTGACTTAAGAAGACAGTGATAATAGCTGCTTCTTGAACCAAAGGAGAGAATTAAATGCAAGAGGTATGAGACCCGAAGGTGCAATCGTGGCTAATAGATTTCAGTTAGACAGAAGCACCTTTTTTTATGCAGCCCTACAGTTTCTGCAGTGAAATATGTATATATACATATATATAGCAGAAATTTTTGCAACACTTTGCAGTAAGAGGTAGAACATGATTGACTCTCTTTAATATTCACTGTAATAACATGAAACATGACTGAATTCTCCCAGTATCCTCCTGCAGGTATTACCTTATTTCATGGGAATTGTGCTGTGAGAGGGCAGCATAACAATGTCTCCATATAAAAAGCATTACTGCAGTTTCCCAGAGAAGAGAGTAAAGCAGTGCCATTGGAAGCAAAGGTTCGGAATGGAGTTGTCTGGAATGGCAAAGAGTTTCAGGCCTTTAAGATCCTGGATGCATCCTTTTTGGATGGTGTTCAGTGTGCATCCTAGAAGAGCCTGTGCTTACCAGGGCACTTCTTAGATTTTTTTCCTACAAGCTCATGTTGTTTGCCTCTTATTTTAACATAACAAAAGTCAGGAGGAGTTTCTGGTGTGCAGTGCAACCCCTCAGCTCCTGTGTCTCAGGAGTTCTGGGCACCAAGTCGCTCCTGTGAGTGTCTTGTCCTCTCCTCTGCTCAAAACAACCTGAAATACTCACTGGTTGCTAAAGGTTTTTGTATCCACATCCATGCCTGCATTCACATGGGAGTAGCCTTGCAGTTCAAGGGAAATAGGTCCTTCCTCAAGTCTTATGAGGGGCACTTTCCAGGCCAAATTGTCGTGGACACCAGGCAGGCCAGCTGAAGCCAGCAGGTGGGGATGGCAGCTCTCTCTGAAGTTCAGCCTGCACATCTCCAAAGCTTTGTGTCAACATCTCTCAGCATGTTAACAACTAGGGGCTCTCACCTCAAAATAATGATCCAAATGTGGTTTTCTGTTATTGCAGACAGAACGTGGCTCCTCAGTCACTGCCACATCTGGATGTTACCCCTGAGGTGCCATCCAGCAGCACTGGGCACACAAACTGCAGTCAGCAGCACAGCCTCTTGCTTGCTTGTGGCAGGAATCCAGCTGAATTTTTAAAATCTAGGTTGAGTGTGTGGTTGTTCACAGGTTTCAACAAAAAAAGCACCTTTTAACTTAGAAGCAGAACCAGCCCAGCCTGGAATTTCCAGTCATTGAAATGATGAACAAAGAGCTGGTGCTGATATTTTTTTCCAGAACATAGACAGGTTTTTAGATATGATGACTGGAACTAGTATTTCTAACAAACAGATTGTCTTGCTTTTTTATCATCTGGTTTTATTTACTACATTTGTGCTATTAATGACTGGTTAAAATGAGTACCAAAAGCCCATATAGCCTTTCTTAATTCCTGCATTTATCAACATATAAGGAAGATCAAACAAAATCTGCAGAGCTCCAGTCATCAACAGAATAAAATAAAGAGATCTCAGTTACCACAGGGAACAGCGAAGACAACCAATTTATTTGTAGTCTTAGGATACATGTCATGAATGTCACTACTTTGCTCGTGACAAGCTGAAGGAAGGTATCTTTTTTAAGCCTGGAAATCCAGGTTAATGATGAAACTGGATCCAAGATTAAACACTTTCCTGTCTAAAAACTGCAGCCCTTGTGTCTGCTTTCACAGGTATTTATAGAGTCTCAGGCATCACAGCACCTACGGATGCATTGATACTGTCAGGGGGGTGTTGTGCCTGCCTGCTCTTGGGTTTCAGCAGCTCACTGTGTTAACCCACAGCAGTGACTTTATCAATCAGGAGTTTTTTCAGGGTTTATTTGCTTCTAGCCTCTGCCCATAAATATGGCAAAAGGTAGAGAAATGGTTACATTATGTAGAATGTTCACATTTTCTTCCCAGTGCTGCACGCTCGGTGCACGTGCGCTGGCTGGGGAGTGCAGAGCTGGAACGTGGATGTCCTAATCACCATCAGGCTAATGGGAAATGGAGGGTTGCTGCACTGTCCCTGTAGGATGGGGAAAAGTAGAGAAGAAAAACATTGCCTTTATTAGTTAAATGAGATTGGAGTGATTACTTTGCTTTAAGATTACAGCTCTGCTGCAAACTATGATTAAGAAACACTCATCAGTAGTTAGCTGCAGTGGCTGTGGGAGAGTCCTGCTGTGATATTTCATTTAATGGCACTCTGAAATTTTCCCTTCTTTTCAGATGGCATCTTTGACATCTATTAGAGGCTATTTTTTCTTTTCCTTAGACCCAAAGAAAAGCTTTTGCTATGTCAGGGTACAGTCCAAAACTGGATGTCAGTGCCCCAGCTGATTTTAGGTGTTCAAGTGCTATGAGATCCTTCAGGTGAACACCCTAAAGTGCAGAATTGCCAGTGTCTAAACAGAGAGCGAGCTGCAAGGCTGTCCTCCTCCTCGTCTTTCATTCACCCTTCCACTTAGTCTCATTAGGCAAACAAGAAGCTTAATAAAAGCCACTCAAACTTGAATAAAATCCTTGCTGCATGTTGATATCAGCGGGAATCTCTTCCGTAGACGTTAAGTCCAAACTAAAAGCTCATCCACAGACTTCATTTAGGCTGATTTGGAACTTTAAAAATTAGAATCACAGGCTGCAGCTGGCACTATTAACCTTGATAAAGTACCCTCTTTCCACTCACTGCAGTCACGTCTTCTCTCTTTATCACGGGGATCATAAAAGCATGATTTGTCTCTCTTGATTTTGGCAGGTTTTATCCCACCTCCGCTGATCTTTGGGGCCGGGATTGACTCCACGTGTCTGTTCTGGAGCACGTTCTGTGGCGAGCAAGGAGCCTGCGCGCTGTACGACAACGTGGTCTACAGATACCTGTACGTCAGCATTGCTATCGCCCTCAAGTCCTTTGCATTCATCCTGTACACAACCACCTGGCAGTGCTTGAGGAAAAACTATAAAAGATACATCAAGAACCACGAAGGTGGTCTCAGCACTAGTGAGTTTTTTGCCTCTACTCTCACCCTAGACAATCTGGGGCGGGACTCGGTGCCCCAAAATCAACCACATAGGACAAAATTTATCTATAACCTTGAAGATCATGAGTGGTGTGAAAATATGGAGTCTGTTTTATAGTGACTGTGGAGGGGTGAACTATATTAATAATACAAGGGTCCTTTTTAATAAAAACAAGGAGAGAGCACGAATGAAAGAAGAAACACAACTGCAAAACAGCAATGGCAACACAGGAAACTTTTGTCTTTTTCTCAAAGTCAGATCCAGCCAGGATTCTTGAGAACAGCGTCTTTCCGTGGGATCACTTGTGACATCCTGCAGGGTGATGGAGAAAGCAGGGAGCCCTTGTGGCTGGGTGCCAGCCCTTTTGATGACAGTACGAGCTTCCAAGGGGGGCATCTGCAGAGGTTCACCAGAGAGCTCGGCACAGGCTTGGGCACGAGGCGTAGAGAAAGCCAGGTGATAACAGCAAGGTGATAACAGCAATAGGTTTTTCCCAGTTGAGATGGGGTGTGTGGAGCCCTGCAGGGTTGTTGGCCAGGCTGGGTGCTGCTCCAACCTGCTGTGTGTGCGATGGCGAAGAGGGAGCGGTGCTGGAGTCCTTCCACCAGTCACACTCTGTCACCAGCCACGAGTCCACGATAAATACCTTGAAAGCTGCTGGAAACCTTCCCGGTGGCGAGCAGTGCTGTCAGGGGTATCCAAGTCCTTCCAGCCCAGGCTTATTCGCAGATTGCAGCTTGGTGGCTGTCTGTGAATAGCTGCGCTCAGATCTCAAACCCGGTAGAGTTCGAGACATTTGCTCACACTTGCCAAATGTGCTGTCATTTTTAAAGGGGGATGAGTTCCAAGTACTTATCTGTGTAGTCCTCTAATAAGATGTTTTTTAAAATTATTTTCAAATCTATGTTAACCCTTAAATCGCTGACACTTTTCCATGAGGAGGATTTATTTATGCTAGTTTGGGAAAGGATCCTGTTTAATTCACCCAAACGTGACATGACTCAAGGGGTTTGTTTAATCCTCTGCATTTTTTATCCATACGCCTTCATTCTAATATGCTACCAAGCCAATGAAGACACATAATATGTTTTTAAAGAAGAGAATGAATGCACTGTGTCTCTATAAAAACAATTGTCAGTTGGAGAATTATAGATAATATGATGATTTACATAATATAGTTTTTTCATATTCTATGTGACTCAGTGAATACATATATATATGTGGAGAGGCTGTTTATGTTCTCTCCAGTTTTTAAAGATATATATATATATAATTTACAATCTAGAAATTGTGTGGTGGATGTTTTCTTTAAAGTAAGTGAGAGTGAGTGTGTGTGTGTGTGTGTGTACAAGATGAGAGGAATACTGACCTTAATCCTTCAACCCTCACAATTGCTATTTTACTTTTCACCTGAGAAATTCCACTTTCAGTGGAAGCCATGTGAGGAAGATGGAATAATCTCCTCTCCTGGACGCCACATTTTGCTCTTACGTGTGGGAATAGTGTTCCTCTGGAAGGCTGGGTTATGGGAGCAAGGGCTGACCAGCATTGAGCAGCTCAAACTTCCATTCCGCTCCCCACAAAGCATCCGTGCAGGAGCAGATTTGGCTTGGCTCTTGCAGTGCAGTCTTACCTAAACCTGCAAAAACCACGGGGAAACTTTCATCTGATTACAAGAAGCGTGGGGGTCAGGCTTATTTTGCATGCATATTTTTGTTTTCCAAAACATTCCTGCTGGGAAGCAATACAAATTGGCAGCATTTGATGAGTTTTTCCCCAGGAACCGGACTTGTTTCTGATGGACTAAATGTCAGAAGGGTTTTAAGGGTTAGCATCATAATTAAAAGTTCCTTTTTTGTGTGAATTTCAAAGCTGTTGTGAACTTGAGGATGGTTAGAGAAGTAACCTGGCATGTTGAGTCAAATGCTGGAAGTCACTTCCATGCAGGTGGCAGAGGGGCTGATCTTCCCCAAGTCCTTGTCCATTGCTGGCAGTGGACACCCCAGAGCTGGCACAATTACAGAGGGTTGATGACTCCCCACTCATGTTCAGCACCTTTTTAGCAGACTTTGCTCTTATCCAGGCTTTGCAACATGGGTGTGGGGTATCAAACTGCTTCCACCTGACTGACTTTACATGTGTGTTTGTAACTTATGCACAGAATTACATGTTCAGCAACAATAAGGGCAGGAAAAATGGGTGTATCAAATAAACTCCACTGTGCCAAATACTCAACAAATATTGTAACTGCAGATATTTAATTCTTGGGTTTCAGCCATTTTAAGAATCACTCGATTGATGAAGGAGTTTAAGGAAAAAAATATATTAAGCTATGCAGTGCCATTGTTACGTTGGGTGGTAAATGATGCTTTTTAGACCATTACATTGGTTTAGTATATCCTGTCTGCTAAAACAGAGATACTGCATCCATAAAACAATGAATTCAGAAAAGGCACAGGGTGCATAACTGTCTCATAAAATATATATAATTGTCAAGTATAGGCCTTTGAAATCATTCTGTACAGTTCTCTTCATTCTGCAGATTTATTACTTAGACTGCTGTCTTTGCAAATGTTAGCTCATAATTTTATACTATACACACACTTTCAGACTCGAACACAACTGTCACAGAATAGAACCTTTCTAGAAGCCTGATTGCTTGAAATTTCATAACCCCTTTCAGAATTTCATGATTTTCCCCTCTGAAAGTCGAAGGTGAAGGAGAATAGCATGCTGATTGATATGATGTAAAACAAACTCCCAGTGTTCACGAGCTGTGGTTTGTTGGTACAGTCAAAAGTCCCCCTTGACTGGAGTTACAGAAACAGGATTCCAGGGCACATAACATTTTCGGTTTTGTTTTTCTTTACTTTTTTTCATTCTTCTCTTATTATGTGTGGGAGATGCAGTTGAATGGGGTTACTTATGTTATTGTTAAGCTGTAACTTGAAATTCCTGCATGATTGTTATTTTATTTCTTTTGATAATTGAACTTTTGAAAAGCTTTTCCCCCATCCCACTCTTTTTTTTTTTCCCCCAGGGTTAGGTCTGATGCCTGCATCGTGAAGGGCTTTGCTGTCAGTGCTTTGGTACATGTTTAAGAGCAGAGCTTTAGTTTAAAGAAAATACGCAGACCAAACCTTTCATCCACACCAGCAGGCATTTTGGGTTTTTTTCTGATTTCAGAACCACAAGCCATTTTTGCTTGCAACCCAGTTTTTGTTACAGAAGAACAAATGAAGAGTGTCAGGCATCCTCCTGCTTCCCAAATTGCATTATGGGCCTTCACCTGTCAGCACTTCGCCTCCATCCCACAACTGCCTTAACCATGCAGGGAACTTAAAAACAAGGATGGAGTTAGAAAAATGCCCATTCCCAGGAACAGAAAAGGGGGCATGGTCTGAGCTTTGCAGTCCAGATCCAGTGGTGGAGATTGTTCCTCCATATTCAAGGGCATTGAAAATCAGGGGTTTGTTGAGACCTCAGTCTCAGCAGAAATGTTATTCTGGCGTCTCCAAGCACTGTGTTCCTGCGTGGCTGTCTGCTAAGGAATGGGATGTTTGGAAAAACAAACTGCTTGAGATTCAGCAATCTCTCTGGGATTGACCAGTTGCCTTGCATGACTTCAGGTTGGGGTTTCCTTTCCCTTGCACAGATCCCACTTTGGCGTAGCCCCAGTGGAATCAAAAGGGGACCCCAATCTAAAACTGGTGCAGATGACACTGGAATTGTTTTCTTTGCATCCTTGTTAACTAGGTGATGCATTTCCAGAACCTTCTTTCAATACATGTAGAAATCATCCATTTCTCTGACTTTGCCCAGCACATCTTGGATGTAGAGTGGGACTGAGAGTCCGTCACTTGAATTATCACTTGAATATCACAAACCTTCCATTCTTGGCAATTCAGCTAACAGTGGCCTCCCTGTGCCATTCCCCTGTGAGATGCACTGAACTCCTCGGTGCTGCTGCTGTTAATCGTGGTTGGGTCTCACCTTGCTCAGAAGGTGAGAAAAGAAAGATGCAGAGAGGAATTAGCTTCCATTATCTGAGTTAGCTACACTTCAAAATGCTTCCAAATTGAACTGACGGTCTGCAGACATTTGGAAAGTGATTGGAGTATTTCCAAATGGCTGAGATGCATTGACTTCTTTTTTTCTTGCAAAAAGAAAAATAAAATTAAGGGAATTAATGAGATTTGGACCCCTTCCTATCCCCATCAGAGTTTTATGTTCATCACATTGCAGTGGAGGCAGTGTGCTTAAGGTTCACCTTTGTGTCTCAGACAGACTCATATTTTTTCTCATTTAGTGAGGTCCTGGGACACAGAAAGGCAACTCCATCTCACAACCAGCAGTTTCACTCCACAGCCAACCCACAACAACCTGGAGCCTACCAGCATTGTGAAGCTTTAGCCCGAGTCAGCCACAGCTGTTGCTGCCGTATGAGAGTTTGTCACAGCTGTGTGTGTTGGGCTTGGTATTTTCTTCAGACTTGGGTGTTCTTGGTGTGATGTTTGCTTTATTCTTGGCAGGTGATGTGGGCAATTGTCAGTATAAAAGACACAAGCAAATGCTTCACTGGACTGATGTGATAACAGCTTTGTTCTTTATTCACCAGGGTTTCCAGACCTACTCCTGCTCTGCCTTTAAATGCAGCCGTGCTCATCTATCCCCCTAATTTCATGTGAACTGTGTTTGCAGACAGGAGCAGGTTTGTTGTTGTTCTCTCTCTAGATCTGATTAATATGTGCAAAGCTCACAAGCTTCCTGTGCACAGGGCAGAGCACCCCTGATTACAAGCAATAATTCTGACTTGCTCTCATTTGCAATCCGGGTTCTGGCTTGTCTTACCTAAGTCTGAGTTCACCTCTCCCCAACATCCCACACTGCTGCTGTGACTCACCTGTTTTGTTGGCAGCCAAGATACAATTGCTGGAGACATATTAAGTTGGGAACCTTTGGTGTGAGCCAGGTTCAGCCACGGTTATCTGATAGTTGAGACTGATCCGAGAAGTCAAGGACATTGTAGCTGAGCCACTCAGTGTCCCTGAAAGGATTATCCACCCTTCTGTGCTGCTGGACAGCCCTACCTCCACCAGACCCATGGTCTGTGGGTGCTTCTTCCAAACTGACCATCAGCTTCCTTTCTCTAGCCATAGTTCTTCTTCCCCCTGATGGCAAAGCACAGCTTGGCTATACCAAGTCAGTACAAGGTATCCAGAGTTACTGAGTGGCATTTAAATTTGCCTGGGATGCCAGCAGGTCTCACTTAGTTTTACATATGTTCAAAATGTTATAGTTTGTTCTGCTTATATACCCTAAGTCTATAACTTCTAGGCTGCAAATGATGTTTTCTATCATTCCATTGACATTTCTAGCCAATATGAGTCTTAATACAATTGCTTTGCTGAAAAATGGCCTTTCAGCAGTTCTTAGACATGAGGTACTTCTTTTTTAACTAGTGATGCCAAGTAAAATCTTCAGCCATTGTCTGTTCTCTGAATCCCAGGGGAGCAGAAGGAAGCTGTGCCTGCTCAGAAGCAATACTGCTATTTCCTGGGGCAGAGTTTGAACATGGACTGCTTTTCTTTCATCTGCAGTCTTGCCACAGCTGCTTGGCTCTGGGCATCTCTTGGCCCCAGAAGGACACAGGGAATTCAGGAGAAGCCATGTGGACAGAGCAATCCATGTAGATGGCTGCAAGAGTAGGACTTTAGGATGTTTGTAGTGTTCATGTTGTTTTGCTTGTCAGAGCTTTGTTTCAGTCTGTATTTGTTTGATGAATGGAATGACCCCAGGGATGGGGTCTTTGGGATGGGATGAGTTTGTGATGTTTTCCCCACTTTATATTCAGATTAAGTGTGGCAGAGCAGGGTGTCCAACCCTAAAAAGGAAAAGATTTGTCATACCCTGAACAGTTTGTAGTGCTGGACTTGTTCTACACAGAGTTGGTGTCTGCATATGGCAGAAAGCAATAAGAAACTTGTCATCTCCAACTCAGCAAATAATTTATAGCAACTTCATAAATTAATTTTTCCTTTCATTTCTTCCTTGTAAATTGCTGAGAAAACCAAGAAAATGCCTCTAGTGTATTTGCAAGGTCATTTCTGCATATCATCTATGGTCTGGAGGAGTTGGAAAAGCTTCCTTGTAATTCATACACAGGGGTTTGTTCTGGATGGACATAAAACTCACAGGGGATATTTCTGCTCCTTGAGTTCCCTAGGCTGGAATTTTCTCATTGGTAAAAATATTTAGTTCAAAAATAAGTGATTAGGAATTGAGTAAGAGGATCCTTGCTCAGTGCCAGTGGGCTGAGCGCCGCTGGACACACAGTGCTCCAGGACAGCCAAAGTGCTGGCTTCCAACTCACAGTCCACTTTCCAGGAATATTCTCTCACAGATGCTTGAAATTCTCAGCCTCTCACAGTGTTCCCACCAGTTAATGCACTCATTTGAGTAATTACTGAGAGCAAACAGCAGAAGGGTATGAACCCAGACAAAACCAAATTGGTGTTGAGGTGAAGCAGGTGGTGTAAATTTTATTTGCGATGTTTGCACAGCTCTTGGATCAGAAGCAGAAACCTCTCGGGCATCAAGAGAGTTGCATATGGCCTAACATATCTTAGTTCTTCCCAACTGAATTGCCCCTGGGTGGGACAGCAAAAGGCATCTTTCCCTGCCACGGGTATCTCAGCCCCCAAAACCCGTGTTCTCTTGCAGTGTGACATCGCACAAACACCAGTGCATTTACCCCTCAGTGCAAACAGTGCTATGTTTTTGGTGCCTCACAACTCTAACTGTGAACTTGAAAGGAAGAAATGACCCCTGTTATCCACCCGAGACACTTCCTGCCTCGTGGGAGGAGGAGGATGATTCCTCTTGGAGGCTCACAGCCGTTTTCCTAAAGTCTTACTGCAGCAGGACCAAACGGTGCTCTGTGATCACGGGTGGCCTATTCCCTGTGCTAGGGGTCTGCAGCTCGGCTGCAGCCCCACGTTGCCTTCACGGTGTTTTGGTGCAAAGCATGGTGAGGAGGCTGCACATGACTGCCCCTGACAAGTGCTAAGGGCTGCCAGTGGTCTGGGACCACCAAAGTTCTGGAGTCTCCATGTTAGCACATGAAAGCAGCTTCCCCCACCTGCTTTTGGGAAGGAGCCATCCCAGAGCAGGTTCAGAGGGAAACTGGAGCAGCGCTGGTACCACACACCAGGGAGCTCTTGGTTCGCTTTGGTACCACATCCATAGGGAGGAGGGGGTGGGATGGAGCAGGGGAAGAGCTGTGACCTTTTAAAACCCATAGTGCCTACCACTGCAAATGGAACGCTGTATTGTATTGTATTATACGTGACTACCATGTAAATAAAGTACAATAAATGTGGTGTTCGTTAGGATTTTGATACAAGTCAAATGCAGTCTGCAGAAACGTTTTTTTCCCTGCTGTATGTACTTATATCACATTCCAGGCACAGGGACACTTGGAGTCGTGTGAGCTAGCAAGGCATAAATGGCATTCGATGGGGCATGTTTGCAGTAAGGCTATTTTTAAATTCCTTTTGCCCTGTGCAGATGAGACACGAGCACCATTTGAAATCAGAGGGGAGGGAGTGGGGGCAGTTTGCACAGGCAGGAGGAGAGCAGCTCTCGATGTGGTTTGTGAGCAGAAGCGACTGCCCAGCCAGTCCTTGGCCATGCCTCACTCATGCTGGAGAAACAGCGAGGTTTCAGTTTGGCTGATCTCTCTTTGCTTGTTTTCCTGCTGCAGGAGTTGACCAGCAGCACGTGCCCTGCCTGTGTAACCTGGTTATCCCCCACCCCTGACAGCCCTTAGTGGCAGCTAGAGATGAGCAAACTGGAGAGCTTAAAATTCAAAGCAGGTTGGGAAGGAAGTTCTGTTCTTAACCAGCTGGCTCCTCTGTGTCTCTAGCAGAGACTGAGGGGTTTTGGCTAATAAGAATATTAGGAACCTACTTTGTTCCTTAACCCACTCCCTTATCCATCCTTCTGTTTCTCCATGGTGTAAATAAAGAAAATAATACATTTTCACGAGGCAGGCCTGCCATGTGCCCTGCAAATCCTGATGCATCTCTTAACTGGGTTTTTGGTGGGAGTTTCTCCGGGCTTCAGAAGCTCAGGGCTTCTCTGACAAGTGCTTGCAGCTGGTGTGTGGATGTAATCTTCCATCTGAATCTGGAGGGTGCTTCCAGTGCTTCCACACTGGTTGTCCTGTTGGAGAGCAAGACCCACCCCATGCAGTTTGTCACAGCTGTGGTTCAAAACTCACCTGCAGAGCTCTGTGCAGGGTCCACAGCACTGCAGGACTATCTACTTGCCTCTGTACCAGACCAGTCCGTGGTGTTTGTCCCTCATACCATTGCTGTCCTTCACAGTCACCTGGGCAGAGCAGCATTTGTGGGTTGTGGAGAAGGTTCTTCCTGCACGGAACATCTCCACCAAGTCTGTGTGGGACCTGGATGAGCCCACGTGCCACTGCCCCTGCCTCGGGCTGGGGGTTACTGTTTTCCTGCCCAAGGGAGAGTGGTCCTCAGAAAGGTCTTTGAACTGTGCTGGTTTGACTGCTGGTAATTTTTCAGATGTTTAGCAACACTTCCAAAGTAAACCAAAACCTGGTTTGGAAAAGGAAATGTTTCACTGTACGATTGACTTTAAAGAAAAAGAAAAAAAAAGTAAAAGAGAAGCCACATGCTCGATATATTTTGAGTACTGTGTTCTGTATTTTTGCAGCTTATATTTTCCAGATGAGCAGTTTAGAAATATGTGATGTGAAATACATACTGTAAGTTTGCTGTAAATGATATTAAAAACACTATTTTCATTCTTGTCCTGTCTCACTGGATGATCTCTTTGGTTCTCCCAGGCTGGCTGGTTGGGCTGGTCCTGGGACTGTCCCAGAAAGTCTTCAGTCTCAGTAAAAGCAGGGTTGAGAGTTGAGGTTGGAGGTTCTGATGCTGATGTTTGCTAGAAATGACAGTGGGGGTGAATGTGTTCTGTGCATGTGCAGTGCCTTCAGAGGGGAGGTCCAGCAAAGCAGTGGTGACAGAGAAGGTTAAGCAGGTTTTGGGGAAGGGCAAGATGCAGTTTAATTAATGGAGAAAGGAAAGAGGGAATCAGGGCACCCTAGATTCTTGCAGAACAGAGGAATTTGGACACCTGGAAAACACTAAAATGAGGAGGAGCTCAGAGGGAACATGATTCGAGCAGGGAAATGTTGGATGTGTTGGTGGTGATGAATGTGTCTCACACTCTTTGTGTCAGTTCAGCTGTGGAGGAAAAAAAAAATAGAGCTTTTAGCTGAAATAGCAACAGCTGAGTGAAGTGGCTGAGCCCTGCCGTGCACCCTGAGCCCCTGCAGCTGCAGAAGCTTCTCCATCTCCGTTAACGCTCCCACTGCTGTGGGATCAGGCCCAGAGGGTGGCACATTCCTGAGGATTCAGTGACACACTTCCACTTGTTCCAACTGCTGTACTGGTCAGAATAAAAGTAAGCACTTCTTTGACCCATTATTTTTAAATGTTTCAAATCTGGTGTATCAAAGGGTAGTTTTCTCCTGAGCTTCTACAAAATGATGCTAAATGAGGCAATTGCATTCCAACTGAGTGGAATATTCAGTTTTTCTTTGTTTGTTCCATTTTTTATCCTTCCCTGTTCCAATTCCCTCTTCTGAAAGGCAGTGAGCAAAACCAAGATTAAAAGTCAGAAAAAAAACCAAAAAAAACCAAAAAACAAAATAAACCAATTTTGTTGCACACGAGTTGAATCCAACCACTGTTGCTTTGAATTCACTTTCCAACAACAGGAGCTTTGGAGAATAGTTCAGGAGGAATGAGGGAGGAAGGCTGGGAAAAAAATGTTTTGTTAAATGTTGACAGCGAAGAATCTTTTATTTATTTCACTTCATTGCTTTCCCTCAGCCCAGCTCCTGGTAGTGTTGAGGTCTGTGCAAGCTCCCTCTGAAGGCATCGTTCCTGTTTGGTCTGCTGGCCATTCCTGGCAGGCCCCCACCGTCCCCCACCGTGGGTGAACCAGCACACACCACACCCAGCATTTCAGGGCCTCCCTTCAGCCATCCTAGACCTTTCATTTTTGCTGCTACCTCTGACAGAGTCTGGTTAATTGGGTATTTACCGAGCTGAATTCTGTTGTGGATGCAGATTATTAACCTTTATGTCACCTAGAAGATATTACACCTGGTAAAGTTAATGTTTTGAGACTGGGAGGTTAAAGTGTCAGTACTCAGCCCTCCCTAATTAGCAACAGGGCTGTGTGTGGCTGTGCTGTGAGCCCTTCTTTAATTAGAAAGGACTCACAGATGGGTCGCATCAACAGCATCAGTTCACCTGCCTCCTTCAGCCTTCTCTCATCTTTCTCCTCCTTGGTGTCCCAGGACCTTGGGTAAGTCTTGATGTTACAGTGCCCACCCCAGGGAGGCTGTGATGCTGGAAGCCTTCCCAAGGCCATCCTGAGCTGGGTCTAAGACAGTGACTGGTGGTGAAGTCTGGGGAGCACCAAGTGGAGAAAGTTGTGGTGTTCCGGGCAATGTACTCTGCAGAAGGTCTTAGCTCTGCACCTCGTTTGCTCAGCTCCTGAAGCTTTGGATGATCTGTGTGCTCCTGAGCTGGCCGAGTAGCCTGGAGGAGTTGTGAGGGCTTAGGAGAACCTGTTTTGGTTCTGTGTAGTGGTGTTCCCTGTGCTGGCAGCAGCCCTGGGCTGTGTGTGTGACTGCAAAGAGTGGAGAATGTTGGAAGGATGAAACACATCCTTAGAATTGTGACTCTGTACCACAAACCTTCTTTGAAGAACCTTGCTCAGCCAGACAGAGAAGGGGGACGGGTCCTGTGTCCTTCACAGCAGGGCAAAGTTAGGGGTTTGTTCCTTGTTTCTGTTTTCCTGTCACTCCTGTGACAAATACTTGTCCTTCCACACAAATGCCTTTGGCTCTGCAGGCAAAATGCAAAACCAAACTGCTACATCCAGCCAGTCAGAATATTCCCTGTGGGGGGAAAAAAATGTAATTTCCTCCAAATTATGACTTTTTGTGGGAATATCTCCATTTCAGTGCTATTTCATTCAAACAAAAGCTGATGAGCTTGCAGTATCTTGTTGAAATTGGAGCATTTCTAGTTTTCTTTGGGAAACTGTAGCTTGAATTCTCTCAGCATATAAAATAAATTGGAGTATTTGGGCTTTTATCAAAATGAAATGTTTTGATTGCCTTCAAGCAATATTTTCTGCTTAACGTTACACTTCTGTGGAAATTCTGAAATTCAGTGTTTTGTTCTATTTTGAAACACAAGTGCACATAAACCTTCTGGAACTTTACATAGATGCCTCTTGCCAATCCAGACCCCACCAGAAAAATACTCTGAGTGCCTGACTGGCCTGGTGGTCGCCTGGGACATGGGAGCAGACACAGCTGCTGTGAGGGAACGCAGGAGCACCCAGTCACCCAGCAGAAGGCCATGCTCTGGCCAGGCAGTGTGAGGATGAATCCTACTTCTAAGCAATTAAAGGTTTATCCATTGCTCAGTTTCCTTCTTCCATTGATCCAGCCTTTGAGAGAATAACTAGCGTATTTAAAAATCAAAGCTAATGGTGCGTTTTTTCCTGTTAGCTTGAGGCCAGCATTGGATTTAAAACTGGCTTCGTTTCTGCTCTTTTGTGAATTTGCATCTTCCCTCCCAGCAGGGGATGGGAAGATGCTTGAGCAGGGCTCATCCCCAGACTGGCAGCACCATGTTCAGGGGCTGAGCCTGCTCGTGTCCCACTGCCTTTGAGCACAGGCTGCAGAGCTCCAGCCCGTATTTTTCAGAACACAGAGCTCTCCGTAGGAGAATCCTTATTTTAGGAGGGGAAATCCATAAAGCTGAAGGGCAGCTGTAGAAATAGGGTGTTTTTACTGGCCTTGCAGGTGTGGAAGAGCTCCTTGAGGAGAACAGAGTGCAGCTCGGGGGAGTTTGCTCCCTGCCTGAGGTCCGTGGGGCTGGCTGTTGTGAGCATTAGCTCAGCACAAGGACCTTGCTGCCTGCCACGGTGCTTTTCTGCAGAGCCATTCCTCCATCTCCCTGGCTGTTTAGTCCATTAGTCACCTCGCTGGCCTTAAATAAAGGAATTTGAGGTTTTCATTAAAAGCCTTGGGCCTGGGAAGCTGATGCTCAGCAGAAGGCCCATTTTCACCTTTAGGAGATGGCCAGAAAGAATAAAAATGGTCTCATTATACAGCAAGTTAGGAAAATTTCTGCTGAGAGGTGGGAGAGCAAAGGGGTTGGAAATTTTTGTTTCACTCTCAGGTGGACTCAGGATGCCAGTGAGGAGTGAGTGTGCCCCAAAGACTGCAGGGTGGCCTGTGCAAAGTGAACAGAAGTCCTCAGGCTGCTGCCAGCAGATGAGTACAGAAATTCAGCAAGCAGAAATCCAGGAGTCTAAGAAATGCTTGGGATGGAGTGGAGCCTCATCCTGATTTTCTGTCTTAGGGATCATTTCTGGAATTAAACTTACCTCTCCAACCCTCCCTTCGCATGCAGGAAGAAAGGGACTGCTCAGCCAATGATACAAATGATTGATATGATGATGTTTTTGTGGCAGCCCTTAGAGGATGCTGAATGCTACCCTTCCCCTTAGATTAATTAGGAATGCTTTCACCTGAAATCCTGGAGACCTTTTCCTGCAAGCCTTGGGTGTATAGAAAGCATCATATCTCCATTCAGGACATGTACTAATTCCCCACTGAAAAGAGCACTCATCCAGTGCTAACACCCACACAACTTCCAAAAGTGTCTGGGAAGGAGCAGAGCAGCTTGAGAAACATCTAGATTTCTGGATGAAGCCAGCCTTTCTTGAAATGACAAAAAGGTGTTTGACTTATTTTATTTTTTTTTTCCAACATTGTGGAAACATGCTGCTGGACCACAAATTCTTCTGGAGTTGCAAAAGAGGGTGCTGAGCTGCAAGCCAAAATTTGCTCAGCACAGGAACATTCTTTGTAGCTAAAGATGAGGTTTTAGGGGACCCTCTTTGCCCTTGTATTACTTCTAATCTGTTTCACTGCGGGTCATAAAGCCTGGTGTGCTGAGTTTTTCAAGTGCCATTAGTTTATGGGCTTGTTAACAGAAAGGATTTTGTTGGTCTTTCATGGCCTGAATCTCATTGAACCGGAGATCCCTTGGTGTAATTTTGATGGCAGAGGAGAATCAGGTTAATAACATTTAGGATCATCTTTCACAAAATATTATTTGAGCTGTTCCCTTTTCCGTCCCTCCCTTCCCTGCTCTCTTATTGCCATTGTTAGCTGTCTGGTATCACTGTAGCTGTATTTATGTGGTCACAGTTTGGGTTAAGGCTTTAGAAACGTGTAGGACAGCCACCTGTTGGGGGCTGTGTTCAGAAGAAGGTGAAGGAGCCTGCACAAAGCATATTTGTTTGTTTTTGCATGTGTATCCCTATACGGAGCTGCAGATGGGAATGGTGTTTAAAAGCCAGGGGAGGCAAAGCAAGTTAGAATTTTAAAGCATTGTTAGAGCACAGCAGGCCCAGTGATAGTGGAGATGTGAGACAATAAAAGGGTGAATCAGTTAATGAGGATGTTTAGTTAATATACTGCCACAGTCAAAACTCTTCTGCTGGCAGAGCTGCCTTCCAGTGTGAACAGAGGAATCGTGAGGCCTGGAGAGGACAAGCGTGTTGTGTGGGTTGGAAATAAAACTCTGTGTTTCAGCAAGGACAGGAAAAAACATCCAGAGGAAAATCTTCAACAGAGAGTGTATCTTCCAGAAGAACTAGAGTTTGTGGGTAGCTCTTGATCCACATCATACATTGTCTTGGACTTTTCATAATGCTACTGCTGCTAGAGAAGCCTTTTGATGGCTAAAACTCAGAGACAGCCTGGCCTGACATCATTCACCTTTTAGCTCTTTTCCAGTTTTCCAGGTAAGTGCAAACAAGGCTGAAATGCACTAGGAAGAAAAGTTTTGTGTTATCCTGGGGAAAGCAGTCTTAGAACCTACTGCCTGCTTTCATTCATCTCCTTTCTCATAGGCGGGAGCAGAGACCTTGCTGATTTCAGTAAGACATTTCTCTTAAAAGGTAACAACCTTTGCAGCAGCCTGTGTTTTGATGGGACATTCTTAAGATCTAATGCACAGACACCCAAGACCTTTCCTTTCTTTAGAGAGGTGAAAATGAGGTTTTGCCTTCCGGAAGCTCTGTATAACTAAACAACCTATTGACTTGCCTGCCTCAAGGTGTCTGCTTTCTCAGGATGTATTAAACATGACAGACACTCCTCTAGTCCCAGGAAATGCAGCATTAACCATGTCTGTGCACTGCCTCTGCTGCAGGATGCTCTTCCCAATGCCCAAACTGATGTGAAGGAGCAGAGGGACACTGTAGCTACACACACGAGATAAATAGGTCAAAAATAAATGCTTTCGAGAGCAGAGTAAATGACTTCGCTCTCATCCATGCTCCCTCACACATCACCAGCTCATCAATATCTTCCTCTCTATGACAGCCCTGAGAAAAACAAGGCAATTGAGGAGTAAAAAGAAGTTATTTAAACAAGAATGCCGAGTGGCTTTCTGAAGTAACTCTTGTTCATTATTGATCTGCTGGGATTTTTTTGGAAGCACTTTATAGAGCCACAGGTTTAAAAAAAAAAAAAAAAAAAAAAAAGAGGAGAGGGGGAAAACCAAAAAAAAAAAAAAAAACACGGGGCTCCTGNGGGATCCTGAGCAGCTCAGCTGTCTTCCAGCTCAGGTTGCACAGAGCTGCCTGTCACCATGGAGGAGCTGACTGAGGTGAGATGGTGGGAACAGGCTGGGGGAGGCATGGAAGGGTGTATCCAGAACCCAGAGAAACGTCTTTTAGACTTCTTACAGTGCAGATTTTACTCCATCTTTAACAACTGCTAATGCTGGGCATGAAGGTGCTGTGTTTTTAAGAGGTGCTGTCTCATCAGCTTTGGGTCAGACTGGCTTTGGCAGACGGGTCTCCATCCCACTGAGGATGTGCCTCTGCCGATCAAGACATCCCTGCCCTGGGTTCCTAACTGATCTATATTAAGTGTTACAATCTCACTAAGCCTAAACCCAAACTCCTCTCTGAAGATGAATCACGCCACTGCCTCCTGGCACCATCCTGCTGGTGGCTTCAGGGGTCTAGGATACCTTGGGGTCCCTTTGGTGGCCTGACCCCAAACTTGGGCCCATGGACAAACTCATCACTGACCTCACCAGCAGAGCAAAGTGAGAAGTCCCCCTGAAGATGCTCCCCAGCTTAATAACGAGGAGAGCTCAGCCCAGCGGAGGTCCCACCCCCAGTCACACCTCAGTGCATGAGGGCAGGAGTGAGCTACTCTGCAGGACCAAAGAAGTTCCTCTTCAGCTTAATCAACTTTATCTTTTCCTTTTTTTATTTAATGGGCCGTGTTTCAAATGCTGCAACAAGTCCAGACAGGTGGCCATTTCATAGTTACAGTAAATAATTTACATGACAAATTCAAACCTGTCCTTTGGTCCTGTATTATTCATGAATGAACAGGCTTGTTTTCCATGACAGTGTTCCTTATTCAAACACAGTCTGTGATGTATCTCAGTCCTCGAGTTCATTTCTATGGCACCTGGCTGTTTGCCAGCCTTTTGTTGCTGTTTTCTGGTTTGCAAAATGTATTACCTAGATTGTATTTCTTCAATTCACTCTCTGAGGGACTGAAACTTTTATACACCACAAAGATTTCTTTGTAGTGAAACCTCACTCAAATGCATATTTCTGAGCATTTTCCTTTGTAGAATTGGTCTTGCACACAAAAATATCATTTGTATGAAGATTCGTGGCAAAGGGCAGGAATATCCCCAAGGAAAACACTCAAGCATCATTTCTATAAATCTTCACAAACACTTCACCGTTGTTTGCGCATTTTGGCTTGCGCAGATCTCACCCACGGGGTTTATAGATGCGAGGGTTTGCCTCCCTGGTGACCTCTGGGCCACCTGTTATCTCTGAGCATCTCTAATCCCGTTCATTTTGTTGGAGGTGGAGAGGACAAAGCTGCAGTTTCCCAGGTGCTTGCTGAATTTCTGAGGTGTAGAGCTTTTTGAGAAGACACGCACTGTGACTGGAGCACAGGAGTCACCTCTCAGTCCTTGACGTGCTTCCACCTGGCCTTGTGTCCTTAGACCTTCACTCTTCACCCATAAAATGGGAGTAATAATTCCTTTTTCTCAGGTACCCTTCTCTTGCCCTATCAGCTCACCCTGAAAATGCTACAAGACACAGATCCAGGGTCATGTTTACACCCACTGGTACAAAGGAGCCCTCATCCCAACAGTGACAAATAAACATGCAATGTCTGTGTGACACCAGGGAGTGTGAGAGCACTGAAACAAATCCATCCTTTTGTATTAATTTATATACTGCAGAAATATCTTATAGAGGAGGATAATTGACCCTCGTGCTCATATGAGCAGTTTGCTCATACCCAGCTGATTTGCTGCCTCCATGCTTGATTGAGTAATTGATGGTGCTGTTTGCATTCATCCCCTGAAATAAAGTGTGTATAAAAATAAATTATATCTGCTCCATCCCCTGAAAATAAGCCCATTGTAAATTAGTGAGGAATTAAAGATAACAGTAGCTATTTCTTCTTCTGGGAATGTGCAGTCACAGCCTTGAAGAAGTTAAAATTCAAGTGAGAAAACTGACCAAGCATGTTATTAATGCCCTCCATGTCTAGAGAAAAGCATTGATTAATTTGCTACCAAGATCCCTTTGGATGAAAAGGGTCATGGGTTATTTACAAACAAGTGTTATTTCTCCAGCTGTCATTATTCAAAATTGTGATGGAGGAAGCTCTTTATTTTCTTTACATTTCTTTCTGTATTTGAGGAGGCTCCAATTTGTTGGATCTCTGCTTTTGATAGAGTTCCTTTAAAAGCCAGAGGATATACCAAGCCCTCTCAGGAGGTGATGAGACTGCTGATCTAATTAGGAAAGGATTGGAGCATTGCAGTCTCCTCAGATGGCTTCACTTGAAACTGTGGGAGCAGAGATGCTTTTAAAATTCAGTCTGTGCATCCTTTATGTGTCTCTGGTCCACAGACCTCCAAGGAAGCCCCAGGACACCACAGAAAGTGGCAGCATCAGCACAGGATTAGCAGAATTTGTGGTTTCTGAAGATAGTTTCGGCTTTCACATGAGACCAAAGCAAGTGCCTTGATCATTTAACATCATGAGCCACCCTCTGCCATTTCTGACAAGTGCCAGGTGCTAATTCTGCCTTAAAATGCCCTGCAGTGGAATCGGAATATTTTATCTCTCTGTACACATTTTTCTTTGTACTTTTGGGCAGTGAAGCTTCTTTGGTTACAATGGTGGCAATTTTTTTTTTTTTCCTTATGGAGGTACCCCCCGAGAAGGAATTTGGGGTTGTAATGCTTGGGTTCTTGAAGGAAACATTTTTTGAGAATCCTAAACCCCAGCTACAAAAAGTGAGGGCATCCTACCCATTTAGATATTTTGCAGATGAGTACAGTCACACAGGAGAGCTGAGCTCAGCAGCACTCTCCTTTTGGGCTGTGAGGGATGGGAAGGATAATAAGGATAATGCAAGTCACGAGTGAAGGGTGTCAGTAGGGACTTGGAGAATCAGGTCTGGAGCAAAACTGAGGTGTGCTGATAGAGTTTGTTTCGGGATTTTGGAGTTGGATGGATGCAGCAAATCATTTTGCTTTGAATCAGTGAATGGTCAGAGCTCTGTAGTGCTCCAGGACTGGAGGAGAGAGGCACCCCAGGCCCTCCCAGACCCGAGGGCAGGACGATGGCAGGGACAGCCAGAGGGTGCCTGTTAGGAGCCAAATACATCTGCAAGCTGTGCCAAGGGGCTGATTTTACACAGAACTTTATACATTGCAGCCTGTGCTACTTCTCCCTTCGTACACAGCATCCAAGCAGCAGGATCAGCAGGAAGGTGTGTTTGCCCAGGGCCAAATTCAGCTCTGCTCTCATCACCAGCAGTAAGGACTGCCTGCAGAATTCATACCCAACTGTTTATCCACAAAACCAGTGCTCCTGTGGATTCAGCACAGGAAATCACAGCCCAACGCTGTACTCAAGCATCTTGTGCTTTCTGCTGCTGCTCTGCTAACCAGATTAGGTTCCCCTGCTGCCTTATTCATTTTGCACTCATTAAATCTAAATTTAGAAACGAAGGCAACTCTTCTCCCCTCTGGGAAAGGTAGTAGGGAGAGTCCTTGTTGCAACAAGCCGTGAGGAGGAAAAAGATTTTCTCTCCTGTGAGATGGAAACGTAAATGTTTCTGCTGAGACAGAGAAAGAAACTTGTGCCCAGTTCCCTTCTGCACAGAGCATTTGTTGGACCCTGGGTCTAAAGAAATTTGTGCAAGTTGTTGCAAGCATGCAGCAAAAGGTTTATTTGACCCAAATCACAGCCACATAGCAGTGGCAAGAGATGTTATTTGCTCTGGCCAGATCTAGAGGAGTTGTAACTTGCTGCTGAGTTTGGACTTTGGGCTTATCTCCAGCACTACCCAGGCAGATGGGCAGTAGCTCCCAGATTTCAGTTAAAGAGACAATTGCAAAGATATTTCTTCCTCTCACTGACCTTTAATAATCAATGATGTCAGCTTTTTATGAAAAAAAAGCAATTGTGGTGTAAAATCTGCCTTCAGGTTCTTAGGAGCAAGAACTGGCAGGCAAGAGGCCAAAGAGCTCCTCCAATACCCATCCCAACTGGGCATCCCTCCAGCTGTGCCTTTGCTCACAACACAGCTGGAGTGAGGGGGAAGAGCTCAGGTCTTTTGGGCAGTCAAATGCCATCCTAATAGCGGGGAACCTCCGAAGGATTTTGGAAATCTGTGTGAAGAGGTAAATCTGAGCATCAGTGTAACTGACCATAACGAATGTGGGGAGAAACAATCTGGGCCATCTCTGCACGTGCTGAGCTTGGACTGGGCATAGCTGGATTCAGTTCTGACAGCTCTCCAGTATCATTAGCTCAATGTGCAGTGGCAGCCAAAAAAAGCTTGCAAAATATCAGGGATGCCACTGAACGTGAGAGAGTTGTTTTGCTTCCATATAAAACCTTGGGATACCCCCATTCTGGGGGTGGGATACCCCTGGTTGTGGGTGTGGATTCCACATACTTAGCTGTGCCTTGCAGCTCTGGACAGCTGCTGAGTGCTGCCTTCACACAGAAAATTGAGGGAAGGGAGGGGTAATTTTGGCCTTGAGAGAGAGGGCAGCCAAGCCTGAGGTGGTGCCACAGCTTGCAGCATTCACAGGGGCTCTGACCAGCAGAGATGAGCTGTCACTAGCTGTTAAACCCACAAGGTGGAAGAAGATTGTCAAAGACAAGCTCTGTCTCTGCATCTGTACGAGATCCTGGCTGCATGTTGGGAAGAACTGCTCCCTTCCCCAAAGGTACAGGCTGAGCTCCAGGCCCTCTGCCACTGCTGGGGCCTGTGTGATGCGGTTGTGCCGTGCAGGGTTGCAGGCAACATCTTTCAGGAGCAAAAATGACATGTTTGACCATCATGTGGGGAAAAAACCCAGTGTGAAGGACTGTCAGCACTTGATTAATGAAGTATTCCCCTGTGGAAGGATCTGTGCACAGCTTTCTGCCAGGGACCCTGGCAATGCCAAGAACAAGGCATGGGATCAGCACCTCTTTCCAGAGCTGAGAAATACAAATCCAGCACACAAACAGAGCCAGCTTCACTGATAACTGCCAAGGGAAGCTGCACTTACCAGCACAGCTTGTTGGGCAGCAAAAGTTAGAGCAAAGAATATTGCTAGGTGAAGAGTGTCCTAAGGTTTTAATAATTTCCGGCTTATTTCATGGCTGAGGTGAGGAATCTGGTGCAGACCATCCTGTTCAACTTATTGCAGCTCAGCCTAAAGGTGCAGGTTTTGACTGAAGTGTAGCAGCAGATTTAAACCAAAGGCAGCATCTGGGATCCCCTGAGCCTTGTGCTCGTCCTCCATGGAGGGCTGTGTCTCTCCAGGCAGGGACAGCAGTTCCATGTGTGCCTCATGCCCCAGCACACCAAGGCTTTTGGCCACGTGCTGGTCACAGCTCCAGTTCACCCCCACAGTGAGGCAGAAACTTTCCGTGGCTCAGGAGCTAGGTCACAGCGGGATGGGCATCCCTGGCTTGGCTCTTGATGGCTGGAGAAGTAGCAGCTCCCACCCATCTGGTTTAGATCTGCTGCTGTACGTTGCCAGCAGCCTGAAGTTTCCTCTTTGTGCGATGAACTTCCTCCTCCTGCTTCACTTACACTTGGTTGGCACTGGGCTGCGAGATGGGCTGAGAGCGCCAACGCAATTCCTTTGGGAGAAAAAAAATTCTGCTTTGACTTTCAGGCAGAGATAGTGATTTTATTTCTAGAAAATAGAGCTATAAATTTGGCTGATGCCAAACAAACACTATGCAATGTCTGTATTAAGGTGGGGCGGGGGAGTTATATCAGAAAAGGATGATATTTGTCACTCACCTGTCTGAGTGCTGAAAGTGCTCTTGTCTTTATGTACTGACTGCTTGATTTTCACCCTGCCTGCATCCTAGCCTCACTTTTTGCTCAGATCAATTCTGATCTCAAGACTGCAAAGCTCAGTAGAAAAATATTTCCTTTTCAGCTCAGCACTTAAGTTTGTAGCAAGGAAGAGCTGTGGGCAAAATTGCCAAACAGGCGAATAAAGGAAGGTGCTTGGGGTGGTTTGTGGCCTCAATAGAGCATGTATGGCAAGAAAGAGAAAGATTAAAAATCATATTTTTAACTGTCCATCTACCTGACAGACACCTGGATGGGGACATTAGAAACCTGATGGGTAAATAGGCAAGGCAGGAGTAGCAGGCTGCTAAATTACATAAAGTGCAGACACAAATTGCAGGCACAAAAAAGCCAGGAAGGACAGCTCAAAAATTATAGCTGAAGTATCCATTTCTAGACCAGTACTTGTGGTGCTTGCAAACAGATATATCATTTGGGTCTGAAAGAGATGAACTATTTATTTAGCTTGAAGATTGCCCCCAGCAACTGTGAATCGAAGGTTATCTAATGTCTTTGCCATAGGCTCTAAGTGTCTGGACAGTTAGCATATGCAAGGGAATTACTCACAGATAAGCATCCAGTAATTTATACAGACCATTCCAGATAGAAACCTCTCCCGTATCAATTTCTGCCTGCTCTGTAAACTGCTCCCATTTATCAAGCCGGATAAATTCACAGGCAGGCTGTGAGGGGGTGCTGAGACCTGTGTGTGCTTTATCAGTTAATACTCACTGAGGTCCCTTTGACATGATTGGAGTAAATCTTTCTCTCCTTTTCTTTGGTTATGACCAGTCTATAATCTTCCAGGCTAAACATCATTCCCATGAATGAAGAATAATACTGAGAAGTAGGGGAAAAAATAATACGTAGGGAGAATGCATTTCATCTCACTTCGGAGGTAATGAGGCAGTTTAGTGTGACATGTCATTTAAAACCAGGCTTTTCTTTTTTATAGATTCCATATCCCTGAAGAAGTGACTGACAGATCAGTGCACAACATATTTTTCCCAAGGAAAAAAAAATTGAGGTTGACACAAAGGGGAGGCAGCAGAGTCGTGATGATCTTCAGGAAGACAAAGGGATGAGTCTTCCTCCATCAGGTAAATAACACATACCTGAAGTTTTGCAAATTAAGCTAAAAGCTTCAAAACCAGTGGCTGTTGGATAAGGATGTGGCTGTGGTGCCTGTGCCCTTCAGCTGCCACCTCAGAGAAGTTCCCTGACCAGCTCTGCAATGGAGGCAGCCCCAACAATGCACCCTGAGCAGTAAAATCACAAATTCAGGATGGGTAAGGTTGGAAGGGACCTGGCAGTCATCTGGTCCAATCTTCCTGCTCAAGCAGGATCCCTGAGAGCACCTCACTCAGGATTGTGTCCACACAGCTTTTGAATATCACCAGGGAAGGAGACTCCAGGCTCCATTTGCCCTTTCCTTTGTCAGCCACCTGCTGCTGTTTGCCAGAAAACTCCTACTCTGTGCCCCGTTCTCCCTGTGCTGTGGCTGCCACTGGAATATCAGCTGAGGGAGCATCTGAGGTTTTCTTTGGCTGGGAAGATCTACAGAGGCTGGGGGTGTACTGAGGACTGGATGGATCCCAGTAGCTGCATTTTGTTGTGGCTGCCAGCAGCTCACTCCAGGCTACCCGAAAGGAATGCACAGCTGTTTACTCCAGCCAGACAGATGCTTCTCTCCCTTCGAGTGTGAGTGAGGACTGTGGAGCACATCACAGATGAGACACACCTTTGTTATACAAGAAAGGAGCTATCACCATGATCCCAGATGTGAAAGATGTTGACACATACTTGGACGGAGTCCATACACAGCTCTTAAAAAAAACAGAAAAAAAGAAGCGCATAATGAGTCCTGGCACTCGTGTACTCGGGGCCATCTGTTAATGTGATCCGGTGCCAATTCGTGGAGCTAGGAACCAGTCTCTGCAGGTCATGGATGCCAAGAAGAGATGGGCTTAGAAAAGGCACTTGCAGGATGTGCTAATGGGCAGTGTTTATCAGAAAAATCTTGCTAGCAATGAACGCCATCAAAGGAGACAGCGCTGCTCTTTGGTGTCCGGGACCATGGCAGCCCGTAGGGATGGAGCATTCCTGCCACATCCTGGTGTCTCTGCCCCTGCAGTGAAAACAGGAAAGTTCTAAACCTTTGTAAACACAGCAAGAACTGAACTTCTAACCAACCTACTCTATAAGTTGTTCCAGTATTTATCCCTCTGCTGCATGACTAGAGGCTCAGGGCGAGGCTGGAGGGGAATTGATGTACATGGGAGCATCCTTAGGAGCAGGAACTCAGATTACAGGATGCATAAAGAGCCATTTCCCCTGTGGCAAGCACAAAAACTTCCCTGGCCTGTTCCACAGCCATGCCTGGCGCCTCACTTGCAGGACACCCTGAGAGCTGGAGCCTTCCCTGCTCTGCTGATTTCCAAATGACTGGACCTCACCTCAGGGGACAGCCAAATATGGAGGAATGAACCAAAGTTACAGCCACCAGACACCTTTTAAAAAACAGTGGATTGTTGAAAAAAAGGGCCCTAAGCAAATCAGATTTCTTTTCTAATCAGTGCCTGGTAATGTCATCATCCTATATTTGCATAAGCAGGATGTTTTATGCATTGTTTTCCTTTGAGCAGGTACCTTCTCATTTGTGTGTGCTTGCTGATGTGCTCTCTTAACCTGCCACAGGCTTCCCCAAAGCTACTGTCTGTGAATGCTGCTCAGATAATAATTAGGAATATTCACCCTCTCTACATCTTTTTTCCAACAGAGACTTGAAAAACACAACATAATTTTTGTATAATTTTTTCTTTTTTCATTTTTCTCTTTCTTTGTCCTTGTTCAGGTAGCGGCTGCACGGAGGGCAGGTGCCTTTTATCAAAAGACAAGGAGTCATCTTCTCCTTAGGAAATGTTTATGTGCCTTCCACAGCACCAAATTGAGAAAACAGATTACCTCTCAGAAAGCCATCTGTTTCAGCACCATGTGAGCTCTCAGGTTGGTTCTTGCGTTTTATGAGACATTTGAATCCTCCTGTGATTTCTCCCCTTCACCTGTCTGCCTGTTACAAAATTGTTCTGAAGGCTCAGCACACCCATTCAGACACGTCAGCACCTGATTTCCGAATGTTGTTTTAGGGTTGCACTATAAAAAGCCAAACCCCACCCAAAAGAACCCTTCCTATTGTGCTTTAAGATGGATGAGCACAGGCTAACAGGAACTGGATGAGAAAATGAGAAGAGGTGGGAATTCGGACATTTTTTATTTTTATTTTATAGTAAACCAATGTTTCCCCACCCCTAAACCACAAATCATGAGAAGCAATTGATTTTCATAAACAAAACTATAGCTTTCCAATGAAAGTGTGAAATCTTGGGAGGATGGCTGATGTGTTGTGTGGAAGGAGATGTTTGCTGAGAGCACAAAGGATTTTCCAGAGAAGGGCTCCAGCCTGACACAGCTCCCATGTGCTGCTTGTGTACTCACCACTAGCTGCAGACCTATTGCCTTTTTCTTGGAGTATGTTGTTGTTGTTGTTGGGAAATGTGGAGGTTCTCCAAACTCTGGAGTGGTTCTTCTTACAGTCCTCTTCGAGTCTTGAAAAGTTCATCTGCTCCAATTATGCTTTCTTCCATTTGCTCATCCTCCTCTACTCATGTCAGAGCCACTTAGTCTCTCCTTAAAATCCAAGTGGGCATAAGATGGAGTAATGCCAGAAAAGCACTCATTGCATACCTAAAATACCCAATAAAAAGCTTTCCCAGCTTTAACAAAATACATTTTCTGCATAAAAATAGGGAGCGTGTAAAGACCGTGTGCTGGAAGGAGAATTGTCACAAAGCACATAGAAATTACTATTCATTTAAACATGTTTATCTTTGGAGTCATTAGTTGATGCAAGGGATATGATAATGGGATACAAAACTTTCCCCCTCAGGGTCATGGGTTATACTGTGATACAGAGAATTAGTGACTAATGTAATTAACAGCCACTATCTGTTTGGTAGTGGAACTGAAACCGGATTAAGCTCGTCCATCCCACTCCAAACAGGCCAGTGCCTGCATTGCCACGGCCACCAGCACATTTAGCACTAATGGACATCTCCTCCTGAAGGGATATGGCATGTCTACAGCAATTTCCTCAGTAGAAAAGTTGTTTGACTGGTAAATTTTCATCCTGGGACCTAGCTGGGTCACTTTTCACTGCTCAAGAGGCTCAGAGTAATGCTCTGTAGCGTTGTGAGGAGTAACAGTGTGGGTGGGGGACCTGTGGGGAGGTTTTGTGATCCGCGGTGGTCAGTCCTCCCAGGAGAGGTGGACGTTGCTCCTATCCGTGGTGCACAACCCTGGGCAAGCTCCATCACCACTCTGGGGCTGTCTCCCTTTGTGGCCTTGCTCTTCTCACATCACGCTGGCACTTTTTGCAAGGGAGCCCCTCACACCCCACACACCCTCCCTCCCAACACGAGAACTTCTCAGTGCACCTCCCTCCTGCCTGACCCAGCAGCGACCGCCTAATGGGGCCGTTATTTCCATCTCTAATTGAATGATTTCTTTCTCTCCCTTCCTCTTTTTTTTTTGTTTCTCCCCAAAGAAATGTCAGTAAAATCAGCTCTTTAAAAAAGAAAAAATAGATGAACTGCAGCATCCAGAGAGGAAATGCCAGCACTGCCGTTTTGAGCAGGGTCCCCCATGGCTCAGAGCCACAGCAGGTGGGAGGTCCTGGGAGGTGACCCAGCAAATCCCAGGGGTGGGCAGAGGCTGCTGCTGGTTTGGCAGGCGTAATGACCAGTCAGACAGCAGCGTTTTACCTCGCTTCAGATAAAGAACCCGTGGTACCTCTGCGGCCAGGGGAGATGCCAGCACTTCGATTAAGCCACGCTGGGTGGTGCCCACATGATTATCTGTTTTACAGGCAGAGAAACCGAGAGGCAGGGAGATTAATTGACTTGCTCAGATGAGGTGAGACGAGAGAGAAACCCCAGAAGTGTAATTGTCTGTGCTAACTCTAATTGCCAGCACATACATTCCTGTCTGGGAGAGGCATCCCCAGAACAAAGCACAAAGCTGTGACTGAGGGTATCAGCGAGGCAGGAAAAGAGGCTCCTCTTTCTGTATCATGCCATGAGTTCTGGGACTTCCTGGTATCCTGAGCACTGTTTAAAGTAGGGAATTAGCAAAAAAACAGATTTATTTATTTATTCGTTATAACTAAAACCCTTGGAAACCATTCTCCCTTCCCCCTCTGCCATCAGTCCCCTTTTCTTTCAGAGTTGTCATACAGGGTATTGTCCCTGCTACCTTTCCACTGATTTCACAGTTTCTGCTTTTCAGTCATCATTTTTTAACTTAAAAGAAATCGAGCCATCCCTGGAGCAACCAGCCCTCACCCCATCCTGAGCCCGTGCTCTCCAGGCTGGATGCACTGCTGCATTCCTTCTGCCCCTCTGGAGCAGCTTCTGAGCCGTGCCAGAGTTAATCTTTTGACTCGAGTGTTTTGCCTCCTCCCAGGTAGAAGAGAGGAGATGTTGTTACAGTGGCAGCATCCCACTGAGCCAAGAGTAGCATGAAACCGCTTGCCTCGTACAGACAGCACAGCAGACTCCAGGTGACTTTTTGGGAGAGACTGTGAGCCCCCAGCACCGCCCCTGCCACCCAGCCCTGTGTGCAGGGCAGGTTTTAGTGCTGCTTTGGCAGGATGAGGAGTTTTTGTCACCATTATTAAGCAAAGTCAATCACTGCACTGCTGAGCATCTCTGCAGGCTGCGAACGCACCTCGGAACCCACGGGGTATCCACGTTTACATCTCCACTTAGGGAAAGCTTTGTTCTCCACTGCTGAATTGAGGTAGAAAAAAAGGAGAGAGAGGTTTTCTCTTTCCATTCAGCAGCAGATCACGGAAGAGGCAAAATCGAACACGAGCCCCTTGTCTGTAGCAATCAGAAGTGGTGGAGGGCAGCCCCTTGGTGTCCCAGGAGAGAGCGGGAGTCACTGCAAGTTTCATAGAGGTTCGTCCCCATCTGAAACCCTGAGTTTTGCTGTGCAAAATGGATTTGGCGAGAGCTCTGTTGCTGCAGGGGCTGTGACGGTGCAGGAGTGTTGGTTTTCATTGTACAGTGTTGTAATGAATGAATAAATCGATACCAATTAAGGCAGATAGTTTATTGATTGACATCCCAAGGCAAACACTACATTTATTGCCAGGAGTAAAACACACTCCACCATATACCCCAATAACCACAGAGCCATAATTTGATACTATTAATGTATGACACAGTAAATCATGGCCCTGCCTCCCGCTCTGTCCAGCTCTGTCCCAGCTGATACAAATATACAATACAAAACCTCCCAGAAGATGTTTGTTTGTCTGAACACAGCTGCTGAAACTCTGTATGAAGCTCCTCAGGGACTTTCCCAGAGGTTGAAACATTTCATTATATCTTTGATCATGATTTTTGAGTACAAGGTTTTGCAGTGGAACTTCCCTTTCACCCTTGCCAACAATTCTCCCTTCTGCCTCTGCCAGCACTATCTTTCTTTCCCTGTTTGTCAAACAGGATTTTGTCCCTATTCCCTTCAGCTTCCCTTTCCACTGGTTTCAGTTCCTGATTTTCAGCCATCATTTTGTTTGGACAATTCTCATCTCTGTTTCTCCATTCCCCCTGTTTCCCATTTATTCACTTCAAAAGCAAACATCCAAATGTGTTGTTTCTTTGGCGTAGCCTCTAGTCTATCCATCTGACACCTCACACTCAGTGTATGCTGTCTTTTTTATTTTCTGCCCACTCTCTTTCCTTCACTGTCCGTCCTACTTAGCCTGATATATCCACCTGACAAGAAAATGGAATTCTTAACTTGGATTTATTAATTGGAATTAGCTATTCACGTAAGCAAGCAGTTTTCAGCTCCAGATTTCTCTACAAGCATCTCTACCGCTCTGTCATATCTCTTCTTCTTCTTTTTTTTTTTTTTTTTAATTAGAGCAAGTCCTGGCATTTTAGGTTCTCACCATTTACATTCTGTTTAGTGAAACCCCCTTTTCCTACCTGCCAAAACCCTTCACGTCCCAGAGAGTTTTTTCCCAGAGACCATTCCTCAATCTGTTCTTCCACTGTCCTGCATCTTTCTTGCATTCCTTCTCCAGATTTCTGTCTTCCTCCACAGACAACAGCTTTGTTGATGGATGCTCCTTGGAGCCATAATTTCTTTATCATGTTGAAGCAGCAGGGTTTTTTAAATTGATTTTTAATGGACACATTTTATTTCTAACTTACTTCCAAAGCCTGGTGACACAGAGATTTTTGGTAACTTCTTATGTTGTGGCCCCACAGCCATGCACTTGAGATGGGTCCTTACTGGATGTACAGGAGGTCATTGGTGGTCCCACAGCAACTTGCAAAGGCTTTCTATTTAAATAAGATGCCAGCAAAGAACAGATGTAGCATGTACACCAGTGAAACTCAGTTCTCCCTGTCCATCTTGTCTCCTCTCCGGGTATCCCAAACTCATCTGCTCCTGCCTATATTTTGGTTTACTCTCTCAGGTCAGGGATCCTCCTTACATTCCCATTTCAGCATTAAAAGTTTAGAATAAATGTCTGCAGCATTTCCCCTGTAATTCCCTGAGCTGGTTCTTGCTCAAAGCCACAGTGAAGGAAAAAGAAAAAAAGCATATTTCATAAGCTTAATGCCAGATTTGATGTGCTCCAACAGCAAACCCCACCTTGAAATTTAATTCCAGTCTCCATCCAGGGTATCCTTTCAAGTCTTGGTTGAACAACTCCAGCTGTGAATTTGACTCCCTCTCTCCAGCTCAGACTGACTTTGGGGCACTTGTAACGTTATCTTAGATCAAAATATCGAGTTATTCATCCTATCCTTATGTCTAAACATTGCTGAGGTTGTAAAACAGATATTCTGAGAGTGTTCAAAAACTCTGTTGGAATAGAAATAGGGCATCACAGTAGAAAACCATTCAAACACGAACTCTCAGCACAAAGCTGTAGCTAAAGGGACAAATATGAGCCATGACTGAATAAGGAAAGAGGTTAAAAGTAGTGCAGAGATGTTACATCTAAATGAAAGGTCAGTGAGATGAGTTTGGTTCTTTCTTCAGTTTGGGCATATGAAACTCAAAGAAAGATGCTGGGAAAATTGGAGAGAGTTCCCAGAACAATTTAAGACCTTGAAAACCTTATTTATTGTGAGTGGCTTAAACCCTAATCTATTCAGCTTATCCACCAGAATGCAAAGAGCTCACTCAGCCACCGTCTGCAGCCTTCCACTTGGGTTAGAGATTGCTCACATTTACAGCTCTTTAATCCCATCGCAGTGGGAGCTGATCCTGGATATGCTCAGACTGGCAATGTGGTGTGTGTTAGAGGGGCAGGTAAATAAGCCTTTCAACAGCAGACCTGCAGATGTGATGAAGTCTCTGTCACTTGAGATGTCTAAGTGAAGATTTAGCATCTCTTTGGATGCACAGGCAGGACTCACAGGCATGCCTGCAGTGTAGATACTGCTGGAAGAGGTTCTGCGGTCTGGTTAACAAATTCTGTATAAATAAATTAGCACAGTCATCGCTTCAGGCCCTGAAAATCTATTAATACTTTCAATTCCTGATTTTTTTAACCATCACTCCTCCCTCTTACAAACCACATGCCCAAAACTGCGGTCAGATCATGAGTTAATTATGCTTGAGTACAGCTCTGGATTGTACAACTGAGAAATCCAAGGCAGAAAAACTTAATTGGCTTTTCCAAGGGCATCCAGCAGATCACTGGCCAAGCCAGCCACTGAACCCAGAGGAGCCGGTTCTTTCTCAGTGCATCTCACACTTCCAGCTGCTCATAACAGCGATAGCATCGGGCAGGAAGTGGGGGCCTTTGAAGTCTCCTGGAGGACGTGGTTTTGACTCAGCATTATCTGATTCTGTGTCAAGGGGAATATCTCGCCGGTGACAGCCTGTCAATGGTAATTGATGAGCCTGGCTCCTGACACAGATGTGCCATCTGTGATCGCCCCACCCTGAACTCCTGTTCTGACGGACAGCCTTTTATCTGGATGGAGGAGAGAGGGTCACGTTCTGAGCCTTTTATCTGGATGGAGGAGAGAGGGTCACGTTCTGGCCCCTCGCCCCCCAATTTCAGCAGCTCAATGGACCTGCCATCGCATTCTGCTCCTTTTTGACCGTATAACTTGTTGTGTTTAAGATTGTTCAATTTATTTCCCAGATCTGCTCAGTCATCAAAGGTTAAACAGCCCTTGGTTTATCCATTAAAGGTGGCAGCAATTAGTTCCCCCACGCTGACTCTTAGTGAGAGCTGGCAGGGAGTGAGATAACCTTGTCCCCAAAGCTGCCATGAGAGGGTGATACAAACACCCCAATGCCTTTGCACGGCTCCAGAATGATCACCCACCTTGGAGAAAGGGATTTTTTTTTTCCCAAAGTGCAAGCAGTGGAGTGAATACCTCCAAGGGCCCAGCTAAACATCTGCTTTGTATAAAAGCTGAGGGAAAAAACTGCGAGTTTGGCAGAGTGCTGTGGCCCAGGCGGGTGCCTGGGGGTTGCTTTGTGCAGAGGCAGTGCTGGGAGCTCGACAAGAGCATGTTGTGTCACCTCAGCCTGGCAAACCCAGCAAAGGAGAAATGTCAAAATGACAAAGCTGAAAAAGCTTCCACGAAGCCAGAGCGATGCAGAAATTCAAGCTGTTGACAAAATGCTTGAAGGAGCCTGCTGGAACCAGAGCCCAGGAGCCTGGGCAAGGAAAACACTGCTCCCACCAACAGCGCTTTGCTAGGTCTGACCAGAGAAGTCCCTTCCATAGATTTGGGGGTTTGTCTGGGGTGTTTTTACAGAGTGATTGTAACAGTGAGGGTCACATGTTGGCTCTTCTGACCCCTCTGGAGACCATTCCTCAGCACATGACAACCTCCCTGCTGAGAGGGTAATTCTGCCAGTGGGCCCACACCTCTCCCTGGCACACTGCCACGCACCCGCCTGCAACCGTCCATCTTTGCCCTTCATATTTTGTACTTTTTCAATTAGATATGCATTGATTTGCAATTAAACAGTTTTCCAGGAGGTTTCACCAAAAGCATCAGGCCCTCCAGGGAGTCTCCACGGCTTGGTGGTGGGATGGGATGCTATGAGGAAGGATGGTATCAGTCATGCACAAGGAATTGAGGTGAGCAATGAAATGTCCCGATCTGTGTTAGGCTGGGTGATGCAAAGTTCCTGTCTGGCTTTAAGACAGGAACTTTGCAGGAACAAACCTGCAAAATGGAGCAAGCAACCATCCCTTCCCCACAGGGATATGGGAAGAATAAAGACTGCCAGGCAATGGATGGTAAAGCAATCAGGGTTGCTCTAGATCTGTGAGGGGGTTGGATTGACTGCCCTCGTGAAAGCAGAAGAATCATTCTGTGCAAGACTGGTGATAAATTGAATAAAAAGGCTCATGCAGCCCATCTCTTAACAGCTGGCCTTTGCAACGGCTCCAGCAAACAAATGCTGTTGCAAGATGATCTCTTTTCACAGGAAAAGAACTCCTCTCTTACCCCTTCTCTTTATATCGAGAACCACCAAAAAGCAAATGCACCACCAGCTTTTTTTAAGTGGTTGTTTTTCAGAAACACTATTGGCTCATCTGTTGGCTCTCTACCTTGTTGGAAATGGGGTTAAATCTAGGAGGTGAAACACAGAAAAACAACCTGAGAGTGCTCTGCATATACACCAGGATGATTGAGGAGAATCAGATGGCAAAACAGGCGACATCCAGTAGCTCTCGGCTCTCCCATCCATCCTCTTTCCGAGGCAACCAATTCCCTCCAAATGACAAAAATACATGCTATTTTTGCCTTCCTGATTAGTTTGTTTCAGTAAATCCCACTTCACAGATAGACCCAGCTCACTTTAATTAGCTTTGGCACGTTGACAAGGAGAGGAAAGAAAACACCATAGGACAGTGCTGTCTGGACACACATCGCCAAGCAGTGACAAAAATAAACCATTTTGCTACATAACAGCTAAGTGCTTCCTGACTGTCTGCTTTTATCCCTGTAAGCTTCTACCTAGCTGGTGAAATCAGTCTGACCAATCCAATTCTTTACTGAACAAAACCTGTGTTTCATCTCTTACTAGTAAAAGGTTCTAAGCCCAGCAAAATCGGTGCCCATTTGGAGTTGGTTTTATTTTGATTCTTTTTTTTCCCCCCCTTCACAATCTCTCCCTGGTTCCCACATCCCATGGTATATTTTATCTCCTGCCTGTTCAGGGCAATCTGGTCATTGCTAGGCAACATGTCATCATAAATATTTCATCGGCAGAGGAGTGTTCAGAGATGCAGCCAAAAATCTTTGTCTGGAGCTGCCTCCATGGTCTCTTTTGCTCACATTCCCTCAGGGGTGCAGCAGCACACACCAGCTCTGAATCCCACACACAGAAAGGGTGACCAGGATCATGCAGGACAGAGGTGTGGGCTTCTCAGCCATCATCATGCCTGACCCAGTGCTCAGCAGTTTTTGCAGGCTGCCCTTTAGTTGGAGCAGCTGGATAAAGCTGGTGCACCCTGCCCTGTGCCATGTCCAGAGGTTTGGACTTAATACTGTCCCTCAGAAGCAGGTTTTGGCAATTTTTAGAAAATTTTGTGCATTTTTATGTGTAGTGGGGAGAAATGGGGTGGGAAGACAGAGGATGGGTGCTTGTAGATGAACATCCTGTTCCTGACCTCGCTGAAGGTGCACTTTGCATCTTCCAACAAAGCAAAGTACAAACCCTAACCAGATTTTGCAGTGCCATGGGCATGTTCATCCTGACTTCCAGGACCTCCAGAGCTCTTTACCCCAAAATAGCCACATCTCTTATAATTTCCACTCCCCATCTCCTTTTCCTTGGAGAAGAATCCCACCTGGAAGGTGTCAGCTGAGGAATACCAGCAGATGAAGCTCTGGAGCTGACTGAGCAGCTCTTGCTGGGAAGTTGCAGCATTTTGTCAGTAAAGCCTTAACTGTGTGAAGAGTTCTCCCTCGTGCAGTTGTCTGTCATGCTGTCATTTTTCACAGTTCCCTTATCTAAAATGAACCTGGCCTGCCTGTCTTCCCAAGGCTCTGTGGCTGATTATTGCTGCTGTAAGAACTACAGATTCAGTGTTAGGAGCCTGACATAAAAGTGGAACCACTCTACCTGGTGGGCTGCCTGTTTCTTAACCATGCATGCAGGATGGGGGCCCAGATTCCCTGGTGACCCCCAAAAAGGTTTGTGCTGGCTGGTCAGAGCTGTCTGGGAATGTGGCAATGGATGTTTCTAAATGAAGGCAGCTGTGTGGTGAGCACTTCATGGCAGAGGTTACCCACAGGTGCCAAAAAATGGCACACTAGGAGGGTGGCAAAGATGAGCCTGGGAGTGAGAGTTACAGCATCACGGAGGGCACTAAAATAAGATGCAGCTGTTTTCTCTTACTGTTGATTTTTGCAAGCAGCAAAGGGACTCAGCTTGAGTCCCACTGGGCTGAGGTAGGACCCAGTGCCTTACACAGAAATATCCTTTATAATGTTTGTAAAGCAAAATCTTGCTGCCCTAAAAAGCAACATATCCATTCACACCAGCCTGAGGAGCTTCACCTTCACCAGTCCTTTAACTCATGATTTGGAGAAAGGTTTTGTGGTCACAGCACCATGAAAGGTCTCAGCTCTGCTCCAGAGGAAAATGAGCTCCTTCCTCCCCTGCTTCCGGAGGAGTCCTGGCTTGGTCTGCCAGGACCTTTCCTCTGGGCTGCTCTGCAGTAAAGCCTCTGCCTCTGCCTCCCAGCTTCACCTTCAAGGAATCAGCTCATCCAGGATTTGCTCAATGCAGGGAAGAGCAATGGGAATTTGACAGATTAACTGAGTTCCCTTCGGTCTAGACTCCCTGTCAAGCCAAATACAATCTTGAAACAAATGACCTACTGCAACAGGCTACTGCTCACGCCTGGATGTTAACAAGACGAGAGACAAGTGCAGGGAGGTATTTTGAGTTTATCTACTTGCTTTCTTTGGCCCAGTAACGTAAACTTGAGGCTGTTTATGTAGATCTGATGGTGCAGAATTTTGCCTGCTAGAAGAGCAACCTCATCACTTGGTACGTGCTGTGCCTCCTGTGGGTGTGGGAAACCCATTACTCAGGCACCAGTGTTGTGCCTCTGACTGGAATGCTTTCATCACGTCTGCCTGCGATCATCAATCAGGATTTTTATTTCTTTGCAAGCCAAGAAATAGGTGATGTTGGAAGAACCCCTCTGGAGATACTATTAGCTGAAAGAACCAAGCAAGAAAAATATGAATACGTTAGTAAGCATGTGGGAATGTAATGATTTCAGATCAAAACCTCGGTGTTTTGTAACTCTGTGATGGTTTTATTTTAAATGCTTTAAGAGAATTGTATTGCCAGATGAAAGTGTCCAACACTGGAAAGATGTTGGACTCATCCACTCTGATGCAAAGCCATGTTTCAAGTAAAAGATACAGAGACAGGAAATTCAACTTTTCCCAGTCTCTTTCCTAAGGAAAGTGCTAGTGTTCACTACTGGGTGTCCCAAGCTAAATGGCACCAGGTGATCTCAATCTCTGCAAGAAGAGCCAGCTCGTTAGTGAGAGTATTTCACTCTTGCCCACAGTGAGCATAAGGAGAGACCTGAGGTTGCCCCAAGCTGTGACTCACCTGAGCTGCAGACACAGCAACTCAAGTGTGGGCTTTTGATGTGGCCAGAAAGTGCCCACTGGGCTACCTGGGACCAGCGTGGCACCAGACAGGCTGGCAGGGCTCCTGCAGGCTGCTGAGGGTTCCTGCAGAGCTCCACCCCTGATTTGGCTGGTGCTGTGCCACCCCTGGAGCTGTGAGTCTGCACTCCTGGTGCACTGTCAGTCCTGCCAGGCTCGTTCCTCACCTCCCCGAGGCTGCCAGGGAGAGCAGCGACGTGTGCAGAGATGGCACAGACCAACACTGTCATTCTTTGCAGTCTCAGAGGTGAGCAAAGGGGATGTAAGGCCTCATCACTGTGACATTAAAATTAGGCAAAGGTGCAAGAGACACCGAAGTAGCCCTGTGGGTAGAAATATTGGTGGGAAGTGCCAGGGAGCTCCACGTGCCTGCGGCTCGGATGCCAACAGTGCAGATGCTGCCTGGCTTGAGCTGGCTCAGACAGCCCTGCAGAGTGCTGAATTACGCTGCCTAGACACGGCCATGGTGACAGCAGTAAAATGTCAGGGACCTGGGCAGCTGTGAGGCTGAGACAGGCTCCTCTCAGTCTGCTGGCTCGAGCTGAGGGACACGAACAGGGACCCTGAGTGTGAGGAGAAGCAGGCACTGCTACCCTGGCTGTGACAGGACGTGGATGGCATTGCTGACATGGGGCTCATCTATCCTGGGAGAGCTCTGCTGGTAGGACATGACCTTTAGGAGTCCTGGTAATCCATTAGACTATGGAGAAACTCTTGGGATTAATTGCCATCAGCCAAGAAGATGCTCCTTGTCCAGCATCAGTCAAAGGCATATTTGATTATCTGATTAGTTTCCAAAATTTGTCAAAAAGATATCTGGAGATCCTGACCTTCCCCTGGAAAGGACAAATCCATGAACAGAACATTTTTTTTATAAGGATATAAAAATGGCTGTACTCATCTGACCCAAACATCAGCTTTGCTCTGGTTTCTGTCTAACAGTGAACAGCAGCAGAAGCTTTTTGTATCAGAAGAGAAGAAACATCTCTTTGTGTCCTTTCACCTTCAGGCTGTAGTAATGTATGCACTTCTTCAGGCAATGTGTAAGCCTTTCTTTTTAATGACTCTTGACAGGTTTTCCTGACCATGAATATTTTCGGCCCCCATGCAATCCTGTGGCAGTATATTCCAGTTTAACTGTGTGCAAAATGCTCATTTGCTTGACTCTGCAATTTCAGAGTTTCACGTAATGATCCCTTGTTCTTCTGCTGCAAGAACAGCGAATAATTGTTTCCTACTCACCTTCCCTCTGGCACACTTTGCTACAATTCCAGTTCTCCCCAGATTTTTCTGTGTAGATGTGCTGTCGTGGGCTGGTTGATTTAGCTGTGCTTAATCTACCTAGTGCAGGTAGCAGTGAGCTGTGACAGTGGAGGGATGTGGATGTTGGCATGGGTCAGCAGACTGTGAGTTTGTGTAGCTTACACAGCTGTCTGATCCATGGGAGCTCCACTATTGTTGTCCGTGCTGGGTACATCGAATCTGGCATGGGTGTGCTTCCCAACATTACAGCCTATCTCCATTAGATGGGACAGGATCCAGTTCAAGGAGTCACTCTTTCAGTGCTGGTGTCTGAGATGTGAATGTCTGTTAATGTGACTTAAAGGTATGCTGAAGGCCCAGCTGATATTTGAAGATTTGGGCTGGATATTGACTGCAAACAGCATCTCAGCATGGGAATTGGATGCTTTGAAAACCCCTAATTTTCAGAAGTCCCTGATGACTCTGAGCTAACCTCTAGCTGACTTTAAAAATGAATCCAGCCTGGAAGGACTCTGCAAGCACACAACCTGTTGTTACCACCACTTTTCTCTCCTCTACAATACCAAGAAGAATTAAAGACCCTGGTAGGTTTTTTGCCCCAAACAATGATATATCATATAGAATATAAAGTGCAGGATTGAATTCCTGCTTGCCTGCTTTGATATTGCCAGAAACACAGCTGAAGTTAAATTTGCAGAGCCAGCCTCAAAATACTCACAGCTATCTGCTTTGTCACCCCTGGAGTTAAATGCCTCCAGACAGTGAGGGCAGTTCAGGGCTGAACACATCCTGTGTCTCAGCTGGAGAAGCCAGTCATGAATCATCAGGGCTTAATGAATGCTGTGCTGAGGATTATGCATGGATGCAGGAGGCAGCATCCAAATTCTCCATCAGAAATGAGCTGATTGCTTTCAATTTTTCTTTCTTGTTTTTTTTTTTTTTTTTCCCTTGAAATATGCAAATACAGGGAGCTTCCCCTGGCCTCAGAGTTCAGAGAAAGGTTTTTGTGTTGGGACCTTGGTTACATTTAACATTTGATTTGGGAGGGCAGCCTCACCTGGCACCAACTTTTTGTAAAGGCAAAATACAGACTTACAATGAGGTCACTATGCACTAAAATTTCTGTTTAAATTGTCACCTTTAATTAAATCATTTCATGTATTTGGAGGAATAGCCAGTTCCAGTGCAGTCTCTTTGAAGGGGTTTTTTCCAAATACAAGACCATTAGACAAATGGTTTCATTTTATGCCAGCTGAGCTTATTTCTCAGAAGAAACAAACACAAGAGAGCTTTTTGTTTCTCCTAATTATGGGCATGGGAAGGCATTGGGAATGATCGCTGGGCAAGGCATGGCACGTGAGGCAGGCACCTCGAGAGAGGATGTTGGAGAAGGACATGGTCTCTAATCATGGAGCACCTTTTTCCTTTGAATAGAGAAGAGAAATTGTGGGTGGAAAAGTGTCCATTGGTTCTGTGGTCCATCTTTATTCTGTCTGCTCTGGAGTCATCCTGGTGTAATCTCCAGTGGTTTTGTCCCTTCCAGTTGCAGGGTTATGTCCATTCCCATCAGTTATAAGACTATTCCTTCACTGGCTTCTCTCATTTGTTTCAGATTCATTTGATTTCATCTTACCCTGACAGCGATTTTTTTTCTTCTTTTCTCTAAAGAAAAATCCAAACAGAACCATTCAGGAGCCTATATTGGCAGAGAAGATGGGATAAGAATGGTATTAAAGCACTGGAATAACCGAGGAGAGAGCTCAAAACTAATGTCAGGGGAGCAGAGATCATTCCTGTGACCTTCTCTCAGGCCGTCTTTGTTTTGAGTACTTCCCAAATTCCTCTCAGCTGTGGTGGGGCGAGTCCCTCATCACTCCTCACACATCAGCAGTGTTTACCAAGCACCAGTGTGGCTCAGATGGTTGGCAAAAGGTCTTGGAAGTAAAACAGCTGCCCTCCATCACGGCAGCATCCTGGAGCAGGGGCGGCATCCTCGATGCTAAGGTGAAGTCAAACAACACTGACTTCCACCAGGAGCAGAACATCCTTATTTGTTACAAGAAAGAAAAAAAACCAACCTCTTTAGCCACATCAGTGAAGTGATGGCCAAGTGTTCTCTTTAATCCTCCTTAATCATGGTGTTGCTGATTAACATTTGAATAGAGCTTCTAATTAGAAAGAAGAGACACAGACAATCTCACCCTGCTGAGGAGGTGAATTCTCAGCTCCTTCCACTCATTCCCGCATATGCTGCCCTGATTAGGGCTTGAATGGGACAATGATTAAAGAGGCCACTGCCACTCTGCAACCTCTCAGTAGCATAGCTACGTTCAAGGATTTATTTTCAACCGAGACTTGAATAAATGTTTTGCAAATGTGAGCCACTCCTGCGGAATGGGAAGAGCTTTTAAACACTTCTGAAGCGCTATTCCATCTTGTTCCTGGTTTTATCACACTGATCTCCGCCTCTGTAGAACATGCCCTGTTTGACCATAATGTATTTCAATTAGGATTGTGGTTTAAGCATATGTATTTCACTTGTTCATCTCTTTCATTATTCAAAAAGCAGCCGAAGCCTAGTGAAAACCTGGAAAGTGTGCTATTGAAAAAATCACTTCTACTTTCGTGGTGTTTTTTTGAAGTTCTTCCATCCATTATATAATTTCTTTTGCTTATTAATTTGCATTAGGCCCAACCAAAGTCAGGGCTGTTTTGCTAGGAAGTATTTGCATTCAAAGAAGATCACACTCGTAGTCTCCTAGGAATTTTTGATGTCTGCTAGTGTCAATTCTATCAATCCACTTAGAAAGACAGCTTTTCTACGCCTAACCACATTACAGAGCTGGGGAACAAAATTACCACAATTGACCTAAGTCTTACTGGACAAGGGTGTACAGCCACCTCCTCTCTAGGACCTCCTGGTTACAGAGCAGTGCCAGGTGAATTCCTGCTGCAGCAGCTTAAGACATTACAGTCTTTGGCTGTTTTGCTGCCTCTCTGCCAAAGCTCAGCACTTCAGCCTCTTCTGCAACAGGTCTGTCTCTCACACATGGCAATGGTGGCTTTGAAGAAGGATGCCAGAACCTGCCTGGGTGCAACTGAGGTCCAGGTCCTTGTGCCCTTCTGAGGAGGAGGCAACACCCTAAACCACCACAGCAACATTCACATAAATCCATCTTTCAGGTACCTTTCTCTCCCAAACACGCTGACTTAGGAGGGTGGGAGACCTCCTGCAGCACAGTGCACTCTGAGCCTATTCCTTCCTGAAGACATTAAGTTAGGTAAAGATGATGGAGAGTGTTTTGTGGCCTGCAGCATGTGGAATATATCTATCTTTTCTAGGCCCTTCTGCACTAAATTCCCTTTGTTGTCCTCATTTTTCCTAAATGGAACTGCAAAATCATCCTTCTTTCAGAATTAAAGACATTTTCATAAATGAGATCTGGACATTATTTTCCATCCAGGTACCCAAAATTAGGCTTTGTGACAGAAGTGGACTCATTATGAGGAAGGCAGTGAGCTTTTGTATCTTGGAATCATTACCAAGCTATGTGGAACAGAGGCAGGAGCAGGTGAAAAGGGAGAGGCAAAGCTCGCAGTGTAAGATCAATGATCTGATTCAACTATGGGGGAGAAGCAGAGAGATTTTACATAAAGCTATGGTAAAAAAACAATCTCAAAGATGTGCTTTGCTTCAGAAAAGCCTTTTCTGTAGACCTGGGCCATAGTCACCTAAATATGCAAAAAG
>VZTH01017707.1:134337-220213 GCA_013397815.1 Aleadryas rufinucha | reverse complement strand
TTTTTTTTTTTTTCATTTATTTTTCATCTCATCACAAAAGCAGAGACTCTCCTGTGGCTCTCACCAGGACCTGCCAGGCACACACTGAGGCTCATCTGAGAGGGAGACAGTGGTTCCTTGGCCTGGTCCATCACTTGGGGCCACAGGATATCCAGATGGCCTCAAGTATCTGCAACTGTCAGGGCAAAATGGAAAAACATTCAATTGACTTGACATTTAACTTCCCACAGCAACAGCAAGGGAGTGGGGAGGAAGAGAAGAGAAGAGAAGAGAAGAGAAGAGAAGAGAAGAGAAGAGAAGAGAAGAGAAGAGAAGAGAAGAGAAGAGAAGAGAAGAGATTTGTTGAAAGACCCTTTCTGAAGGAAGAATCAAAATGAAGTGGCACCCTCCCACCCTTCGAGCTTATCTGCAGGAGCTGAGTTCACACACTCCACTAATGATCATCGTATAAATGCAAAGACATCTCTGTCATTTAGCAGCTGTTTCCTGGATTTTGAGATAGTTTGTTCCTATGAGCTAGAGAGTGACAATTCCTGTACAAGTACAGCAGAAAGACAAGTAAAAAGGCTTCTCCTCCAACTTTTCTGTCCCCTGAGAGCTTCCCAGCCCTGTTAACTGGGTTTGCACCCAGCCTTCCAGCTCTAGAGTGCTCTTGCTCAGTGGCCAAGATGAAAAAAGAGTTTAGAGAGACCACAATACACTGGAAACACTCTGACCCCTTCCAGATCTGCTCTTGGGGAGGTACCATGCATCAGCACCTGCCCTGCCCAGAGGGGTCCTGATAACCTCCCTCAGGCAGGTGAATCCTCACTGTGATGTGTGAGGGCAAGAGCTGCTGAGTGTCTCAGTTTATGTGGCTTTGGGAGTTCTGGTGTCCCTGCTTGAAAGTCAAAATCCTCAGTGACTTCTTTCCCCTTCTACTAACTTCCTAACATCCCAGCTATTCTGGGATTATGCCCTGTCAGGACCAAGGGCTATTCCTGGACCACTCTGCTGATCACACCCAGCAACAGCAGCCTGCACTGACAGCTCCTGCTGTTCCAAAGCACGGAAGGGCAGGCAGGAATAAGTTCCCAGGACGAGGCAATGTGAGGAGTGCTGTGGCTCTCTCTGTTCAGTAGCTCCAGAGAGAAGCAGCTCAGACACAGCAGCAAAGTAGGGAAAGTGAGTTTGGAGTTTAATGCCTCTGAAGGCAAAAACAGCAGCAGTTGAAAAATTGATGTAGCAGTGAAAAGTTTCTTGCTTCCAACTAGAAATAAGGAGAGTTTCAGGCATGTGATGAGGTGCAAGGTCCCTGTCTTAACTGTTCTGCACCCACTATGCATGCAAAGATGTTTTTAATGACAAACCTGCTCGCTTTAGAAAGGAATATACTTCCAGCCCATGCTAGCAGGGAACCAAATTACTGCCCATGGTAGCAGGAGGAGGTATGAAATAAATTGGTCAAGGGAACCCTTACTCTTAAAAGCCAAAAATAACATGGTATATAATATAAAGTTCAAAGTTGAGCATTGAGGCTGGGGACTCCTGTGCAGTATGAATTCAGTGTCATGACAGAGCAAGAGTGGAGCAAATTGCTTCAAAATGCAGGACCTGGTAAGTAGCAGCAGGATATTGAAGACAAAGCTCACAAAGTGATTTTAACAGGTTTTGAAACCTGCTGCCATAGCTTGTTTTCAATTGCTGTGATTTTATTTGGGCTCGTTAGAGTGTCAGATGCTCGGGCTCTCTGTGGAGGTGAGGGGTGTATTCAGCTTGTGCTCATGCTACAACCAAATCAACAATAACCTAATAAATGATAACTAATAAAAACCAAGGTTTAATTATGTGAAACTGTGAGCATGTTATGAACAGAGCAATCCTCCCAGGAGCAGAGGCAGCCAGAGGAAAGACGAAAGTAGAGGATGTGCAACTAGTGTTAAAAAGCTGCTTCGCTGCCATTTCACTGAGCTCCTTGGGTGTGTGTGTGTCACGGTCAACTTGGCAAATCGCTCTGTACAAGACACTAAAAACACAACAAAATGCTTCATAATGTCTGGATCGGGATTACAGGTACCCCAGAGGGAGAGCAAATGTGTGCACCTCAGTACTAGGGAGCATTCCTGGTTAAATCCAAGTGCAGTGAGTTCTCTTGTCTCCAAGCTCTAGGCAAGCTGGATGCACAGAGGAGGATATGTTTATTTTGCTGGAGACAGGCTCCAGGATGTAGAAGGTCATGAGAGCCCATGCCTCCAAGCCCCAGCCACGGAAAGTGGGATTGCCAGGCTTTGGCATTTTGATACACCCTGTTATGAAGGGGAAAGTGATTAGAGAAACCCCATTAGGTCCTGCCAGTCATTAAAGCTGGATCTAAATGCAGGAAAACATGGAACTAAAGTTATTGTGTCAGGTTTGTCTCTCTGAACCCACTCTGGCCATAGGCTGAGCTTTACACGAGCGAGAAGTAACAGCTCTGGATCTTGCTCCATGGCAGCCAGGCTGGCCAAGGGGTCCAGGCTCTCCCTAGCCTCCTGCTTGGCTTCCATGTGGGAAGGTAATGTTTTTATTCCCCAACACTTTACCAGGGATGCTTTCAAACCTAATTAAGCTTAGCGTTATCATTGTTTTTATCACATTAAGATCCCACTTGGCTCTCAGCAGCACAGACCACAAAGTCAACACTGCATCTTTAAACAGAAACAACAGATTTTGGTTCAATTAAAAATTCATTAAAATGTAAATTACTTTGTAGGGTTTTTTCCTTCTAATGCCTGTTCAGTGTGACACTCTAATGGCAAAAAGCATTAAGGGGAGGTTAACTGGCGGCACAGAGACAAATTACTCTCAGTATACTCACCTGCTTAAGTGATCTTGGAAAAGAATTTAACCCTTTTGTCTCATCTACAGGGGTTTCCACCTTATCCCAGTTGTTTCCTATGACCTTTCTTTGTCATAAAATCATCACAGAATCACAGAATGGTTTGGGTTGGAAAGGACCTTAAGGATCATCTCATTCCAGCCCCCCTGCCATGGTCAGGGACACCTTTCACTAGACCAGGTCGCTCAAAGCCCTGTCCAACCTGAACTTCTTGTCATGCTTTCTTATGTCTAAACTGAATCACCTTATCAGGCAGCTCTGCTTTCCTTTTTCCTCTGCAGTTCTCCTACAGCTCTCAGGGAATTTTTTTCCCCAAGATGACCTATCCTGAAAGCCAATTGTTTCCTCCCAGACCCTGCTAGATGTGCCAGAATAAATTTCCTGGATGTTTCCCTTCCAGTGGCTGCACCAGATATGATGATTTAACCACATACTTATTAAATCATTTGTTGCTTCTAATGCTCTATGAAACCACGTGTGAGCATTATTATTATTATTTCCCTTATCGCTGTAAACTCAGTCGCTATTGCAAGTTCATTAGGTGTCGTTAATTGCAAACAACATATTCAGAACGTATGGTAAACGCAATTTAATTGAGAACTAATTAACTTGTTATAGTTATCTCATTACATGCCAATTAAACTTTTCAACATTCCTTTTCAGTAGATAAAGGAACAGTTAAAATCCCAGGGACCAACTTCTGAGCTGGGGTAAGGGGGGCAGCTTTGCTGCCTTCATCTGTAATGCAGTTACTTTCATCTCGCATTTTTGTAAGATTAAGGGAAGCCAAGGGAGTTCAGGTTAATTTAGTGTGTGTCTCTGAAGAGGCTGAGAACTTGGAAAAAAAAAATGCCTCTGATGGGGGTTTTGTGTTCCACGAGAGGAACTGAAGGACTCAGGTCAGGAATTTCTGCTCTGCGGCTGAATCAACCTGCAGTTTTTGGTAAACCAGCCTCTAGCTTTGACACACCTGCAGACTACAGGGGGGAATATTGACACACTACACCTGCTCCAGAGTCCGTGCAAAGGTATCCTTGGATCACAGGCTTTGCATTGGCATCTTTGCATGGCATCATTTCAGGGGGGCTCTCCCCAAACGATCTCCAGCTGATTGCACTCAAGAGAGCTCATGGCAGTGTGATTGACTGTACCTGCCCCCACACCAGCTCTGTGATCAAACCACATTTGCCCAGTTTAGGTTTCTGCCCTTTCTCTGCATGAAAGTGTCAAGCAAATAAAGGAGAAGGAAGTAATGGAGAAAAAAAGCAAAGCCATGTGAGTACAAAGTGCTTCCCAAAGCCACAAAATAAGCAGCTGGGAAAAACTGGGAACTATATTGCCTTTAATCTCTAAGATAAACAGGTTCAGTCATCTTAGATATTACAGTAACATCTGTGGCTTTAAAAAAAAAATACAAAAATCAACCTGCAGCTGAGCCATTAGGTCCACAGTGTCACTGTAATGCTGGCTTCAAACCGAAATGAAAATCTTTGAAAGTGAGAAGATTTCAAGAGGATCCTATTAAAGTGAGAGGTGACTATTCTGGCACTATTGAAGTGAAGGAGAAAGTCACTGTGATAGGATTGATGATTAATTTCTGGTTTATTCACTTGCTGAAATAACTTTGTGAGAAACTTGGAAAATATGTGCAGGGACAAGTGGGCAGGTCCACTGGCCAGCCACACAAGGCTTTGACCTCAGCAACGTTCCCCAGACAAAGGAGTCTCTGCTATGTGGGGTGGGAAAAGAACTCCAAGAGCACCACTGCCCTGCCCCTGGTACCTCAATGCCACACACTGAGAGTCAGCTGAGATGAATCACAACAGTTTGGGTGCAAAGCAGAGTTAGCAGGGACCAATACCTTTCATCAGGGTGCAGAATCATCTCCCTGTGGCAGGATCAGGGTGTTCCTCCGCAGTGAGCAAACCATGCTCTGCTAGAGCAAGGATTTATGGAAAAGTGTCAGGGAAATGAAGCAAGAGCAGGGAGGCAGAACAAGCTGTTTGCATCCTTCAAGTGAAGCAGAGGACTGCCTGTGAAGATGAACTTTAATTTAAACCACAGGGAAGAAGAGTGTTAATGCAACACCCACCTCATGCAGCTTTTCCAATAAGGGCTATAATACAACAAAAGCAGCTGAAGAGGCTTTTTTCATAGAATCTTCTAACTAACTTTGTAAAGCCAGGAAGGCAAAATTCTTCTGGAGATCTTTCATGTTCCTAATTTGCTGAATCCAAACATTTACGTGCACCTTCCATAACCACTGCTGTTTAAATAGAGAGCACTCCTCAAGTGAAAAGAATGAGTGAGATGTAGTGTTATGGAGGCTATTAGTACATACCAGAAGCCTCAAGAACTCTCCAGCATTTCTATCCAGGATGTGTTAAGATGGCAATACTTGCATGGTGAATGTGTTTTTACTGTGTGTTTTTATGATGTTTTCATTATATGCTTTTATTATGTGGTTATAAGCTGCTAGAATGGAAACAGGAGCTATAAAGTTTGATTGATTGTTATATTCCCATATATAAACGGAGATTATTTTTTTCCATGAGAATCTATGAATGACAGAAAAGTTTGATTGAGGTGCAAGTCCAAGCATTAAGTCCACTCCTGGAGTAATCAAATCCAGCTCCTCAAATCAAATCGATGCTGATGGAATCAGAGAATATGCTGAGTTGGAAGGTACCCACAGGGACCATCAAAGTCCTGGCCTCGCACAGGATAAGCCAAGTGATGCTTATGAGCCTTCCTCAAGTCATCAGACCCTCAGCTTTACACAGCTGGAGAGGCAGCTGGGACACTTGGTGCTCTGTGTGTCCCCACAGATCTGCAGGAGCTCAGGCCGCCAGGGTTCTGAAATCCCCAAAGCTGAAGCAGGAGCTAAATTCAGAAACCAAAGGGGGTGTTGCAGGCTTTTGTTTAAGATCCTATTTTTGATGAGGTTTAATATAGACAACAGAGCCAAGAGCTCTAAAGTGACACTGTGTTCTCATTTAGGGCTCAATATTTGTTGATGTGCAAGGTCTGATGAGTGCTGCCAAACACCCCGAGTTCCCCCTGTTCTCCCCATGCACAGTGCAGCCCCTGCTGTGCTGCTCCAGGTCCCACTGGTGACTGCACTGTCCTGGTGGAATCAGGGTTCACTCCAGTGGGAAATGAAGGAGAACCACCTCTATTTATGGCAGCCACAGTGATGGATCCTTCCCCAGGGCTGCAGGGCCTCAGCACCAGGCAGCATCAGTGAGTGCAGAGTAAACCTTTGTGCAGTCCCCTCGTGTGATGCTGTACTTTATAAACCTTCCCATCTGCCAGAGCAGCTATTTGTCAGGCCGATGAACACTGCAACTGGTTTCAGCTGACACAGATTCTGCTTTTTTTATGCTGTATTGGAGGCCTGTTGCCTGCAATGCTCCTTTTGTTGTTCACCTACCCTGGAGACAGCAGCTCACTGTGAAATACCTCTCTCAGGCATCTCATCCCAGACAGAGCCTTTTCTCTTACAGACCTGAGAGGGCTATCAGCACCCAAAATTCCCTGCAGAGGCCCTTGAAGTTGCTGGCCAGCCCAAGAGTGAGGCATGGTGAGGTGTGTGCTGGGAAACACCCTGACTTTCAAGGAAGCAAACCCAAGAATCTCCCTGTAAATTACTTATAGGAAGAAGCAAGGGAAATCTTTTGTGTTCCTCCAAATAAACCTCTCCCCTTGCTTGACTGGAATCATAAAAACCTTGCAAGGAGTGGAAGCATTTCCCCATCCTCTGTAGATTTTGTGCCTTGTTCTCTTGCTTGCTATATATATGCCAGCACATATACACCACTTATTGCAGCATGCAGGCTCATGATCTTTGCATGGCTTCTTCCCCTCTAGGACTGCCATAAATAAATCACTAGGTCAGGGAGGCTGTTACATGCCTGTGGTCTCTCTCCCCCGCACTGGCTCTTTTTCTCTCTCCTTCCTCCTTCTACGTTTGTGCAGAGCACTTCAACCTGCAAGGAGTGTTACACGCAGCCCCCCTGCTGCGGGTGTTCTGTGCTAGGTGTGATCTGGCAGCGGATCATTCATATTCCTCACCACAGAGGACACTAATGATCCCAGATCAGAGCAAAAATCACATTTTGGCACAAGCTGCACTAAAGTTTTCCCTCCCAGGGAACGTGCTCGCTGAGCTGACAAATCAGATTCCCACAGAGGTGGGTTTTCAAGTGTGTGGTGATGCATGACCAGGATCAGGTATTCAAAAATTCAATTTTGGAACGCAGAAGGGAAGTAAGATCTTGAAAACATCCTGTCCTGGCTGCTCCTATTGTGACTGGGGTGTTTGCAATTCCTTAAGAGTTTTTTGGATCGATACAAGTGATTTTTCCTTGGTGTTGGCCACCAAGAGGTGAGTCCTAGCCAAGAAGTCCCGTTCTTGCTTCACAGGGGGACCTAGCCTGGGTGCCATGCTCTCCCTGTACCTTCTGGCTAGAGCTCTTCAGGAGGAATCCTTTTGCCCTACTTTACCCATTCAAAATTCCCTTTATTTCAAAGCCTAAGCAATTCCCTTGGCAGCTCTGCCCACCACAAAGGACATGAAGGATGAGAAATATTAGCAGAAAAGAGAAAAAAAAAAGCATTTATTATTGATGCGGGGCAGAACGACAGTCACTGTAGTTACAGAAATCAAGTGCCTTTCTAGAGCTGAAATGAGGCTTCACATTAAAGGCCTTTTGCACAGCAGTTTTTTAGCTGTTAGCAAGAGGTGGAGAGAAGAAAAAGTTACGTTCTTAATGTTATCCTTTTAGGTCTTGTCATCTTTGCTAAATGGAACATATTGTCAGATCTCGTGTTTTCCTGGCAGAAAAGTTCTCATTTGCAAAGGACCATGTGTGCGTGTGAATTTCTTTTTTTTCCTTTTCTTTTTTCGGTTGTTTTAATTGCTGTTGTAACCTGCACATTTTGCAAATATTTCAATCAAAATTTTCCAAAGCACCCTAAGAGGGCGAGGAAAAAGGAAGAGAGCCTTCTTGCAGGTTTTCTCAGGTGTGCTCATCACTGAGGTGAGTGGTGGTTTTGAGTGGTTAACAGTGCTGTCTTGCATGGCCCAAAAGAGGGTTACAAAGATTTCCCCTTCTTTATCTACTGCTGTGTTGTCACTTCCAGCCCTCTTTTCCACTCTGACTTCTCACAGGTGGGAGCAATCTGAAATCTCAAATTATTCTTGCAAGAAACCCCCTCCCACACCTTGCAGTGCCCATGCACAGCTTGCTCCCTTATCCTACATGTAAGATTGTTTATCCAAACTAGGTAGATTTACCTCCTCTACAGCCATGTTGAGGCTGTAGAGAGTAATTGGTTTTCTGTCACGTATAGGACAAGACTAATCAAACCTGCCAGCCTGAAACAGGTCAAAACTAGAGTCAAATCTGACCTCTGCTTCGAGGGCCATGAAACGCAGGAATACTGCGCTGGAGGTGCTGCAGAAACAAACCTGAAAGAAATGCCACAGCTTAGCAGCTTTAATGAGAGATAAAAGACAAAATTCGAAACTCGTTGAGGTCTCAGTTTGGCATCTGAACCCTCTATCTGTTTACCAACCACTTCAAATCTACAATTACAAGTGAGAATTCCATATCAGTTTGGAATTATCTCGGGGGGATGTGGTGTTAAATTCAAATCATTGCTGTTTGTGTGCAAGAAATGTGCATCCTTCATACACAACAAGAACGTGGGCATCTTCTGAGTCACTGCAAACACGGCCTTGCTGGGTTAATTATTTGTCTGTGAGGTGGGGAAAAAAGGGTCAAGCATGTGGGTTAGGGTAGAAGCAGGGAACAGGGAGGAGTCTTGTGTCGTTTCTGTTCCAGGACTATCAGCAAAAGGCTTCTTTGTTCCTCTGGTCACCGTGCCAGACAAACACTGCAAGTGCAGGTCTGAAGGAAAGGCTGGGACAGCTTGGATAGCCTGGAATGCCAATGCTGGGAGTGACACTGGGGCACTCACACCTCCTTGGCTGTGGAGCTTCGCACAGGCCCACGGAGATGCAGCAATTGTCCACGCTCTTCAAAGGTGAAACATCTTCCTTCTCCTGCCTTCTACCCTGGGCATCACAGTGGCTTCACAGAATGAGCAAAACATGCCCAGGTTCACAACACCCCCCAAAAAAGACGGCCCCCCATATGTGTGTGTATATAAACACCCGTGCACACACAGCACTGCCACCCAGTGGCTTGCTAACCACAAACGGTGGGGTGTAAACTTGGTTCAGGGTGGGCTTTTTCTCCCCTAAATGCCACTAACATGGCGTACAAATTTAATACAAACACGTACCCAGCTCTGCCTTCCCAACCTGGAGGTGCCTGGCTTGGCAGGCACACAGGACCAGGCTGTAGCAGTGAGCCAGCTGTGCAGCTGCAGGTGGAAATATCAATTCCTTGGCATCAGGTTCAGGTAACAGGCAATTTGCAATTGTCACACTTATTCTGCCTTTTCCCTTTTTTCTCCCTCTTCTCTTTTTTTGTGTGTCTGTGGTTAATTGCAAGGGGGAGGACGGCAGACCTTATCTCTCCTGACTAGTGGTGGCAAAACTGAAAAATTGTTTTCATTACCAGGTGGAAGGCTTTTCACATGCAAATTATCGATATCATTGTGAATGTGGCATTTTTATTAATCCAAACCAGCTTATCTGACCAAAAAGAAAAGAAAGATCATTCTTGTTTTATATCAAACATTTTGCTCTGACAACGGCGAGTCATATTTGATGAAATATTGCATGGATCACACCATTTTTACAATTTAGTGCAGGAGAGAAAGAAATAGAAAGGACTAATGGACGGGGTGGGGTTTGGGGATTTTTTGATGGATTTGGGGTTGGGTTTTTTTGGTTTTGCTCTTTTTATCTTTAAGACACTTCTCCTAAATGCCAGTCAAGTGATGCAAGTTCACATAAGTATTTTAACTTCTTTTCTGCAACATCAAAGAAACTGATCTGGTTTCATAGATATATTTTTATCTCTCTATTGTGTGCACTTCTCCTTCAGACACTGGGAAAATAAGGTCACGTTCCTTACTGAGTCCATCCTTTTCTATTGATTTTACTTTCTTAAAATCCTAATAGAGCTTGAAATTAATACAGTTTAATTTTCTTCTCCCTTTCTTGTGAACCAACAAAGCTTTCTTATTGCTGCTACACCACTCTGGGTAAAAAGAAGATGACAGACTTGGCATCCTCCTTCCAATGGGAAAAATCCTTGAAAAGAGAAAATCAGGAGGGTTTTGGCTCTTTATCCAAGGATGTAAAGGCTCTCCCTTCCTGTCTAGAAGATGAGGAGCAGGGAATGCTTCTTTACCCATTTCAGTAGGGAATGGACCACAGAAAGTTATGGACCCCTGTAATGTGACAAAATTCAGATTCACTGACTTTAGGACAGGTCTAAATTCCTCTGCTGGGGCTGCAGCTCAGTGCTCTCTGCCGATAAAAAAAAGAGCCCTATTCATATTCTCCAGCCTGGGACAAACAGCTTGTCCAGTGTCTGGGAGCTCCTCCAGGTGAATGCACTTCAGTAACAGACACAGCCATTTCATGATCCAGCTGGAAAACATTTACCTAGGGGTAGATGAAGCCAGGTGAGGGGACTGATGGCTCTGGAAGCCGCTGAGCTGTTACCAGCATCCTCCATCCATGAGCAGAGCTCCTGGGGTGGTAGTCTCCAATCCCTTGCTCAGCGTGGACACCAGCAAGAACATTCAGAAGGTGAAGGGCATCAAACCTACTGAGTCAGCATCCTTCCTTCCTGCCAGTGAACCTGCTGGGGAGGAAAAGACTCTTCATGGCCCCTGGGAGTCACCTCTCTTTCGTGGGAGGGTTCTGCTGGCGAGAGCAGCGAGAGGCAGGTTCGGTGTCAGCAGTGACGCGATGGACAATGACAACCCTGGGTGACACAGGCTCCTGTGCCCGTGCGTCACGTCACAGCAGTGCTCAGCTGTGTAAAACGGGCTGTAAACTCTGCTCATTTTGGCTGACAGATACGATAAAGGTTATGTGTGCTTTACAGCATTACGAATTTGATGGAGAAAGGTCTCCTGAGACCTCTCGCTGCACCAGGTCTTAGCATTTGCCACAGCGTAGCAGGGACCTCATGGGTCATCTTCTCTGCCCCTCCTTTGCTTGCTCAGGAGTCACTACCCACCTCAGTGATGCTTCTCACATGGATTAAAAGCATTTTAAATATGTATTATTTTTGCACTCTCTGTGTATCTGTGCCTTTCATACCCAACATCTTAAATTTATCACCTCTCTGCCAGTTGTTTGTAAATGTCCCCAGGTGTTTAACTCTTATTCTCTGAATCCTCTGAGCTATTGCTGGTGAGTGTGGCTATTACATATTCCTGATATTTCTCAAAGGTCAAAAGAAAATGTAAAAATGCCATTTCTTTTCTCTTCTCCTTACAAAGCAGAAAATGCAATATTGTTCTGGTGCAGTTACTTTAGCTGTTATGCTAAGATTTTATTTTTTTTTAAGTAGACCTTATTGTATTTACTGCAAATGTTCTGGATACAGAATTACTTCCTCAAATTATTAGGAACTAGAAGATATAATCAGCTTTTATTCTGTTTTAGAATATATTACTCTACCACAACAGTCTATTTGCGACAGTTTGCTCTCATCTTCCTGCAACCCATCTTACAAATGAGACATAAAATTGAGGCTGTGGATGCTTATGGACCCAATCCTGCAACATTTATGCACCTGTTTAAGCTGAATCATGTAAAGATTCATGGTGAATTGAATGTGCAGAATGACTAACACTTGAGGAACTATGGCAATTGCTCCAAAGCAGTCTGCAGTTCAGGATAATGAGCAATGCATGAAACTGGTGCATTATCAGGGTGGATTATCTGCTCCTCCCCCAAATCTGGCCAGGATGCTCTAAAGGATGGACTTGGAGTGAATGCAGAGTAAACTGTCCTCTCTGTAGTCAGTATTATTATATTAATTTCCTTTTATCACTGCAGTAAGACTCCTGACTGTGCAGAATTTAGCCCTCAGCAGTGCAACAAGATCTCGAGGTTTTCGTCGCAGAGTCACACTCAGTGGTGTTATACAGCCTCGTTAATTGATTACAAAATAATTCAGCAAGCTGCACTGTTCTTGCATCTGCTGTCCAGCTTGCTGCCTCCTCACCTCAAACCAGCTGCACTTCAAGGTCCTGGTCCCCGTGTCTGAAGCCAAATCAGCCGAAGAATGACCTTCTCTTTCACCTACATCTTTCAGAGGAATAAAGCAACAGATGACACCAAGTAGAGGATTCACAGAGCTCTTTGTGTGAGCCCCTAGCAGTGGAGCTCTCCAGTGAAGGGCATCAAGCTTAACTCTCAGCTCACCCTGCAAGGAGGATTTTTTTTTCCATTTCAGTTAATAGCAGCATTTCCATTGACTTACACAGGAGCAGAGCCAAATCCCAGAGTGTCTTTTAAGGAAAGCTGCTCCTCAGCAGAAGGAGGATCTCAGCAGATAGGATGCCCTTGCCCCTGAGAGTCCTTGCCCAGGCAAACCAACTCCCACCGTGCACTGAACGATCCCCCCACTTATTGCTCAGCCTCCATGGAGATTTCTGTTCTTGCACATGGCCACTGTGATTGGCAACTGAAACACAAAGATCAGAGAAAAGAGGCTGAAACACCACCAGGGATGGAGCTGAAAAAGATGCAGGAGCAGATATCTCCATCTGTATTCTCGAGGATGTGTACAAGGAGAAGCCAGCTGCGGTGTGGTGCTCCCGAATCACAGGGGACTGGTGCTCTGCCCCGCTGCATCTCGGGAAACCCCAATGTCAGTCCCTGCACCACCAAGGTCACCTCAAAGCCTGTTTCCTCATCCTCAGGCCAGTCACACTGCTCTGAAACTCCAGAACAGGGTGGGCAGGAGGAGTCCAAGATGAATAAAACAGAAGGAAAATTAGGCTTTTCTCAGGTTTACACAGAAGGTAAATTATGGGGCTACTTACACCACCTAAAATCACTTTCTCCCCAGGGTCCTGAATATGCTCTATTATGAAAGTTGTATACTGGAGTGTAAATTTGCCATATATACTACAGTATAATTGTACCAGACTCGCCTGTGTTGTATTTTTTACCTATAAATGTAATGGTGATTTGTTTGTCTCCTCGTTCTACAAGAGTTTCAGAATCCCCAGGAAAGCACATGGTCCATAACACGTTCCTTCCACCATTTAATCCAGATAAAGAGAAGAGTCTTGTGCTGAGTCTGCCTTCCCATACACATTGCTGGCGTTGGGCATCCCTGTACATATGGACAGGTTTATCCCGGTGCAAGGCACCTCGGCAGGAATCACACAACACTGTCACTGTATCACACTGTACTTTTGAATTGATGCAAAAAGCCGTGCACAGAAGGGAAAATGGCAGCTTTCCAAGTGGCCCCAGTTAATAGCTCTGTTTTGCTTAATGGTGCCTCCCATTCAGACTAAAGATGCTGTTTTAAATATGTAAGCAATTAGTATCTCTCGCTCTCAACACATCTGTGCTGCTTCTCTCTGCTGCATTATAAATCTATCGTGTCCCTCTCCAGCTCGGCAGTGCATATATCACCAGATATTCTGATTTTCCAGCAACTTTCTGGTCTGAAAGAGTTGTATTTGGATTTGGTGATGCTCTGCCAGGCTGGCCTTGCCTAAACCCTGACACAGCTGNGCTCGTCGGTTTCCTCATCTTCGCCGATATCTCGGAGATCGAGGAGGAGAGCGGGTAAATCCCCCGTCCCCGCGCGGAGGAAGNTCACTGGACTAACAGATAACAGGGATATAGGGAAAGCACCTCTTGGTGGGGTTTTGGCACTTCTTTGGTCCAGCCAGTACTTTTTCGTTTTTCCCAGCTTTCACACACTTTCTGTGTAGAAACTGCAGCTTTTTCTCTCCATAACAAAACCCAGTGCTGCTTGTAGCCTGCAGGAGGATGCTTGCAGGGGTTGCAGTGTGGCTGAGATGCAGCTAAGCACCTCAGAAGCAGAACACCTTCCTTGCACAGTTTTGTGCCTAAATAAATTCTGCCTGCTCAAACTCCAACGGGATTTAGAGTTGTGGCAGGACCACTGTGGTTATGACGGTCAGTATTTATAGAAGTGCAAGGGATCATTGTTGCTAAAATAGCAATTGACAGTAATAGAACTGGTGTGATNCCCGGACAGTTTCTTTGTCTCCGGCTCTCCCGGTTTTTGCCGTGCCCAAGTGGGAAGGGAGCGCGCTGCGCTCCCGCGCAGCTCCGCGGGGCCGGTGGCAGCCCCGGGCGGGACCGCCCCGCCGCCGGGCAGGACGGGGCAGGATGGGGGACGGGGCCGGGGGACAGCCACGCCAGGCCGGGCAGGGCTGCAGGGACAGGTACCTCTCCCGCCAGAGATACGGCGGTACCGGTCCGAGTAGGGATGCTGGAGCAGGTACCGGTCCCTGTAGGGATGCTGAGATACCTGTCCGGATAGGGCTGCCCGAGCAGGTACCGCCCCGTTACAGACACTGAGGTACCGGTCCAGGTGGGAATGCTGGAGCAGGTACCACTCCCTTTACAGACACTGAGGTACCGGTCCAGGTGGGAATGCTGGAGCAGGTACCACTCCCTTNTTTTTTTTTTTTTTTTTGTTAACGGAGTGTTTTCCATGCCAAAAGCTCTGTTATTGCCCGTCCCTCGCAAGGGAGGAGAAGGTACAGCCACCGCACCGCGCGCGGGAGTTCCCGTTGTCTGATTTTATTACAGTTTTTGTCCTTTCGGGGAGAAGCCGCCCCGCCTGCGCGGTGCCCACCCCCTCCCCGGCCAGGACCGACCCGGCCACACCGCGCGGTGGGCGCAGGGGAGGAGACGCCACCGCGGCGAGGAGCGCAGCCGGCTGGCAGGGGGCTGGCAGGGGGCTTACAGGAGNTTACAGACACTGAGGTACCGGTCCGGGCAGAGATGCTGGAGCAGGTACCGCTCCCATTAGAGGTGTGGAGGTACTGGTCCTTTTAGAGAGGCTGAGGTACCAGTCCAGGGATTCTCGATCAGGTACAGGTCTGGGTAGGGATGCTGGAGTGGGTACCAGTCTGATTAGAAATGTTGGAGCAAATCCTGGTCTGGAGAGAGGGATTTTGGCATGGGCAGTGCTCAGGTGCCGATGCACGGATGGAGCAGGTCCCTAAGTGGGCTATTGGTGCGAGTGGTCTGCTGGACACGGATGCTGGAGCAAGTTGCAGCCCACGGGGCTTAGGTGCCACTGCTGGTCCAGATGGGTGTGGTGGAGAGGGCACCAGCTGATGGGAGTTACAGATAATGGACCAGTCTGCAGGTGGATAAGGGACCAGTCTGTGGGATGGGAGAGATTGAGCAGGGATCAGTTGGGTGGGGGTGATGGAGCAGAGAGCTTAACCCATTGGTGTGTCCTTGTGGGATGCATTAGGGGCTTCATGGCCACCCCTTCCTGACCACTGTCATGGTCAGTGTTTACCTGCAGGTGCCATGTATGGCAGGGGCTAAAGCAGCCCCTCAGTCTGAGGAGCAATACCCTTCCCACCCCATAAACCCCATCTCTGAGGTTTGCTTGGAAACTTAGGGGATGAGAACAACAAATGCAGAGATGAGGGTTTGCATTAACTTGAGGAACTTGCTACAGCAATGTGGAAAACCAAATAATTTTAGTAATGAGGTGTGCACTCGGGGCGCCCAAATGACACAAAGGTCTTTCTGTTTGGGACCAGCTGGCTTTGTCCACTGTGTTACACCCAAACAAACGCCTTGATGAAATGATAAATGAAATGCAGTGATGTTTGTTTATTGTTTCATTGTTACATTATACTGGGTGCCACAGGCAAGAAGTGCTTAAAGGTCAGTAGCCTTGTCCAGAAACATCCAGCACCAGACTGTAGGTTACTAGGGTAGATGAATCGTTGCTCTGCAATGAGCTGGCACTATCTATATAATAATAAAGGAAATTAAAATCTTCTGATGCATCCTCCCCATTGGACAGGCTGCTCTAATCCCCTTGCTTTCTTCCCATCTCCTTTTCCAGCTTCTGTTCTTTCTTCTCTCTCCTCATCTATCTACTAGATCTCCCTACTAGAACTTGATGTGCCCTTATTGAAAATCTATTCTATTTTGTTACTTACTTGTCCTGTTTTTCACCCTGGTTCATTAGGGATTCCCAGTATTGTGTCTTTTTTCTCCTCTCTTTTCTGTACATTGTATGGAAATTGGCTGTTTGCTGGCTGCTTATCTCCAAACCCTGGCATCTGAGTTTGTTGCTGTAGTTCCTCCAAGGAAGTACTGCCAAGCGGTGCGGCGGCAGAGACGGCAACAGGGTCAGATGAGTTCTGTAGGAACAGCCAGCAGCTTGTTCCACACAGCATTCAGAAATGGTAGTGCTGGAGGGAGCTGGCAGAGGAGAGGAGCACCCTGCACCCAGGGGGTAAAGGAGAGTCCTGCATCCCATGCCCTCTGATACACGTGAGCGCCAGACCTTTCACAGCTCAGTGCCCACATCAGCTGTGCTTCCCATACAGGGATGAAGAGAGCAAAGGTGGGACCCTGCTGTATTAATTATATGTTACTCAATCATGAAGTCGAGCAAACTGAACCTTTCTCTTGCTTTGTCCTCTCCCACCCGCTTTTCCCCATTGCATCTCTAGAGTGCTTTGGGTTTGATGACCTCCTGCATCCCAAACATAGTAAGGGACCGAACACTGCTCACATTGCAAAGAAGCCTGGCACAAAGGGCACTTCATCCCTGTGTGCTGCCACGGTGCCAGGAATGGTGAGCACGATGCTCTGACCTGGCTGAAATGTATTGCTGGGGTGACATGGAAAAGCAGAGTGTCTGCTCTGCAGCAGGTCAGGGGATGATAGAGGGTTTTCAACTTTGGGAGCCACGTAATAGCATTTTTTGTTAACAGGTCCTGTAGGTAAAGGGAACTGTGGGACAGCAGAAGTGCACAGCAATGTAGAGAAGAGACCTTTCCAAAGTTTTCCAGGAGCTCTCCGTGTGTCCAGGAGGGAACAGCTCCTCTCTGTGAGGGGTTTGGGAGATGCTGTAAATTTGTGCAGCTTTCCCCCACATCAGGAATATTCGGCTGTTGGATTGTGTGGCTCAGCATCCTCCTTCACAGCCCCACAGACCACCCTCACTTTGGCCAGTGCAGCAGGGAAGGAAGGAGCTGCCCAGCTGTCCCCTGGCAGGCTCATGGCACTGCGGGGGGCTGGGAAACACAGGCAGGTGTGACTCTTTTCTTCTTTTTCCTTGGCATCCAAACACTCTCTAATTATTGTGAGGAGCGAACAGCTTGCCCACTTTTACACGTACCCTGCCCCCTGCCTGTGATTTGGATTGTCTTTGGAAGAATGTGCCTTGTACGGGTGGGAGCGGGGGGGAACTGATTTCTCTCACCTGCAAAATTGAGAAATTTTCACTGAGAAATTTCAAAAAGAAAACACAAAATGTCCATTAGGTAAAAAGTAAGAGAGTGTATAATACTGCTGGTAAAAGGACAGAAAAAACCCCAAACCCATGCTGTTTCTCTGGACAATAAGTTCCCCACATCACAGGTAAAGGGAGGTAGGAGCCGAGGGCAGCTGGAGCTGCTCTGCCTTGCCAGAGGCTTCTGAGAAAGATGTTTCTGCCCTAAGCAGTCCCATCTCACTCCTCTCGACATCTTTATACCACCTCCCGCAGCCAGGAGATGCTGAAACAAAGAGGTGTTGGGGCAAGGATGAAAATCCAGCAGTTTCTCGCTCCTGATGCTGCGTCTGTCTTGCTTAGCCCGTTCCTCCCACCCTGCAGCCACCCCTGTGCGCGGGTTTGTCCCCTGCTACATCCTTGTCGCTGTCTGGACGTGTCACCTACGGGTGTGTGGCTTGGGTCGTGTGCCCGGCGGAGCTGTGGGATGCTGGCGGGCAGGGACGCGCTCGCCCCGCTGGCCAGCGTGTGCTGCGCCGGGAAGTATTGCTGTGGTGAGTGGTCTTGGCACTTTGTTTCCGAGCAGCCACCTGGTTCCGGGCTGCTGAACTTTTCCTGCAGCCCGGTGGCGCCTGTGCTTCCATGCAGCGCTCCCGCTCTTTGTCTCGCTGGAAGGAAACAAAAGACACGCTCCCGTCTGTCTTGGGGAGCGCTGATGCCATCGCAGCCATTTCTTCATCCGCGCCGGGATAGGGGAGCGGGACGGACCCGTCCCCGCAGAGGAAGACAAAGGAATTGGCATCGAGTGGGATGATTATCGCCGGTGATGAGGAGGAAAATTCTGCTCCGGTTTAAGGGGACTCTCTTTGTTATTCTGCGCCTGCTATTGCAGTTCTGCAGGGGTCCGGCTGTGTCCTGATTGTCTGTAGAGGGAGCTGGTGACCCGCTGCCACCAGGTGACTTCTCGAATTAGAGTCTGAGCCATCTTAGGGAGCACTTGACACTTGGTAATGGGTTGGTCTTAATATGAGTCAGCCTTTTCCCTGCTAGCCCAGACCACATGCCTTTCCATCCTGATTACAGGAGGAGTTATATTCTGCTCTCTCTAAGTGACGAATTGGAGTCTCTGATATTGCTGGCCTGCCTGCCTGGGAGCTTGTCAGTAAATTGCCACTTTTTCCTCATGTGCCCTTTTCTAAGGCCTGCCTTTCAAAGGCTCGGGAAGAGAGATTTTGTGTCCTTTATGGAGGCTGCTGCACTCGCTATGAGCGGGCTGTAGTCGTAACGCTCCTTGTCAGGGTTGATCCAGGGGGTATAAATGTCCTGTTTACATCTTCCAGGCTCTGATTTACTGTGCCTAGCCCAGAGTTAGTCTAAGACTTGCTCTCCACCAGAAAGTTTTGCTGGAGAAAGTGCTGCATTCTACCAACAAGCGCTTTTGTGCACTCACACAGTGGGTGTGCACGAGCCAACAATTATCCAGGTTGGGCTGGAGGAGGAATAGCTCTCGGCAGGACAGAAGCCCACAGACATCCTGGAAGTATTCGTGTAAATGGAGCCAAAGGAGACCTTTGTACTCCTTGGGCATGGCAGGGCTCTAATAAAAGCTCCATGACACATCAGGGTGGAAAATAAAAGCAATGTTGGAGCACTGATTTGAGTAACAAAATACTCAGGGTAGGCTTTGATTGCAACTCTTCTGACAATAACCTGAGCACAAGCAGCCCATTTCAGGTTGGCTGCAGAGCTCTCCCTCCTCCCCATGAAACGCTCCCTCACCTCCTGCTGCCCTGCAGGAGCAGGGCAGGCTGCCACAAAGACATATCCAAACCTCTGTGCTCCTGCCTGGAGCAGGCTGAAGGAGATGAATGTCCACAGCGTGTTTCCTCAAGCTGAGCTCTGAGGGAATGTCAGGAGCTGTGGTAACTGCAGGAGGACTGGGAGCAGCAGGATGGGAAGCACTCACAGATCCCCAAGCAAGCCAGTGGAGCAAAAAGAAAACCCAGTGCTGGGAACATAATTAAGGGATTTCAGGTACATCTGTTGAAAAGTTACTCCTCAGACCAGTATTGGTTGTCGGTAGCAGCTTGCGAGACCCCCAAGGAGGGAATTTCTGAGCTTGCTGATGAGGAGAGCTGTGGTAGAGGGATGCAAATCACCAGCCAGCCCATCTTGGGTGCAGCACTGCTGTAGCCAGGCCAGTTCATGCGACCGGAGCAATGAAGACAACAAAGCAGTTCCCAGCAGGGCTTCAAGTTTCCTTTTTACCCAGGTGGGCTTTTTGTGTCCCACCTCCAACCCTGCAAGTGCGCAATTCCAGTTGGGAGTGCAGAGGAAGCCTTTCTGTCCCAGCAGAGAACAAGGAGCTGCGAGTGCTGGCCCATTTAGCAAAGGCTTGTTGAGCAGCTGTCGGTGAGTTCAGTGATGCAGCCTCAGCAGTGCCGGTGCTGCTCCTCTGTGCAGTGCCAGCAAAGCCCTGGGACCTTGGCCAGCAGTGACACAGCTGATCCTGCCACTGCCACCACCCCTCCCAGCCTTTCCCAGGCGTGGGTGAACTCAAGGGGCCGGTTTTCTCTCGCCTGGCAGATGGGCTTTTGATCTTCCAGGAAAAGCGTTTAACAGGAGTGCCTTTATCTTTCCTTGGGATTTCAGGCTGTCCTAATGATAAGACAAGAGGAAATGGCCTCAAGTAGTGCCAGAGGAGGTTTAAATTGGATAGTAGGAAAAAGTTCTTCACTGAGAGGTGTGACAAGCATTGGCACAGGCTGCCCAGGGAAGTGGTAGAATCATGATCCCTGGAGGCGTTTAAAAGATGTGTAGATGTGGCACTTAGGAACATGGTTTTGTGCTGGATTTGGCAGTGTTGGGTTGACTGTTGGACTCAATGATCTTGAAAGATATTTTTAATCTATATGATTCTGTAATTCTGTGATTCCACAGGTATTTTGCTTTTTCATCCTTGAGAATATCACTACTTAAATACACCCACAGGCACAGTTGCTGTAAAAACCATTTGTTCCAAACCAGACTTCTTCTAATTGCCTCCCTCATTTGTTTTCCCTGGGCTTGGGTCATCCTCAGCAGCAAGAAATAAGCCCAAAGTACAACATTAGACAATAATTATTTTGCCATTTCTCTGGCTTCCATCCCCAATTGCCTCAGGAAACAAGGAAGTTCCCTGGCAAAGTAAATTCACTGGAGGTGCAGAGTTTCAGGTGTCCTCCATCAAACACCACAACAGAGCAGGCTGGTGTCAGCTGCTCAGTCCCTCACAATGCAATAGAGAAAGAAAGAAAAAGGAAAAGAAAAAAAAGTGTCTTTATAGCTCCTTTTTCTTCACGTTTCCACTGTAAATCCTTGTCTTGGCTGGCAGCAGCCTTGATGGTGGTGGCGGCCTTGGGAGATGCATCTTCATCAACAGCAGCAGCACTGGCTCCAATGGGGAAGCGAAAGGACTGATCCAAGGAAATGGGCACAGCACTGCTGAAACCTGCCAGAGCAGTGACAGTGGTGTGGGGTGAGAGCTCTTTCCAAACTTAGGTCTGCATACTTCTTGCTACTGCAAATCAACTCCTTGTTATTGCATACAGAAATCCCCTGGGAATATCCCAAACAAACACAGACCCCACCCCAGGCTCGCCATCTGCATGCTGAGCACGCTGTCCCTCCCTGTGCAGCGCTCTCCACAGGCAGGGCTGCTTGGAAAAGCACATTTTGTCACAGTTTTGAAGTGCTCTCTCAAGGCATCCTCAGTCAGACAGCATCCCAGTGGGCTCCAGGTGTCACCCGTGTGTCTGGCAGCTCTGAATCCAAGGATGGTTCTTACTCTGTGACCTGGCACCTCCAGCCCAGGCTTTGCCAGCACTTTCAGGAATATCACTCAGCTCTCAGCCAGCAGCTACAGCAGGGGCCATGTTTCTCCTGCAAAGGTTAAGCATTGTCGTGAGGCATCTCCAGCACCTTTTCAGACACCCAGAAGCACGTTCCACTGGCAATCAGCAGCTGCTCAGGTGGTAATTAAACTTCCTAGTGCTGCCTGGATTTCCATGGTGTAGCTTTGTGAGCAGGGGAGGAGAGAGGAGGTCAAGCTCTGAAACTACTATGGGCTCTTCAATATTTGTCAACTCAACATTGTGATCTGGGATCTACATCCCTGGGAAGGTCCTGGGATGGCTCCATTGCTGGTTGTGGGGTGTAGCTCTCATCCAAGCACTCTCAGCCCTCTTTATGTAGGCACCAGACGTTATTTTGAGGATGCTCATACAGAAGAACTGCCCCAGGAGGATGTCTGTGCCCAGGAGAGGTCCTCAGCATCCACATCAGCAGTGAAAGAAGAAACCACGTGAGACCTTCAGTATTCCAGTGTGCTGCACGGAGCACTGGGAAAAGAGATGAGAGTGGTGTAGGAGGATGGGCCCAAAGGCCCACAGCCCCATATGATAATATTCCATGTTGTACCATTTCCCAAGGTAGGTGGCATCCAAGATTCTGCAGGGGCCACTGGGATTTCTGGCTTTTGGGACATGGATGCTCAGGGTGGCAGGTTCTGCTGCAAGACTGATGCTCTGCTGTTTGTGCTCCCTGAGAGCTCTGCTCTGTTAACAGAAAAAATTATCTCAGGACAAATGTGTAGTGTAGACATGTTTTGTAAGCAGTGAGGCTTTTGTCTCAGCTACTTCCTAGGTCTTCCCTGGGCTCTTGGGGTTTTTACCTTCTCCCTTCCAGAAGGGAAATGAATTACACAAACATACACAAAATACAGAAGAACACACACTGCCCAGTCCCAAGCCCCTCACTGGATCCTTTCTGTTTGCTCCAATGTGTATTTCTTTGCTGGCTGTTTCATTAACACAGCCAGAGAAAAAGAGCTGATGCCAGGAATAGTGTTTTAAAGATGAAGGAGGGAATAAGGTCCTGCTGGTACCCAGGATGGGGAAAGGGGAAGTGTCTGACTTTTGAGCCCTGTGAGCATGTGAGTATTTTGTCTTTAGAGCAGTGATAAAACAAGAGCATCTTGAGCTGATTGAGTCAGGCCATGCTGACGTTATGGCAAATGCATGTGGATGTGAGAGCTGGCGCTCCACAGGTGCGAGAGACACTTTCTGGCTCAGGAAAGGTACAAACTGGGTTGGGCCTAGAGCTCAAGGCAGGGACAGGGATTTGGTTACCCCAGTGCAGAGTGATTCCCAGCACTGTCCTGGTGACAGGCTGCCATGGGCATCCCTCCCATTGCCTCGTGTCCATTCACTGTCAGAGCTGCACCGTTCCTGCTCATTTGTCACTGGTTTTGTCTCCTAAGTGTTTCAGACTAATTGGCATATTCCTTATTAAGCAATAATTGTCTGTTTGCAAACTCATGTGTCTTCATTCCATCGTGTCCTCAGCAGACACTTGCAATGATTACACACTGTGACTTGCAGCCAGACAGAGATGTCAGGGTCAAACCCTGCTCACATTTACTCAGGAGCTGATGTGGAGCCACTGTCACCACTTGACAGGCTGGGATGCTGAGCACCCCCCACCTTCCCCTCCTGTTGTGGTCCCCGGGAAGGAGCCTGCAGGATGGGTGATGTTGTGGAGGTGGGATTGGGGCGTGGGAGGAGGTGACCAAATTAACAAGGCTGCTTTGCATGGAACTGATAGATCTGCATTTCCCATGACAAGTGCCATGAGCAGCAGTGAGGCTGTTGGCTGATGCCTTACTGGTGCTTGCTGGAAGATGCTGCACTGCCAGCCTGGCTGCACCTCGTGTACCAGACCTGCACTGGGACCCCAGCTGGACCAGGTGATGTTTCTGAAAGCCATAATATGGGCACACTTTCCCAAATGTGATTGTGTGCCTTGATAGGATTAAGCTTGGAACACTAAAAATAGCACCTGATATTTAGGAAGTTTTTGACACTTGGGCTGCCAAGCTGTGACAATATAATCGAGTGAGATTTTTTAAACACATTGAAGTGCGATTTCGAACATCTCATCAAGATGTATTGCAGGATCTTCTGTCCTAGCAGACAACTGCTTTAGAAATGTCTGCCCAGTTAATCCCTTTGCTCGCCTGGGGCGTGTGGGTACCACAGCTACCACCCAGCAACCACCACTTCTCTTCATCACAGTCTCCTCCACATCCTGGGATGAAAGCCTCCAAAGGCACTGGTGAGATGTAACAGGAATGACCTGCAAGGGTCTGATGTCCCAGATTCCCCCAGAGTGTTATAAGATGGGATGCAGGAAGGTGAGATGATGCTGGAGCCTGGAAGAGCAGCATTCCTGGATAGGGGAGCAGTGCCAGAAGAGTGCACAATGGACTGTTTGAGTGCAGGATCTCAAGGTGCAGAAATGCATCTCTGATCCCATCGTTTCTCTTCCAGCTTTGGCTTTTGTTTCTGATTTGCAAGTTGATTTACACGTGGAACTAACCAGCCCTTCCTCTTTGAATTTATCTCTCCTGGGACGGCAGAGAATTTGATGGATATGGGTGGATTTTGACCTAAACCCCACAGTAACCACTTGAGTGTCTAGTGAGAAGCCCACAAGGGGATTTATCAATGAATGTGTCCTTTTTCCATCTTTTCAGCCACACCCTGATGTGCTGATGGAAAGCCAGGACACAATCCCCAAGGAATCCTGGTTCGGATTCTGGGCTCAGTTTGTTCTCGCTTTGGGCTCCTGGGACACCTTTGCTTGTCCACCCTGCAGGGTAGGGCTGGACAGGTTGGCATTTGGAAGCCAATTATTTCTCTTTCACAGACAACTTGGAAATGTGAGGGTTTTCCCCCAAAAGCCTTGGAGTGCATTTGCTGTTCTGCTGCTCTCAATACAAACCCTAAATTTCAGGGAAGGGGAAGGGAGGTTTGAAGCCTGTGTCCTGATCCACATTTCACAGCACTGTGAGCATCAGCAGGAGCAAATCTATAAAGTTTGGGAGGAGGAGAGCCATCTATATCCTTCATTTCCAGTGGCTGGGCAGTGTATCCTTTTCCCCAGAACTGTTAGTTACAGTGACTGGGTCGCTGGCCACAGCACAGGGTCCTGCAGAGGGGCTGTGAACATCCCACTCCACATCCCCTCCGCATTTGGCTGCCTCAGGGAGAGCCCCTGGGTTGGGAGGACAGTGGGTGGTCTCTAGCCAGGCCTGGCATCATGCTCATGTGTTCCTCAGATGGAAAACAGCAGTTCTGATCTTGAAGAAAACATCAGAGCAGTCCTTAAAAAGCAAAGTAAATATAGGTGGTGATTTATTATTTTTTTAAAATAGATACAGACTGCCTTAATGGGCACAGTCTGCAGCCATCTCAGGAGACTATTGGGTGCCTCTGCTTTTTGGGCCAGTGAAATCTTTGCAGATCAATTCCCGTGGTCCTCTGGGCCCTCTCACCCATGAAAGAGCCATACCCGCTCTCAGCAAGTAAAGAGCAGCATTTTCAAGAGGACAGGTCTGCTGGAAGCTCACAGTGCCTGCTCCTGGCTTGTGGAACTCATTTTTTGGTGTTAAGGGCCAAGCTACTTCACCCCCAGTGTCCCAGCTGTAAAACAGGGATCATAAAATGCACCTAACATAAAAGCAGGTTGTGAAAACCTAATTAGTAGGTGTTAGTCTTTTGAACCCCACAGGTAAAAATTGTGGCACTCTGAACTCTCTTCCTGAGGAATTCAGGTGGATAAATTCAGCTTAATAATCCCCCAAGGGACTATTATCTAACTTTTATGTGGAGGAGGGAGAAGAGGAGGACTTGGGCTGCCCAAGGTCAGGAAGAGGCAGAGGTTTTGTTCTAGCAGGAATGAGCTTCCCAAATGGGGTTAAATGGAGGAGGGCTGGAACGAGATGATCTTTTAGGTCCTTTTCAACCCACATCATTCTAGGATCTCTGAAATGGGTGGTTGGGCTTGGCTGACATTCCCAGTTAGTTCCTGTTGCTCGTGCCCGCTTGCCTTGTGTATCGCCTGCCACAAATGCCAGGGGGAAGCAGGACTTGGGGGTGGGCATTGTAAAATACCCATGGAAAGCACATCTTCTAATTTGTGAGCCTGGGAACGTGGACACATGAAGTCTGCTCTTAGAGACCCGCTCGCCCAACGAGGCTCTGTGACCTACTTGTTCAGTCAAAGCAGCTTTGATTTCACGTGTCGAAATTGCTCGAAGCGAGACCGAACTTACCTAGCAACAATTAAGAGAAGCATTTAAGGAGCAGGAAACGATGAAGAGGGAAGTAAAAACCCTAAACAGGCCCATTCACAGGGGGTGAGTAGAAGGGTCTTTGCATATCTGATTTGTCAGAAATTATTCATCCAGGAAAATTTGGACCTGAACCATAAGACAATTTTTCTTTTATGTCCTCTGATATATGAATCAGTGTCACTTTACATCTGAGCACAGAATGTTTTGACCTATATAATATCCTAGATAGTGGCAATGCAGCTTGAAAATCTCGGCAAAAATGAGAAAAGATGGCATAAGTCAGTAAGATGGCATTAGCACATATAGATGCAACTTATCACTGGAAAACATCCCAACAGAAGCCCAAAGAAAAATGTTTTGTGAATAATAGGATTAGGAAGCAGGTTGGTACTTTGTGGAGCTGGCTATACAATCAAACTGATAACAACTAGATTAATAAGGCAATTCAATCCAAACACAGTGTAGCACTAGAAAGCTTTTCAAAATCAATGCTATCTGTGCTATTTTAATCGAGGTTGGTCTTTGCCTTTTGAAGCACAGAGATTTGAAGCTCTGGGTCAGAAAGGTATAATAAAATGCACTGATTTTTTTTTTTTTTTAAATATATGCTTCTTAATTAGTACCCTCCATTTCTAAATGTTTTCCTCTTCCCAGGTGGGGGAAGTGAAGGCGTACAGGGGTACTGGCTTGCCTGTGTCAGGAATGAAGTATGGCAGACCCTGGAAAATACTGTGCTTGGCTCAGTTCTGGGTGTTTTGAGCAGCTGGTTTGTCTGGCTGGGACCCACCAGTGGGCTGAGCCAGGCAGGATGGCTGGACAGGGCCACACACCCCACTCCTGCATCCTGCAGCACACGCTGCCTTCCACTGTACAAAGGGAGATTGTAGGGACAACGTCCTGCAGTTGTAGCGTGGCACACAAAGCACCAAAAGACTGACAGTTCAGAGCATTTTAAGATTCGCTAAACCAGTTCAGACCTTCAGCCAAATATCATGTCCCAACTTTAGGCAGTCTCCCTGTGCTGGAGAGAGAAACCAGGGCTGGCACAGGGAGCAGTCTTCACCAGCATCTCAGGTGTCCATGAGAGCATCGTGTCTTCTGCTGGCCAGCAGAGCAGTGATCCCAGTGCCATGGGAAGATGATTAGCAGAGCCCTGCTCTCCTCCACCAGTAAGCTGCCCCCTCCATGTTCATTTATGACAGCAGAACACTTTGTGCCTCTGTTTACACTGCAATATTTTTGCGTTTCACTGTGTGCAAGGGGCAAAGAGTAACCCCTGACACTGTCCCTGAGGGTGTTCTCAGCTGGCAGCCAGTCCCCTTCCCCACCAGGCTGCACACAGGCAGCTGGGAGAGGTGCTCTCAACTTGCCTTCCTCACATCCAGCATCTCCAGCCCCAGCACCTGCCTCAGTTCGGGAGGAGACACACAGACCTGTCGCTGGGGGCATGTAAAGCCAGGCTGGATAAATGCATTTGAATAATGCATTCTGATGCTCTGAATCCTTCCTGCTGTAGCCACGAAACATGGATGAGGTGGGAACTAACACCTAGGGAATAGTCTTCTCTACTTCCTAATTTCCCTTTTTTCCTTTCACAGAGATTGTGAACCAGCACATATTCAGGGAAAAATAGCATTTCTTTCTCTAGGCTTTGTTTGTCCTACAGCAAGTGTGAAGGAGTGTGAATCCCATTTGGAAGGCTCCTTCAGAGGAGATGTCTCCGAGCATTAGGGTGCATGGTTTGCACACTAATCCAGTGTGCTCCCACACCCCGCCGTGAACCCCATTAATGTGGAGGCTTGTTAAATGCCAGCAGGCTCCAGGAATGAGCCAGTCCTGCTGTTCCCTTGATGCACCAAAAAATGAAACGGCTCGCAGGCTCTCAGGTCTGTCAAAGGGAAGAGGAGAGCGCCGGAGCGGGAATCGCTCTGACTTGGCCATGGATGGTGTCTGGCAGGAGGGAGGAAAGGGAAAGCCATCGTGGCATTTCCAAGGGTTTGATGTTCTGCGGTGCTGAGGGCTGTGCTCAGCCTAATGAGGGGATTTATGTCGCATCCCGCGAGTCTGAAAATCCTTTTTAATGGCACCAAACACGCTCACACACGCTTTTTCATTTTTGTCTAATGCATTTGGGATTTTTTTTCAGAACTGGTAGAAATACATTCTCCTGAGATACATTTTCATTAAGGTATGTATTTCTGGGTAGCAATATTTCTGCTGGAAGAGAATTTGGTTCTCTTTATGAGTGTGCTCATTGGGATATCTGTGCAATGGGAACAATAAAACAGAGCAATGAGCACATGGTAGTTAAAATGTGCCTAACTGGGAGCCCAGCTCCCTTGAGCATCACAAGTTGGGTGACTTGTTCTATGTGACCCCTTTGAAAACAGCAAGCTAAAGCAAGAAGGGGCTCTGCAGCCAACTAGATGCAGACCAACACTTGTATGTATTTATTTTTAAGCAAGGATTCACAGTTCGTGTGAATGATGTGGTTTTCTGAAAGGGCTTGGTCCAATCCATTCTTCAGTATAGCATCATAGAGGTGCTGGAAACTTTGGCTGTTCATTCCCACAGGCCTTGGTCAGACTGGTCTGGCATCTGTCCTTGTGTGGTGGTGTCAGGCCATAGGAGTGACACTGCTGTCACTTCAGGTCTCAGCTCCAGCGTGTGAGTGACTGTGGTGAGTTGGCCTTGTAGCTTCAGCCAAGTTACACCAAAGGTGGGGACAAGGGGCTTGAAGGCTCTCACAGGATTAGAGTGGGCTGGAATGGAGCTCTAGGTCTGGCCTGGGTCCCTGGGAGCTGGGAGAAGGTACACTATGAGGTCTCCACAAGTCACCAGGAGGCTGGTTATTCAATCTGGATAAAACAGAGATATTGGATGTTCTCAGCTAAAAGCCCAGGTGAAGACAGTGATGGGAATCCTGTCCAGATCATTCAGTTCAGTCCCTACCTGAGAAGGACAGGGAAAGTCCCTTGGCAGCGTGGAGATGGAGCAGAGCTTCTCTGTGCACTGCTAGCACCTGACTCGTAAAGAGAAGCAGAGCTGTATTTAAGGCAGCTGTAGGGCGCACGCTGCTGTGGAAGTGAGACCAGATGTCTGTGATGGCTGTTAGATCACGCAGGTATTATTAATTGGGGTGGCTCGGGGCGTTCTTTGCCAGAATGATGTCACGGTCACAGCAGGGCAGCAGTGACAATGGATGAAAAGCCCTTCAGAGGCAGCAGGACATCTCCCTTCTGGACGGAGTAGGACACGGGTGGTGTGGCAGTGTCTCTGCTCAGAGCCCTTCAGAGCAGGATCTCTTGACTGTTGAACAATGCTTGGCAAAAAGGAGCTGGATTTATAAATAATGCATTTCCTTTGTCTTGCAGGAGTTCTGGAGGCAGAGGTACAATCAGATCAGCTGTGAACAGCTTACATAGCAAATCTAATAGGTTTGTAAATTAGATTTTGTGTTCATTTGTTTTTGCTGTAAGGCAGCTATTAATCTGCTTCTCCTCTTCGCTGGATAGTGCTGTTCTTATTTAGCAAATGTATCTGTTTCTTTTCACTTCTGCTTTGCATTTTCTTAATCGTTTCTCCCCCTCCTTCTTCCAGCTCGGTGCAATAATCATTTGCAAATAACCAAGGATCTGGAAGTTGCGGTGATTGAGAGAATGAGAAAGAGTTACTTATTGTGAAAATAAGTCAGTGATAGAGTTGCTATTTTCCATAGCTTTAAGTGCTATTAGAGGAGAGATCACTGTGTTTGGGATCAGAACTCCATTCAGTTTTATTGCAGTGCATCCCTCCGTGGCAGAGTCATTCCCCGGCATCCCAGCGCCATTCAGTGTCTCTCTGTGTTATTTTTACAATGATTCCCTGTCAGCCCAGCATTGCCAAGTGGCACATTTGAACAGCTTAGTGACACCATGCAAGAAAGACATCCAGAAAGATATCAAGATATCAAGCAAGATATCATTCTGTGATGATGTCACCACCTGTGATCAAAACACAGAAAATGGACAAAACCAAAGAAACCGTAGTTATTCCCAGGATTGCTTTACCCTACTTCCATTATGATTTTTGACACCTTCTAGGTAAGCTTTCCAAGACATGAGTGATGCAGCAAAATGCAAGAAGCAAACAAATCCAACAGACTGGCAGCCTCTGGAGAGGTACTGTACACACACACACCAGGACACTGGCAGCCAGCATTTATAAACACATTTCCTTGCCTTTTTGAAACATTATACAGTGTGAGCCATAATGTGTGCCGGGGAGCTCTTTCCGTGGGCTGGAGACACGGTCCCAGGAGCTGGATGTTTGTCCATGAGCCTGGGCCACCACCTCTGCCCCGTCTCTCTCTCTGCTCCCTCCTTGGGGTTTACATGCTTTATACAAATGCATTTATTTACAAAGCATTTTCCAGCTGGAAAAAGGCCTTTGCAGTGGAGAGGGAGATTCCCTTTTGCTGATAGCAGGTGCTTTGGCTGTGTATTTTTCAGAGTGCTCTGAAGTGTGAAGGCTTTTTTGGGGCTGCAGATACACACACAGCTTCTTGATGAGATGCTTGGCTTTTCTTTTTGGAGGGCAGCTGGCTGGAACCAAATATTTGGAGGCTCCTTCAGCTCATGCAGTTGAATTTAAATGGCACAGAAGTGCTGGGGCTGATTTTCTTAGAGCAGGGATTAAACGCTGGGGTCTCCCGGTGATCATCTCCAGCATCTGGCTGCTGCTCCTTTCTTGGTCTGGAACAGGTGATAGGGATGCTGAAATCCTTGTGCTCAATTCTAAGCAGGGAAAAAGTTTTCAGTGAGCCAGCCTGCCCCTCTTTAGTACAGGATGCTCACAGCCCAGTCTCACAAGCAGCACCCAGCATCTCAGCTGAATTAATTTCTCCACTGGGTGAGGGGAGGATTGCTCCTCTCTGACAAGGGTTTTTATCTTCTCCAGGAGCTGAGCTGGCTCTGCTTTGGGATGTTCATGTGTGACCACGAGGCAACAGGGCAGCAGCCTTGCTAGGAAGTTTCTTAGTGAATTTTGGGGGCTTTGGGGTGTCTTGTCTGCAAGTGCCCATCTGTCAGCCTGTCATTGTGTGGGTTTTTGTGCATGCCTTCCTGCAGCTCGATGTGTAATAGTGTGTTTTCTGTGGAGCTGTGCCTGGCTGTCAGTCTGTGTTCACGGAAGTGAGCGGGTATTTAAGGATCTCTGTCTGTCTGCTTGAGTGTAGCAGAATACGAACAGGCTTTCAGTTCTGGTTTAGCTAATAACTACAATTTTGCTTTTCTGATGAAGTTTGAATTCCAGCAGCCAGAGCTGAAGACGGTGATTAGAAGTGCCATTGGGATGCTAACGGATTCTGTCTCTCTCTCCCCGACTTTCTTTTCTCTAGAGCTGAAGTAGTAATAAATGACTCCTCGTCTCCAGCTGTTGTTGACAGAAGTAATGAAAGCATTAAGCACAACATTAAACCAGCCTCATCCAAATGGAGACACAACCAGACACTCTCTTTGAAGATCAGGTACTGGTAATTACCTATAGGACAAGAGACAGATTTGGTCCTCTTCAGTGCAAGCTGGCAAATTGCCTCTGTGTATCATCTAAAGAAGTCAAGGAAGAAATAAAAAGACTTATCTACTGCTGAGCTAGGCTTCATATCTGTAAGCAATCGCTTGGGAATGAATTCCCAGCTGAACCAGCTGGCCTGGCAATGGCAAAACAAGGAGCACTTGAGCCCCTGTTTTTCAGGCCAAGTGGAATTTTTGTGTGCAGGTGGTGGGTCACAGGGGGAAGGAGACCTTCTTCCCTGAGTAAACTCAGGGACTCTCACTAATGGTGGGATGACTAAGGCTGCCCTGGGCAGGAATGAGTGGAGAGGGAGCAGGCATTGAGATGGAGATATGCTTTTTGTAAGTTGTGCCTGGAGAGCTCAGAGGGACTGGCCAGAGAGTGAGGGCAGCCAGGAGGCAAGAGCTCATCTTACGTCTGACCCAAGTTACCTCCGTACCTCACCTGATAGGGCTGTTTTCTTCCCTTTCCCTCAGGAAACAGATCTTGAAGTTCCTGGATGCAGAGAAGGACATTTCAGTGCTGAAGGGGACGCTGAAGCCGGGGGACATCATCCACTACGTGTTTGACAGGGACAGCACCATGAACGTCTCGCAGAACCTGTACGAGCTGCTGCCCCGCACCTCTCCCCTCAAGGGCAAGCAGTTCCCCACCTGTGCCATCGTGGGCAACTCGGGGGTGCTGCTCAGCAGCGGCTGCGGCCCCGAGATCGACGCTCACAGCTTCGTCATAAGGTACGAGGGGCTGCTCCCTGCAGCACAGTGCGGCCACGGGGGCCTCGGGGCCTTCGGGGCAGTGCAGGGGGCTGGAATCCTGGTCACCTGGGGCAGCACGGCCTCACAGCCCCATGTGCACACAGAGAGTTCACTGATGCAAAGGTCCTGCTGCAAACCCTTCCACTCATCTATCTCCAAGTGCTCCCCTCGTGTTCTTGCAAGTGCACCTCGTCTCTTCTCATGGGGCACCATTAACCCCCCATAACCTCCTCTTCTCTCAGGTTTGCCCCCTCGCAAACAAACCCTAACCCTAACCCCATCCTGGGCTCTCACAAACCTGATTCTTCCCCCAGATCACTTCTGCCCTTGAGTACAGGGTGCACCACGCGATGCCCTGGCACCACACTTGTGCATGCCCAGGTGTGACACTCCCCAGTGTCCCCTCCATCCCCAGTGCCGTTGTCCCTGCAGCTGCACTGCCCCAGGGACCTGCAGCAGCACATCCTAAACCCTGCTGGGACATACCAGATTCACTACTGGAGGTGTCTGAAGTGGAGAGGAGGAGCTCCTGCCCTCCCAGCCCGATGCCCCTGTTAGTTGAGAGGCTGTGGAATCCACGGATGATTTATGTATGTGCAGACGTTTGTTTTGTGGTGAGTCTATTACGAGGACAGCCCAATCCATCAGCAGCTCACAGAGGCGGTGCTGGTGTGATGTGGGAATGAGGATAATGTCACCTCTGCACCCTGCTCACACCCTGCTGCTCCAGCTGCCTGGCTGCTGGCAGCTCCAGCCTGTCCACGGGGGACAGAGCATTTTCCTTAACTGGAACCCGAGTGAGCAGAGAGAAAAACTGCTTATTGTGGTTCTGGCAAAGTTTAGCAAGGGGCATTCTTGTTAGGCAGCAAAATTGGAGGAGAAAAGCTTTTCTGGATGTGAGGATGGGGATTTTGAGCGACTTCTCCCCAGCCATGTGCTAGTGCAGGTCTGGCACAGACACACTTCCCACTGTAGGTCGTCTGAGACACTCCTGGAACCTGCATCTTCCTGAGGAAGGTTTGCTCCATCCAGACAGCCTTTTCAGCAGGGTTGGCAGTGACCAGTGATTGGGTCTGTGTCCAGGATACAGGTCCAATGTTTATTTTCAGTGAATTTACTTCTGCAATGAGTCCATCAAAGGGCCCCCATGCCAGTAGCTGGATTTTCTTTCCACCATTCCCTTAGTTTCCCTGTCTCTAAAGTAGGGAAAACAGTAATAATGGCTGATTATCGAGGCAGATGGTTAGGATGCAATTCCTGCTCGTTAAATACTGTAACTTCACTGTCAAACACCACAGCAGAGCACTCAGTGTGCAAACACATGGGTACCCTCTGGTTTTTTGGATGCTGGGGGAGCATCCCTCTGCTTCCCCCCACCAGCTGGCTGCCAGTGCCATTTGCCCTGTGCCATGTGCATGGCACAGACACAGATTACCCCCCTCAAGGAGCTGTAGGAAACCACTCTATAGCAAGGGTGATTTGTTGGCAGTTTGTCCCACAGGCCCTCAGCCCTCATGCTGGTGTGACACAGGAGCTTGTGGCATGTGGCCCGTGTCCACAGGTACAACCTGAGAGGAGGCACTAATGAACACTACAGAAAGAAATGTTTTTTGAGGGTCACAGCCTCCAGACAGCCAGGCCCTGTGGGGACCATGTCCTGGCATCCCCTTCCTGCTGGTGTCATTATCACCATTGGTTCCACCAGGTCTGTTGTTTGCAGAGACTCGCCAGGAGGAGAAAAGGCATTTGGGATAATGTTACTCCAGCAGGACTGGAATCAAGAGGCAAGTGCTTTCCTTGAGTGGGAAAGGTTGTTTTGTCTCAAATGTGCTGTGGGAGCGAGGACTGGAGGTTTGTCACTGATGTTATTTTTGAGCAGCACCAGAAGAGCTGCAGCTTCCTACAAACCACCCACGAGGCACCACAGTTAGGGCTGACATTAGCCTTGTCCCAGAGGGACACGTGTGCACGTGCCATCATGCTGAGGGATGGTGGCCTGAGATGGAGATGGCTCATCATCACCAATTCACAGCAGAGGGTCATTCTCCCTCCTCTTCCTGCCAAAAGCGAGCGCGAATGGGCACATTGTCACCAGCCCTGGCTTTTGGCATCTCACCCCACCTCGTGCCTCTCACTGCCCTCTCTCAGTCCATTGAACAGGGCTGTTGGGTGTTTCCCTGTGCAGGTGCAACCTGGCCCCTGTCCAGGAGTACTCTCAGGACGTGGGCATGAAGACGGACCTGGTGACCATGAACCCCTCGGTGATCCAACGCGCCTTCGAAGACTTGGTGAACGAGACCTGGAGGGAGAAGCTGCTGCAGCGCCTGCACAGCCTCAACGGCAGCATCCTCTGGATCCCGGCCTTCATGGCCAAGGGGGGCAAGGAGAGGGTGGAGTGGGTGAACGAGCTCATCCTGAAGCACCACATCAACGTCAGGACTGCCTACCCCTCGCTGCGCCTGCTGCACGCTGTCCGAGGGTGAGAGCCTCCCTGGTGTGCTCTGAGCCAGGGTTTCCTGAGCTGGAGGGCCATCCGTGGGTTTGTGCTGGAGGAAAACAGTGCCAATTGTTTCTGCTGACCCTGAGGACTGGGTGGTGCATGGTCCCTAGATATGAACTGGAGACCACCTTGTGAACAGGGGCTCCCCACTGCGCTCTTTGAGTGTGGGGGTTTTTAGCAATATCCAAACCTCAGTCTTGCAGCTTTGCTGGGGTGTCACCGTAACTCCCCAGCCTGTGGTTAGGGCTTTCCTTGGAGAAACGTGTGTGCACTGAGCTGACAATGAGATTTGTCACCTTGTGCTTGACTGACACGTACAAGTCTCACACAGGTCCTCAAGGCAAGGGAGCTTGTGTGCCAGCCTGGGTGGGAGGGGAGTGACGTGGTCTGGTCCTGCTGAGCAGATAAACAGGGCCAGGTGGTGGTGACTGGGTTTACTGTGAGGGAATGAAGGGATCTTTCTGCTCTCTGCTTGCATCTTCAGGTGTACAGGAGACACAGGTGTGGTGGGGACAGGGAGGGTATAAAGAAAGAGAGCCCCAGGGGTGAGTCTTTCATGTGAGTAACTTGGGAATGGGGTAGGCTCTTGCTTTAGTGCTTTATTTCTCTAGGAAGATTGTGATTCCTTCGGCATTTAGGGAGTTCAGGCAGACAGTGACTTTTGCTGGAGATGACTTATGACAGTAGTTGTCCTCTGATCCTGACTAGACTCCGTTAATCTCATAGGATGGGAATTTCCTTGTGTAGCTGCTGCTCCCACTTCTAAGCCTCAGCATGAATGTTCCTTGATTTCTTTGAGCACTGCTCCCCTACACCTCTGAGTCTGAGCTCTGCTGGTCAGTGGGTCCCTGCTGGGTGTTGCCTGTCCCAGCTCAGGTTGTGTGTCAGTGCTGGGGGTGGGTAGGGGACAGGTTTTGGGGTAATTTCCACAGGACCAAGCCCAAGGAGGAGCTCCAGGGCAGCCTGGGCGGGCTGGGAGGAGTGGAGTGGTGCCACGGTGCCTCACAGGCAGCAATAATGAGCAAGTACCACATCTGCCCCAAGTGCCTGTGTTAGAGGCTTCCCTGGGCCAGAGAGGCATCTCACAGAGAACACTGGCTTTGAGGTAAAGAAAGGGAAGGAAATGATACCACAACTCACGGAAAGGGAAGACAGGAATAAAAAAATCCCACAACCCAAATTCGGAGCTATTTCTAGCTGTAATTGACTTACTTTCATCTGTCAAAATAGAATTAAGCTCCTGTAATAAGCCCTCTAAATCAACAGGCTGCTAATCCCGTGCTGGCAACCATTCCCAGTGCCAGAAACTTCCCATAGGAAGCTTTGCAGAGGAGTTGGCAAGGGTTGGGCATCACTTTCCCACAGGAGAGGAGGATGCCTCCACCAGCTCAGCTGCTGAGCTTATCTTCCAACTCACAGCATCTTCCTGGCCTTTCTGTGTCACAGCCCTGCGGTCCAGCTGGGCTGGCTGGCACGCTGGTTGTCCCTGTGCAGCTCCAGCAGAGCCACCTGTGGCTGGCAGTTCCTGCCTGGCTGGAGGAGATGCAGGGATTTTGGGAGCAGCCCAGGGGTTCAGTGCTGTCTCATGCATGGAGCAGTGAACCTGCCTCTCCCCCATGGCTTGGAGCAGCGCCTTCCTTCTGCACATGTTTTAGTGTAACCATGGACTTCACTGGGGTCCCCTGCAAGGAACGGGGGTTTGGGTTTCACAAAACCTCCTGGGGCTCAGAGGGGTGCAGCCAGTCAGAGCAAGCAAGTGAAGTGAGCTGGAGGTGTTGGAGATGGATATGGCACCAGCATGTGGCTGGACAGGGGCTGATGCTGATGGCAAACTCCAAGGTCCTGGCTGGAAATACAGCCAAGACCTCGATCCTGTCCCTTGGGTTGGTCACTGTGCTGGGGGCAGGGGAGAAGGTGGCTCCTGGCAGCACAGAGGCAGCACTAATTCAATTATAACCACAGAGGCCAGTGCTAATCCTCGTCAGGGATTGCCCTCTAAGCCAAAGGAGCTGCTGCCTGACCTGCCCTCTTGCTCTCACACTTATCAGCAGGAAAACAAGGATGCCTACTAATTAGCAATTAATCTAATGAAACCTGCAGGCCCCTCAGAAAGCCAGAACTGATGGGAGCACTTCAACACTGACCCAGCGTGTTGTGGCCTGGCCCAGGAGCTCGCAGAGGGATCACCCAGGGCTGGGGGGCAAAGGGCTGGGCAGTTCTGGGGGAAGGCTGGAGTCAGTGTTAACCCTTTGCTTGGTGCAGCCTCCTCAGGTTTGGACACTTGGGTGGATTTGAGAGTGATTCAGGCAGAATTGAATGAACTGGGCACAGCTGAGGGAGGTGGATGATGCTCCTGCTGCTGTATAGGAAGTCTCTCAGGTACCAATAGGGTTGTCTTGACCATCTGCTCAGGGTAATTGATATGATGTGGTTTGGGGTGAAGGAGTCCTTCCTCAGGTCAAACTGACCAGAAGCACTAGGAGTTTGCTTATTCATCTTCTGTGACATGGTCCCAATTCCTATGATCATCCCATATTTTTGCTTTATGAGGGATATGGTCTGCAGCAACATCCTCTGTCTCTCCAGCTCTCTCTGTGCCAGTTCACAGCACTACACTTTTGTTTGACAGATCTGAGATTTGTGAAACAAATACATTTTGTGGCATGTGGTGTGCAGCAGAGAATCGATAATCCACAAAGCCCCACAGCACATCCCTCTGTGCTGCAGTGGGCTGCTGTTGCAGAGATGTCCCATCTTCTCCCTTTTTGGATAAAACTACCTTTTATCATCTACCCTGAGTTGATTTGGAAGCCACAAAGAAATCGGAAATGGGGGAAGTCTTTCAGCCAAGGCACCCTTTTACATTTTTTGTTTCCAAGGAATAGCACTTTCTACAAAGGCTGACATCTCAACCAACTTAATTTGGCCACAAAAGTGTTGCCTTTTCTTTCTCCACTACCAGCAAAACACATTTGTGAGGCCTTGACTCGTCCTTGAACCACAGTATTTATTGTCCTGCTCTGCTTTCCCTCAAACCAAAACACATTTCAGTGGCAATTGAGCGTTTTCCCTATAATTTTCAGTGCATTTTGGGGCATTTGTAGAGGGTGCATTGCTGAGATAAGTAAAAAGCATTTGGTTTTGTTGTCCTTAATAGCATCATTTGAGACATCACCTTTCTAGCTGTGAGGGTGCTTTAAATGTTTGCTGATATCTTTTTGTGTTGTTGATTCTGGATAATCGGCGCAATAGGACAGAGGCTCTTCTCACACGGTTCAGCTCACACCAGGAGGGGAGAGAGCCTTCAGCATTCCCATGGGGGAGCTCAGAAGGAAGCACAGTCACCCCTGGGACTGAAGAGAGGAGCAGTTTGGTGGCAGGAGCCAGCTCCTGGGGACAGTGGTGTGTGTTTCAGGGTGTGTGTGCAACTCCATAAAATGTCTCCTGAGCAATGCATCTGGCGAGCCCCGTGCTCCTCGCCTGCCTGGGGAGCAAGCAAGCCCTGTTAGTGTCTCCAAAAAGCCTTGTAATCCCTATTGCCAAGTGGCTTTCGTTAGAGAAATAACATGAAATGCAGGAAGAGAGGGAAAATAATTGTGTCTGGAGGTTTGTCTGTCACTCCTTGCAGCGAATTCATGGGCACGTTTCACCTTGTCTAATCTGGTCTAGCATTTCTCACTGTGTCCATCACAAGGGTCTCTTGGCAGTAACCAATTCCAATCCTGTAAGATTTCGTTAAGGGCTTCTTGAGAGGAAAAAAAAAATTAAAAATCAATAAACCTCACAGCTCCTTGGCTTGGTCTCCTGTTAGGTTTAATATCCAAACAGCTGTGACAGTTGGTGTGTGCTCTTCAGGGCAGCGATGGCCTTGCCCAGGGTGCCATGTGCACCCAGAGCTTCAGCCTGACAGGCCACAAGGTGCATTCATCTTTGCCTTGGATGTCTGCCTGGGTCCTCACACCCAAACAGGTTTGCTGAGTTTTCAGGGCACGATGCCTTTCCCATCTGTCAGCCGTGGTGGAAACCCTCACCTGGTCTCTCCTTGCCTTGTGTCCCCGTTGTGCCACATCCATTCCAGCATCCTTTGCCTCACTTGCAGCCACACAGGACACGTGTGCAGATGATTCTCCTGACCTGTTGCTTTGCACTCTTTTGCATCCCTCTGCAGCCTCTCCTTTTCTCTAATACCTCAAAACTTAGCTCCTGTTTTCCCTTTTCGCAGCCCTTCCAGATCAGCTTTTCTCACCCTCTGTCTCAAGATTGGTTCTGCTGTGTCCAGCAGTGTCTGGGCCAGCATCACCCACTTGTGGCTTTTCTAAACCAGCTACTTCATGCTTCCTCCCTTATGGAGTTTCATGCTTACAGGGGCTCCTCTGAAATACCTGCTCTGGGGTCCTGTGCCTCAAAGCCTTCCCCTCTGGCCCCACAGATCATTTAAGGGCAGTGGTCCTGTGCTCAACTGAGGGAAGAAGATACCCAAAGGGTGTAGGGGAAGAAAACAGCCATTCACAAGTGTGTGATGGGGCTGGGATGTAGGGGGAACTGTGAACACCCCATTTAGCCACGTGTGGGTTAGATCAGTGCATATTCCATAAAGAAATCATTGTGTGAGCTATTATTATCACTCCTTCTGTACTTGAGGCACACTGAACCCAAGCTGTGGTGTGTCTGCACTGGAGCCCCAAGAGAGTTAATTTGTTCCTGTTAATCAGGAAGATTTAGTCTTTTCTTTTTCAAAAGAAGTGAAGAGGCATAGAAAGGAAAGGTGAGAGAAATAAGGTTATTCTCAATTATTTTCCTTTTGTGTCTATTTGGAAGTGCTTTAACTCGAGGGTGTTGAGTACCATGTGTGTTTGGAAGGGCATCGCAGAGCTCAGGACCTGGGGGAGAAGAGAATTTTTTATCTCTGGCTCCGAGTTGATTTGCTCATGCCAAGTGACCAAAACCAGAGCCAGGCCACACAGTCTGGATCCAGCCTGGACAAGGAGGCTGGGTTCGGTGTTTGGGCTTTGCCCAGCCTGTGGATAAAGCCTGACTGACACCAGATCCAGCTTTTGGAGTCAGTGTTAGCATCTGGATGGGGACATGCCTGTTCCTGCTTGTCCAGCACAGCTCTCATTGCTGTACATAGCTCTTGGCTGTTCTGCTGGAGGTGACAGAGGACACTCGATTCCTGGATAGAAAAGGGCTGGAAGAAGCTGAATGGGGGGATAGCAGTTGCTCTCTGGGCTCCAGCACTTCATCCACCTGGCACTGGGATATGTTCTGTCCCCTGCCAGCTCCAGCGGGTCCTGTCCCCACCTGCACCAACGTCAGTCGGGGCACTCGCTCTGGTTATCTGTGCCTGGTTTTTCCTGGATTTTACTGGGAGCAGGATGTGTGTGGCAGACTGATAATACACTGCTGCCAGTCAAGGACTAGCACCTCCACAACAGCTTGTGTTTATATCACACTTTTATGAATTAGCTCTTTTAAAAGAGTCTGAAATTGCATTATTTCAGCTATTCTGATTTGTATCACGAAGTAATGCAGCTGATACTGCTGAAATTTGATTTCTTCATTGACCTAAGTCTTTTATTCATTTCATCAGGGCAATGGATTTTCTGTTAATTTTGTCCTGTGGGTTAACCCTTACCTGGAGGGTACAAGTTGTTTTAGGTTTTTTCAGGCGTGTCAGGAGGTGGTTGGTAAGCAGAGAGCAGGACCCTGCCCTCTCTAGCACTTCTTGAATGCTGCCTGCAGGGAGGAGTTTTGCACCCAGGATTCCAGCCCAAATCCAGGCCAGGCTCTTCTCCCCAAATTCAGTGATTCTGGGGAAAGATGAGCACTTTTGGTGTGGTGGGGCATGTACTCCAGGTATGCAGTGGGGAGGCTGCCACCTTCCCTGGTTTGAGTGGCAGCTGTGGCTTCCTAGGGGCTGTTTCAGAGTGTTGCCTCCTTAAGAATTCCCACTGGGCTTTAAGGTCCCTTTCCCTGTGGCTGCAGAGCAGCCCCCTCACAAGAGGCATGCACTGATGGTCAGGCACCTGGCAGCAGTTCAGCTTAGGAGACTTCTAACCATCTCCAGTTGATGATTAGAAGATGAGGAGCAACCAGAACCACCTCCCAGCTGTAGGATGAGACTCTCTGAGCTGCTCTTCTTAAATCTCAGTTCAAGAAGGTGTTAAGGCTTGTGTCTAGGCTGCCTCCTTACAAAAGATGGCCTTGAAGATCTGATGGCATTTTCCATCTGTCACTATCATGATCTGAAACCAGAGCTGTCTCAGGCAATTTTTCCTTGACAGCATCACGGCTCCTGTTCTGAGCCACATCCTGCTCAGGCTCCTGCCTATCTTGGGAGCTGCATCCACGCCTGAGGGTTTATTTACAGACACAGCTCCAGCTTCTGAAGGAGGTCCTCGCTGGGAGAACAGCTCTGAGAACAGAGGTATTGGGTTTCAGGACTGCTCTTTGCTCTTCTCTTTTAATTGCTGTCTCTTTCCATAAAACGTTGCAGTTAATAGTTATGGTGATTGGTGCAGCCAATTCGAAAAATAATTACTGCCTGCTTCGAGATTATCTTTCCTCCTAATTAAAATCCTGGACCTCGCATATTAAAGGTGCGCTGTTGACACAGCATCCCATGTGCGCCCAGACAACCTCATTTGGATTTACAGAATTAATTAGGTTTTTATTTCCATACCCAGCTGTTCTCTCCTGCACCAGGGTTGTGGTTGCTGTCGCAGCTGGACAGTGGTGGGAGAGATAAGAGGAAGATCTTGCTTAGCTCTGACACTCCCATCACAAACCAGTCATTAAAAAGTATTTCCCAGACCTCACCAGAGGATTTCCCACCTTCAGTGTCCAGGAAAAAAATTGCAGGAGCTGTGGCATGGCCTGTTTTATGGATGGGGCATTATGTGTTATGTTTTGTCATCTCTGTGGGTGGGTTGGGACAGCCTGGAGTCCATCACCCCCTCTCAAACCTGTGGTGAGAATTTATAATGCTGTATGAGTGAGGTTTTTGCAATACCCTGCCTGCAACAAAGGGAAATACAGACAAAAGAGCCAGGTTTTAATTTTCATTATTAAAAAAATGAATTGTCAATGTTCCCTACCCCAATATTGCCAAGTGAGTGCTCGCTAGTTGGATGTGCTGAGGTGGATATACTGGGTTGGTTGTGGTAGGGCTGGTTTTGGGCCCAAGCCATCAACATGTGATGGCTTGTGCACACTTGTTGGTCTTGGTAAGGTTTTTTGTATGTGCTGGGTTGCAGAGGACAGTGTGTGTCTGTAGGGTGCTTCAGTGTCTGACCCAGGTCATTTTTCTCATTGTTAATATGCATGAAACTGGTGGTCACATGAATGTCGTGTGCCTGTGTGCAAGAGTCACTTCATCATGCTGTCAGGGTCCTTGGATGTTCATAGAGTATTTACAGCCTCAACAAAACACAAAAGTTAATCTTTTAGGAGGGCAAAAGGTCACCAGTATTTTTCTGTGTGCTCCAGCTGGTGAATTGATAAAAGGAGAGTTTTAAGGCTAAAGCAGCTGCAGGACAAACCCACACTGTTGTCCTCCCCCAAAGCCAGCTGGTTAATATGGCTTGACAGTTCTTCCCAGGTGGCTTCCCTGCTGCATGAGGATACCCTAATTCACAGTGTTAAATGGTTGTGATAATCTCCCATTTCCCTCTGCACACAGGGGGTCTAATGTGCTTACCCATAAACTCATCAAGGAGGCTGCTTTATGGCTACCTGTGGGAGCAGATTGCCGTGGCACTGCAGCGAGCTCTGCTGGGTCCCCACAGCACAGCCCTGTGGTTGGGCAAGCGCAGAAAATGCTGATGCTGTGCCACTGAGATACTGCTTTTCCCCCAGTTTCTTGCTCCTTTTTNGTTTGGGCTTTGCCCAGCCTGTGGATAAAGCCTGACTGACACCAGATCCAGCTTTTGGAGTCAGTGTTAGCATCTGGATGGGGACGTGCCCGTTCCTGCTTGTCCAGCACAGCTCTCATTGCTGTACATAGCTCTTGGCTGTTCTGCTGGAGGTGACAGAGGACACTCGATTCCTGGATAGAAAAGGGCTGGAAGAAGCTGAATGGGGGGATAGCAGTTGCTCTCTGGGCTCCAGCACTTCATCCACCTGGCACTGGGATATGTTCTGTCCCCTGCCAGCTCCAGCGGGTCCTGTCCCCACCTGCACCAACGTCAGTCGGGGCACTCGCTCTGGTTATCTGTGCCTGGTTTTTCCTGGATTTTACTGGGAGCAGGATGTGTGTGGCAGACTGATAATACACTGCTGCCAGTCAAGGACTAGCACCTCCACAACAGCTTGTGTTTATATCACACTTTTATGAATTAGCTCTTTTAAAAGAGTCTGAAATTGCATTATTTCAGCTATTCTGATTTGTATCACGAAGTAATGCAGCTGATACTGCTGAAATTTGATTTCTTCATTGACCTAAGTCTTTTATTCATTTCATCAGGGCAATGGATTTTCTGTTAATTTTGTCCTGTGGGTTAACCCTTACCTGGAGGGTACAAGTTGTTTTAGGTTTTTTCAGGCATGTCAGGAGGTGGTTGGTAAGCAGAGAGCAGGACCCTGCCCTCTCTAGCACTTCTTGAATGCTGCCTGCAGGGAGGAGTTTTGCACCCAGGATTCCAGCCCAAATCCAGGCCAGGCTCTTCTCCCCAAATTCAGTGATTCTGGGGAAAGATGAGCACTTTTGGTGTGGTGGGGCATGTACTCCAGGTATGCAGTGGGGAGGCTGCCACCTTCCCTGGTTTGGGTGGCAGCTGTGGCTTCCTAGGGGCTGTTTCAGAGTGTTGCCTCCTTAAGAATTCCCACTGGGCTTTAAGGTCCCTTTCCCTGTGGCTGCAGAGCAGCCCCCTCCCAAGAGGCATGCACTGATGGTCAGGCACCTGGCAGCAGTTCAGCTTAGGAGACTTCTAACCATCTCCAGTTGATGATTAGAAGATGAGGAGCAACCAGAACCACCTCCCAGCTGTAGGATGAGACTCTCTGAGCTGCTCTTCTTAAATCTCAGTTCAAGAAGGTGTTAAGGCTTGTGTCTAGGCTGCCTCCTTACAAAAGATGGCCTTGAAGATCTGATGGCATTTTCCATCTGTCACTATCATGATCTGAAACCAGAGCTGTCTCAGGCAATTTTTCCTTGACAGCATCACGGCTCCTGTTCTGAGCCACATCCTGCTCAGGCTCCTGCCTATCTTGGGAGCTGCATCCACGCCTGAGGGTTTATTTACAGACACAGCTCCAGCTTCTGAAGGAGGTCCTCGCTGGGAGAACAGCTCTGAGAACAGAGGTATTGGGTTTCAGGACTGCTCTTTGCTCTTCTCTTTTAATTGCTGTCTCTTTCCATAAAACGTTGCAGTTAATAGTTATGGTGATTGGTGCAGCCAATTCGAAAAATAATTACTGCCTGCTTCGAGATTATCTTTCCTCCTAATTAAAATCCTGGACCTCGCATATTAAAGGTGCGCTGTTGACACAGCATCCCATGTGCGCCCAGACAACCTCATTTGGATTTACAGAATTAATTAGGTTTTTATTTCCATACCCAGCTGTTCTCTCCTGCACCAGGGTTGTGGTTGCTGTCGCAGCTGGACAGTGGTGGGAGAGATAAGAGGAAGATCTTGCTTAGCTCTGACACTCCCATCACAAACCAGTCATTAAAAAGTATTTCCCAGACCTCACCAGAGGATTTCCCACCTTCAGTGTCCACGAAAAAAATTGCAGGAGCTGTGGCATGGCCTGTTTTATGGATGGGGCATTATGTGTTATGTTTTGTCATCTCTGTGGGTGGGTTGGGACAGCCTGGAGTCCATCACCCCCTCTCAAACCTGTGGTGAGAATTTATAATGCTGTATGAGTGAGGTTTTTGCAATACCCTGCCTGCAACAAAGGGAAATACAGACAAAAGAGCCAGGTTTTAATTTTCATTATTAAAAAAATGAATTGTCAATGTTCCCTACCCCAATATTGCCAAGTGAGTGCTCGCTAGTTGGATGTGCTGAGGTGGATATACTGGGTTGGTTGTGGTAGGGCTGGTTTTGGGTGATGGCTTGTGCACACTTGTTGGTCTTGGTAAGGTTTTTTGTATGTGCTGGGTTGCAGAGGACAGTGTGTGTCTGTAGGGTGCTTCAGTGTCTGACCCAGGTCATTTTTCTCATTGTTAATATGCATGAAACTGGTGGTCACATGAATGTCGTGTGCCTGTGTGCAAGAGTCACTTCATCATGCTGTCAGGGTCCTTGGATGTTCATAGAGTATTTACAGCCTCAACAAAACACAAAAGTTAATCTTTTAGGAGGGCAAAAGGTCACCAGTATTTTTCTGTGTGCTCCAGCTGGTGAATTGATAAAAGGAGAGTTTTAAGGCTAAAGCAGCTGCAGGACAAACCCACACTGTTGTCCTCCCCCAAAGCCAGCTGGTTAATATGGCTTCCCTGCTGCATGAGGATACCCTAATTCACAGTGTTAAATGGTTGTGATAATCTCCCATTTCCCTCTGCACACAGGGGGTCTAATGTGCTTACCCATAAACTCATCAAGGAGGCTGCTTTATGGCTACCTGTGGGAGCAGATTGCCGTGGCACTGCAGCGAGCTCTGCTGGGTCCCCACAGCACAGCCCTGTGGTTGGGCAAGCGCAGAAAATGCTGATGCTGTGCCACTGAGATACTGCTTTTCCCCCAGTTTCTTGCTCCTTTTTCATGGTGGATGCCAGCATGAGCCAGGCAAAGACCTCCTTCCCAAAACATCGTATTGATCCTTTGCTAAAGCCCCATGTGCTTGAAAACCCCTGTCTGGCACCCCAAAAAAACCTGTCCCTGTGCCCTTCCTGCACATGCTGAGGCAGCCACTCTGCTCCCAGAATTTGATTCACCAGAAAACTCAATTTTTTCTCTTATCTGGCTGAGAACAAGCAAGCACGTTTTGTGCCTTGGTTGCTAAATTTTAATGGCTTTCGTGAAAAGCTAATTTGCAGGATTAAGGCTCAGCTCTCCCAAGGGTTCCTGCTGTCTGAGCACCAGACCCTCAGGAGCCCAGCAGAAAGTGCGAATGAGGAGCAGGACACTTCCTGGGGCTCCGCTGCAACAGCAGGACCTGGCGCAGGGTCCCAGATGTCTGGTGAGAGCGCAGAAATGCCACGTGCTCTGCTCTGCTTCCTCCTGCCTTTTATCCAAGGTGCTGCCAGTCACTCACCTGAGCTCAGGCCCTTGGAAATATCTGTTAAAAATAACCCAAGGGCTCAGACAGGCTGCAGCAGAGTGGGATGTGCTGCCTGCACCAGCCCTGCCTGCTCTGGGGCAGTGCTGGCATCAGAGACACTGGGGGAGGAAGGAGTGCGCCTGATGGGGACATCTTCTACCTCCTCAAACCTTTTGCTTTCTGATTTTGCTCCGCTGACAGTGTTTTCCTGCTGAGAGAAACAGATAAGTTGCCTTTGCAATAAATACGGGACGCTGGAAACATCTTACAGGATGCTGATGCTGCAATAACTTTTACCAGCAGCCCAGAATACCATGGCTGATACCGTTTCTGCTCTTGCATCACTGCATCCTTCCCCTGTTCTTTTTGCCATCCCTCATAAAAACTAACGTGCTTCCCAGCCGCGAGCACAGCTGACCTCCATATCTCACATTATATATTGCAGTGTGCCATATTGAGTGTCTGATGGACTCATGCTGCCGAGTGTGGTGATGTATCTTGGGCCAGGATCACAGCAGCAGTTGCTGGGTGTAATGGGAACTCAGCAGTGCATTTTAGCTCTCTCAGCCTGGTGACCCTTTGTTCCAAGGCAGATGTTTTTCCAGCCCTGTCGTGTTTGCTGTCAGAGTAAAAATCTTCATTCATCAATGAAAGTCATCAGCATGTGTTTGACTGTGTCTGCTTCGAGGGGTTGTTGGAGTCTTCTTGACATGTGGATGCTTTGGTCTGTGGTATTGATCTCTGGGGTTGATTGGAAGATAATTGTAGGCTGAAGTACCGAAGGCCACTGTTGCAAGCAATTTGTTTTTCATAAAGGATTGTGGAGGCATGAGATGCTTTAGTGCCATGGCAACAAGTGTGATGTAACCAGCAGACAGAGAGCAGGAGGATGCAGTCCCTAGAGAGGCTTTTTCTTGGCTTGGAGAACTCTGCTAGTCAGAAACCTCTCACTTTGAATCACCAATGCATCTCAGTCAGAGGCTGGAGAGAGAAAACGTGTGGGACACGAGCTTGGGGAGCGGGATGAATAACAGGCTCCGCTGTCCCTTTGCAGGTACTGGCTGACCAACAAGGTGCACATCAAGCGACCCACCACCGGCCTCCTCATGTACACCCTGGCCACCCGCTTCTGCAACCAGATCTATCTCTACGGCTTCTGGCCCTTTCCCCTGGACCAGAACCAGAACCCGGTCAAGTACCACTACTACGACAGCCTGAAGTACGGCTACACCTCGCAGGCCAGCCCGCACACCATGCCCTTGGAGTTCAAAGCCTTAAAGACGCTGCACCAGCAAGGAGCCTTGAAGCTGACTGTGGGGGAGTGTGATGGGGCCACGTAGGGTGGTCCCTGGCCACGTTCCTGCACAGCCACGGGAGGAAGGGGAGGGGGCGGAAAGGACGAGTGGTGCCTGGTGGGGTTGGTCGTCTTGGTTGACGCGCAGGACAGCGACAAAAATATATCTACGTGGTACCTATATATATTGACCTGAGTATTATAACTGTTCGGTGTTCACCAAGGGAGGGGCAGGAGAGATGCAGGAGCATCTGGCAAGACTGGCCTGGGCAAGACCCCTTGCCGTGGGGCTTGCTGGACTCGAAGGGTGTTTGCCTTACATCCGAAAGGTGTGAAGGTGGCCTTGGTTTTTGAGGGTATGTTAGGTGATGGGTAAACGTGAGCCGTTTGTCGTGACTGGTCCGAGGTTGGTAGTTAGTTCGTTTNCATCAGCGCTGAGCCGATGAGGATGCTGAACGGGTATTTCTCTTCCTTTTCTAAGGAGCAGTGTGGGAAGGAGCAGAGATGCTGGAATGTGGCAGGAAGGAGCTTTGCTGCCACAAACCAGCACCATTAGTGTTGAGTGTCTCACTGTGCCACAAAGACACTCAACATCTGTCAGGGCTCGTGAAAACCATAAGTACATCCAGCTCTAATTCCTCTCATTCCCAACTGCTACCTGCTAAGCAGCCTGCCTTCTCTCCCCCTCCAAAAACTGCCAAAATATGGGTGATAGGCCTAGACCCAGCCAAGCAGAAAGACTGCAGGACTTCAAGGGACTTTTTCAAGTCTAAATAATTTATTTTCAGTTTCTCCCCGAAGAACCAGCACACAGCGCTGAATTCCTGGAGTCCCGCTCTGTCAGTCCTTTCAAGCCCTAATTATCTCTCACTCTCAACAGTTAAATAGGATGTCAGATGGATCTTGATGGGATGCTTGCCTAGAAATGAACATCATAGAAATAATAATTTCCTTTTTTTTTTTTCCTCCCTGACAGAACCCAAAATATAAAGAATTTTTCATAACCACATTTGCTTTTCTCTGATTTTCGGGGGTTTTGAAGGAAGCAACTAGATGGATCTGATGATTCTGTTTCATTTTCTGCCTCTGTAGCCTATTCTGTTTGTGTCCTAATTAGCACTCAGTGCCAGAATGCAGGTGAGTCCAGGGTTCAGCGAGGGCTGTTTGGGTTTAATTTGTGGGAGAGTAAATAACACTGCACAGGCAGACCTCGGGCGTGCACTTCACTGCTGCCATGGCTGGGTATCATCACCTTTGGGCCTCCTCCTGCTGCTGTGGTTTTTAAGTTAAAAAGTGTATAGTTTGGGGCTGAAATACTTGACATTGTCTCTTTAAGAGCTGAGTGCTTCGAGTGGTAAAAGGAAGAGCTCACTTTCATGTTTTGGGCCGTAGAAGCTACTGTACCCATAGGAGCCTCCAGCCTGCTAATTAGTGTCAGATGAAGATGGCTAAGATTAAGGTATAAGCAACATTATAGTGGATAAATGTGGGCTAATCTGCCACTGAGGGGATGTTTCTTTCCAGCACCAGAAAATTATTTCTTTCATGTCTTTTTTTTTTAAGAACTTGGTGCTTCTTTTTTTTTTTTTTTGGGGGGGGGTCTTATTTTTACTTGACTTCAGTTTCACAATAAAGCTAAACCTGGCTGTGAACCTCAGCTTAAGCTGAGACAGAAAGAGACAGAGAGTAAAACTGCAGGGTGGAAGTAATCTGCAATCCCAAGTAGCTTCCCATGATTCAGGAGTGGTTCTTAAAGCCAGATAATTCCCAGGTTTGTCCCCAGCACAGGGAAGGGACAGAGCAGGGATGGAGCTGCAGGGACTGCTAAAGCCAACTGTTGTATCGAGGGGCCTGGGCCATGGAACTGATTGCTGTTAGCAAACCTTCTTTTTAAATAAAAATAGAGGAAATGAAATAAATGTGCAGGGGTTTTATTTTTATCCTGTATTTTCATCAAATAGAAGGGCAAGGAGGGGAGGCAAAACCATGAAGTGCCATGGGATTAAATGGGGAGACCCTGGGGCCCCCTTTGCTGATGAAGGAGAGGGGAAGGCTGGGCTTGTTTGCCCACGTGGGGTGGATGTCAGTGCTGTGCCAGGGAGACATCCAAAACCATCAGGATGTCCTCGCTGTGCCTACAGAGATTATTGAGCTGAAGCTACAGCAGCACTACAGGGGTGTGCTGGGGGGTGAAAATGGGATGGGAGAAGGGGTTTTTTTTTCTGGTGCCCTTGAAGCAGCTGCTGCATCAAAGCACAGGCAAGTTATAAGCAAATTATTCAGGGGTATGAAATTGCTGGTGATGTTTCTATTCCCAGAATGGGTCCTGTTCCACCCCCGTTGTAAAAATGCATTAAACCATGAGCAAGACCCTGCAGCTATTGAAATCCCTGGCTGAGCTCCCGTTTCACCTTGCTGCCATGCAGGCTGGTCTCTGCTGTGTTTATATGCACAAAAACAACTAGAAATTTCCCCTTGCTTTGGTGTTTTGTGTCAAGCCCTCTGGTCTGGTTCTCTGAGCAGCTCCTCAGGTTGGAAACATAATTTATCATCTCAGTTTCCAGCAAATAGCTTGGACCTGGCTCCACCAAACCCCAGCAAGCCATAAAGCCCTTGTGCTGTTCATGAGCAGCAGGAGCAGAGATTCAGATTCGCCTCCTGCAGCAGTGCTTGGGGTGGGTGGATGATATTTGGGCTATTTCGGGGCAGCCGCCAGCCCTGGAGCAGCACGGCAGCTGCCAGATGCTGTGGGGACCCGGGGGCTGCACCAAGCTGCTGCTTGATGGATTTCTTCATGCCCAATTAAGGCTCTTCTGTCATCAAGAGTGAAACAAAAGAGAGTATTGATGCTACTTAGGCAGAAATGCAGGTGCACGTGTTGCACCATGAATGTGGCTAACTGCCCTAAATGGCAGCAGCAGCTCCCCTTGCTCCTCCCTCCTCCATCCCACCTCTCCCTCCAGCAGTGAGGCCGGTCCAAACTGGTGGTGCTGGTGGCTCTGGGATGGGAAGCTCCCTCCCATGGGTTAGGCACATTTGTGCCAAAAGGCCTCTGGATGGTAAGAAGTGACCTGAACTTGCAAAATAGAGGTAAGCTTGAGCCTGCAACTGGCTAAACCCAGAATTTGGGGCTGTATCCCAGTGTGGCTTTTTGGGGCAATGCTCTGAAAGGTGCTTGTGGCCAAACACAGTGTTCTCCTCACCTTGTGCCCCTGGGGCATTTTCCATGTACAACAGCCTGGGGATGAGGGTTGTGTGTTGCCTGCTCCCCACGCTGCGGTGAGAAGCTCAGCCGTGCGAATGGCTTTTCGTTTTAACCATGGTTTGCTGGGTTACATCCCAGCCTTGGAGTCTGCCACAGCTTTGGCATATAAATATAGATGTATATATATATATTTGTATGTATAGTGATGTGGCTGCTGCTCTCCTGGGGGAGATCATGCCCATATCTGTCCCTGGCACCGAGCACATCTCCTCTGGTCAAACTGCAGAGTCTGCAGGCTCCTCTGCCAACATCCTTTATAATTAATACCTGCACTGCCTTGTTTAAAGCTGGCTGGGGTGATCTGAGTTGCAGCAGCTCCTCTGAACTGCAGCACAGGATCCTGTGGCTGCTTCCCACATTTCCCAGCCCCTCACCCAGGCAGGGCTGCCCGAGGCACCACTTCCCTGCCAGCCCCATAGGAGAGGAATGGAGGTGGGACAGTCCCCCCAAACTCTCCATCAGGCAGGGCTTGCTGCAGGTCAATAACCAACCCTCTGCTTCAGTCACAGCCCAGATAATTAGTGAGCAAAGTGCAAATAGTCACTGTGATTCAAATTACCTTTTAATTTCTTTTCAAGCTGCCTGAGGGGTTTCTTTAGTCCTATGAAAAAACAGATTTTTTTTTTTGAGACACCAGTCTTGCAAACCAGAAAGACACAGTATTTTGTATTCAAGGTGTAATGAAAGTTGTTTGCATTTTTACACTGCATTTTGGATACTTCTTGGGAATAACACTGAGCACTTCAGTCAGTCTCAAATGATACAAATTGTTTCAGTTGATCCCAAAACAAATTCATTTTTAATTTTGTGCAAAATAGTCTCAAAAAGGTTGCACCATCTAAAAATCATGACATAGATATTGGTTTTTTATCCACTACTCCTTTTCAAAATTTGAACAATCCAATTTCATGCTAGAGAGGCTTGAAACTATGGAGATTAAAGCTTAAAGCTTTGAGAGACCCACAGGGGACGGCAGGGAAGTGATTTGGTTTCCTCCAGAGTGTCCCTCAATGTCAGGAGGTAAAACCAGGCACATAACCATGGTCTCCAGTGTAATGATTTGTCAAACTACACATTTTTCAGCTCTTTTGTTGGATTTAATTTTTAGGTTTCTCACATTTACGAAGGGTTTATTAGCACGTATTTTCATCTCTAAGTAGTTACTCTGTCACCCTCAGCACCAGACAGCATAATTTCATTTTGGGGTCACCTTTTTAACTACATTAAACACTTTCTAGTCTTCCTCTTCTTCACTACTACGTAATCTTATTTTTCTCTGTGAAAACAATTGGGCACCTACAATCTGGCAAATCTGCTCTGCAGCTCCAGTAGAGCTCATGTCCAATTTCTACATTGGGTCATCTCACTGTGGGTACCACCAGCAGCAAGGAATGGACTCCATGTCTTACTTGTGCCCCCCAGTTGGTTGCACATCACCCATGTAGGCAAGGAAATTACTGAGAAAGGCCTTGGACAGAGGCCTGAATGATAACCAAAAAAATCATCATCCACCCAAGAGGATGGACTTCTCTCCCAGTATTAGCGACATCAAGGCATTCAGCAATAATCTCCTTTTCCAGCTGGAATAACTCCTGTGTGACGAGCTCCTGTTCATCAAACCTAACCCATTGCATGAGCAAAGCCACCACAGGCCAGTTCCCTTCACAGCCCAGCTGGAGGCAGATGCATTTGGCTGCTTAACATCATCTCCAAGCAAATCTACCAGTGCCCCTACGAGAACCAGGATCAGCACCCACTGACCCTTCCCACTGTGATGACTGTGGAAGAGCTGAGAGCAAACATGAAGTAACCACATGGATGGAAATATCTCCTGCTTGGTTAATGAAGGAATCTTCAGCCATCTCCAACCCCCTAAAGAAAGCACAGGCAGGAGGAGGACAGACCCCAGGGATGGTCAGGGAGATGCCATCCTAAAGGAGATGACAAACTCCTTGAAGACTGCACAGTGCACTGAATTTACTGCTCACGTGCTCAAAAGAGAAGTGAGCTGTGTATGTTGTACTGTATCCATGAGAAAAGCACACAGTTTGAGCATGGATTAGGGAAAAGCACTGTCCTTGAAGGCCAGAAAGCAGCCAGGACCATTGTCCCCTCTCAAACTGCCCGGCCAGAACAAACCCACGGCGCTGCTGGAGGAACGCTGCCAGCAATAAGAGTTAAGTCCCCCTGTGCTGAGATGGTGGCAGGCCATCTGACACTAATCCTGTGCCTCCAGCAAACAAAGCCTCCCAGGCATTGTGAAATACCCTCAGCTGTTTGCTGGCTTGGTTGCCTGGAGAAGCTGCTCCGGCGAGGGCCGATGGAGCGCTCGGTGTTCTCGCACGACCCAGGCAGCGAAGGTTAAAGCACATTAGAGCAGCGTAATGAGGTTTCCAACCACTGCTCTGGAAAGCCTGACGCGCCGCTTTCTAGAAAATGTTGCAATTTAGGCTTCAGCAGGAACCACAGAGCAAGGAAAATATTATGCTTGGACCATCAGTCTTGCAGTGTCTTGCTGCACCGCTTCCAGATGAACCTGCTCAGCTCGGCTTGCGTCTGGAAATGACTTTGGATTGGAGATTGCTAGGAAGAGGAGAAGAGGCATGCTCTATTCCTGGACTGCATATTAGTGTTCCATATGGGTGCAGAGCCAAAGCATATGGACCTCCATCTGTTAGGCAGGCCTGGCCTGGCCCCATGGATGGTTTATAATGCGCGTAGATTCATCCAGATTTGGGATTCCTCCAAAGCAAGACGAGAGCCAATGACTCAAATATTGTGCAAAGCCATTGAAACTAATGGCACTAAACAACAATCATTTGTCTCCTGTTTGATTTTACTTGCTGTAAAATAATGAATTAGTTACGGGGGTGGGTGAGTATTGTGCTGTGTATGGAAGCTTTGAAGGAAACATGGTTAAAAGAAAACAAAACAAGAATCATCCTAGTGGTTCTGTATCAGCTTCCTCCAATGTATTATTCCCCAGAAAGTGAGCTGTGTCCTTCAACTTCAATAACATGGCATTTATGCTCCATCTGTGATCAGATTTAAAGAGGTTTGCAGGCATAATTCAGGCAACTTTCAATGACAAATTCAAGGAAGCTCGGGAAAGAACTCTTGAAGCTCTTCCACGACTAAAACAACTCTAGGGAAAATGAACTTTGCTCCTACAAACTCTTTATTAACCACAAGCTCCAGACTTGGATGGTTTTTTTTTTCTTTTAAAACAAATAATTAGCCCCAAAAGACTCCGAGTCTTAGCATGCTGTGCTGTTTCTTGCACTGAGAAGCCAGCGTGTGGTGGGACTTGTGCTGACCTCGCTGAAATCAAGAGGCACTTGCAGCCCAGCAGCACCACGACTTCATCCGCTTCTCCAGGTCACATTTCTGCTTTGAAAGATGGGCCCCAGAGGCTGAATTTCAGGCACCATGCTGGAAACATTTCTGCTGAATTTTCCTGCAGAACTGTGTGGGACACATGATTAAAGCCATGGGATGACCGCCAAGGAGATGGGCTATTGTGGCAGCCCCTGGGAGAGCTCATAGCAGAAAAAAAAACCCTCTCTCCACTAAATTAATTAATTGTCATGCATGTTAGCTCTGGGGTTTGGGGAAATTACCGTGGCCTGATTTCCTTCAGCACTTTTATTCCTGGCTGGAGACCAGGGGAGTTGTTGAGGTTGCTGACTTAAGACACCATAACAAATGGCTAGAAATGACCGGGCAGGCGTTGTGATTTGTAACCTCTGCGTCTCACCTGCCTCGAGCACGGCTTTCACGGCGCCTTTTCTCGGGATTTTATGGAAGGGGCAGATTTACAAGCATGCCAGCCTCCTCCTGGGCTTCCCAGGAGAGACCAGGAGGGCACAGATTTCTTGGCCGAAAACCGTCTGAGAAGCCAGGCAGCTCTGAACATTCTGTGGTTTATTTTTGGAAGAAGCAGTTTTGGTAATTGCACACGTTAAATGAAAGGCAATTAGGGATGGAGGGAAGGTGTTGCATGTGTGTTGGAATAGGAGCCAGTTCCAAGCCCAAGGGTCTGCTAAAAACGTGGACCCCTGAGTGTGCCACAGGCCAAAGGGGGCTGGGAGGTGCTGAAGGGGTGTGTGGGTATTTATGGGTGTTTAATGTGAAACAGGGCATGGAAACACTCGCATCTGTGATGTGTCTTTTATGGTCTTCCCAAGGTTTTAATTAAAAATGCAATAAAAGCACAACTAGAGGAAACCAGGATGTTTTAACAATCATCTGTTATAAATTGTTTTGTAGCAGGGGAAGGAAAATCAAAGAATGATTGCTCGTGTAAAGGAGTTCGGGACACTGAGTTCACACGGAGAAATAAACCCTCTGGGAAAGGTTTCCCTGTCAGGAAGCACGTGCTGCACAGACAGTAAAGTGCAGGGGGGCTTCCATGCTGCTGTGGGCATCTGCCAAGTGGCTGTTTCCCCACCAGGTACATCTGTCTGCCAGAAACGTGGTGCATGCCAGAGGACTGGGAGCAGGATCACATGCCAGGAGGTGGGATGAGGAGGATGTTGGATTTGGGCTGGGATGATCTTTGGATGGCTCAGAGGAGTTTCAGCTGTAATTTCTGAGACGACAGAGCACGATGCATTTTGTGCTTGGTGACAGGCACACTAAAATCATTTTGTGCAGCACCTGTTGCCTCTGACAAGAGGTGACAGCAGGGAAACACTGGAACAGGATGGAAGGGAGTTAATGAGGCCCGGAGAGGCTGCTGCAGGGCATGCAGGCATCATCTCTGGCTGTTTTTAAAGGATTATGAGGGTTTGGGGTTGTTCATGGCCTTGGAAAGGATCAGGAGTTTGCTGCCTGCTGCTGGGGTGCCCAGTCCATCTGGAGATGAATGCATCTGGACATGTCTGTGAGCTGGTCCCCTTCCTTATGTCTCTGTGTTCACATTCTCAGTGGAGAAGGGAGCCCTGGGCCAGCCACCACAACACTCGTGGGCTTTTTCTCCATCTCTTCCACAACACTGATGCCTTTAGACTGTTTTCTCCATGTGTGTTACTTAGCTTTTTGCAAGAAGAGAACTGTCTGTGCCCTCAGCTGGTCCTCACTGCTCCCACAGAAGCTTTCTGGATGGGTTTTCTCTCTGCCTTCCAGACGAATTCAGTGAAAGCCCACAACAGCCGTGGCTCCCAGCAGCCCCCCAAGGACCACGGTTCCCTGAGCTTGTAGTTTAAATGGAGATTAGCTTCTAAAATTTAACGAGGATCTCTGTGAAAACAGAGTCCCAAGGATAAAACAACAACCAAAAAAAAGGAAGCCCATTGAATACCCATCCAATTAAAGCTTCCAACTGATCCTCATTAAACATCCGTTCCTGACATTTGACAGCGTGGTTTAGATTAGAGCAGTGAAAAATCCCCTTGAAAAGGCAGATTGACATTTTGCAGAGGAGTGTTTTCATAGTAATACTAATGGCTTCAAACCCCCAGTTTATAATCTAACATGGAAAAAAAAACCAAACCCAAAACAACCCATATTGGCTTGGCAAGGGGGTAAGGAACAGCCAGGCTGGCTGGCAGGGAAACTCCTGGTGACCAAACTCCTGGCTGTAGTGAATGCAGGCAAGCCCTGGCCTTGGCTCTCCATGTGTAGGGTCCTCAAAAGGCAGCATTTAATAAGATACAGAAGCTGGGTTTTTGGCTGAGCTGAATATGAAATCGCCATGGCAACCTTTCTTCCAAGGTGATCTGAGTCAGGTAGCAACAGCAGGGATGAGTTAAAGGTCATCCCTGCAGAGGAAGATGGGCACTGATAAAGCACTTTAACAAGTCCCAGGGGAGGTGGCATTTAAAAGCCACTCAAAGGGCTCAGCCAGAGCCGTGAAGGGAGAGAAATCCAAGAACAGCAGAGATTTGGAAAGCTCCTGGCTGAGAAGGCGGCAGCATCAGCAGTGCCCAGAGGTCACTCCCATGAGGGCACTGGACCCACGAATGTGTGTCCAGCCTCAGGCCTCCAGGACCTGGAGAAGGGCTTGTTTAGCAGCTGGGGAGGAACTGGGGAAAACCTTTGCAAGCAAAAGCTCCTGTTCCAGAGTGGAAGCAATAACTCCATGTAAGGGATGAGACCTCACCCTCCAGCAGAGAAATAATAATTTCAAAAATCATCTAAGACTAATTGCAAACTGATTTTCACCAAGACTTACGCTTCCAAAATGCCTGAGGTTCTTGAGACACATCCCTTCCCACCTCAGACGAAGGGCTCGGTGTGATTTGTGACAATGAGCCAGTGCTATTATCCTCACTCCACAGAGAAGGAAAACAGAGGCGTGGAGGGGGGTGCTGTCATCTCCACAGCTAAATCCAGGCATTTAAAAATACAGCTTGGAGTCCAGTGACAGCAGCTGCTCTGTAGTTTGGCCAAGTGCTGGCACACGACATTTTGGGCATTACAGGGTTGGGGTGGCTTGGTCTGAGTGACCCAACACGGATCAGGCAGCAAGGTAGTGGCAGGGAATTCTGTTGGGAGTAATACCTGTGGAGTAATACCTTCCTGTACACCATCTATTTTTAATTTTACTATGGTTTTTTTTCTGGTTCTCAGGGTCTCTTTTCAAGTTTTTCCCCGGTAACCATGAGGGCTAGAAACTCACAGCTTTTTGTTGTGTTAGTGAGAGCTGAGCATCCCAACTAATCTCGGGTTCAAGAGCTGTGACTTCAAAAACCCCACAAATAGCATGCCCTTTGAAAAAAAAAAATAGTGCAAGCTCACAGCACCCCTTTCCCCCATTCCTGCAAAGCTCAGCTTTTACCTGGAGCTCACATCCCACTCTCACCCACAGCTCACTTTCATCTCCTCCATGGCTGCAGCTCCTGGGTCAGGACCTTCACTCTCAGAAGCCAGGGGGTAAGCCTGATGGCTGGGAGAGAAACCAGAGGATCAGGAGATCTTAAGAGCTTGTTCTTGCTGCTGTACTGGTGGGAGCAAAGACCCTGACAGCCAGAGCCTCCCACAGCAGCTTTAAGCAAGGCCCGAATGGAAACTCCTGCCCCACCCTGCCCTGTGGTCTCTAAGCTGGATGCTCACATTGCAAACCCTGCTGCACCCATCACACCACTGGATCTCTCCAAATCAACATTTATTTACTTGCAGGAAAAATGTCTCCCTAGCTTTGTTTGGGAAGGAGAAGATGAGGAAAAGGTGGATCTGAAATGAAGCCCAGTGAAAGGGTACTGGGGGACCATGGCCTGCAGAACACGTGGAAGTTCCAGCCCTCTCCAGATCCCAGGAGCTGGCTGGCTCCTGCTGAAATTTCTGCTTCTCTGACCAAAGCCACATGCTCACTGCTGGCCCCTGCCCTCCTGGCTGCCAGCCCATCTGACCACAGCGTTACACAAGTGCTTTGTGCCCTTCCTCTGTTCAGAAACTGGGACAAAACAAACCATTCTGCTCTGCTTGCGAGGAGGGTCAGGCTGCACCTTGCTCAGCCTTTGGAGTTGCCATTGACTTGTCATCAGAGCGGCTCTAATTTGAACTAATGACTGGGAAACTCATTGCTGATTACAGGGCACTGCCAGGCTCTGCTGCCAGCACACAAAAATCCAACTGCCCCCGCAAAGCCTGGTAGGATAATATTTCATAGCATTGCCAAAACGGACTTCAGCCGTTCGTTTTGACAGCTGTAGTTATAATCATTTATGATTAGGTTTTACAGTGTGCTGGTAAAAGGACCACGAGGCATTTCATAAAGAAAAAAAAGAAAGAATGAGCCTTGTAGGCCTTGTCTCAGGGCTGTGATAAACCAGGAGGGAGGAATGGGGAAAGGCTGTGCCAAAGGACTAAGACTGGGAATCTTCTACAGACCACAAGGAAAAGCTATTTCCCTTTGGACACCTCAGTAATTATCATAAAGCTGGGCAAATGGGCAGTTCAAAACTTTGAGACAGGGCACAAGTTTTTGCAATTTTTGCAAAATTTGCAATTTTTTAGAGCACAGACTTGTTGGAGGAGGCAGGGGACCTGTGAGCAGGAAAATCCGTGTGCTCCATCCCTTTGCCAATTTAATACCACCCCACCCACCAGGCAGAAGAGCATTTCCTCTGCAGTGTCTCAGCATTTGCCTTTTTGGGGAACGGAGACAAAAGCCACACACTTCACAGAAGAGAAAGTGACCCAAATACACATAAGGGAGGGGGAATTTGGAATGACTAAAAAGGTTCCAGCCTGTCCAACATCCACCCACATGTTGGAGAAAAGCCCCACTGGCATCACAGTTTGGATCCAACATAGCCTGGTGCTCCTCTCCTTCTCTGTGGGGCTGTGGGGTCCACAAGACAGTCACAGATTGGATAATCATGCCTGAAACGTGCAGGTTGGGTCATCTTGATTTTTTCCCAGTCAAGAACATCTCCAAAAATCATATAATTCCCATGGAAAACTTCAGGCATGCAGAACTGAAATTTTCCTCAGAAGTATATTTAATGGGAATTATTTTCCCAGTGGTGCTAGGCAGCCCTTAAAATGTGGGAACTTGAGGGCATAGTTTAGTATCTCTGCTGCAGCTCTTGATTTTCCAAAGGAGGAGAGAAACAGTAGCCCACCTTGTTAAAGCTCTTGGAGACAGATTGTTGGAGAGCATTAAATAAAAGCTCCCTGTTACCGTTGTACAAGGAGTGTTTGAGGTCTTGCCATTCTCTTGCGAGGCTGAATTCGCACCATAACTGGTGCTTGATGAATGTGAGCCCGTGGCAAAGGCTGTCCCAGAGATACTGCAATCACCACTTCAGTGTCAGTCTGAGGGGACCCATCGCTTCAGAGGTGATTTTAAAGGGGAACATGAAATGAGCTGAGGCTTAACACCCACGCATCAAGAGGAGATAGATGTAAAAAATAAATCGGTTTCTCAGGCAGGGGTTCAGGCAAATCACCAGGTTCTGTTTGCTTGGGTGTGTTTCAGACACAGCAACCGGACCAGATTTTTGCCCATGTTAAAAATAAAAGCAAGTTAGGATGTCTGAAACTTTGAGATGGGATTCAGGGGAAATCCTTGCTCTGGTAAGTGCCTTCTGCCATGGTTTTCCTCACATGAAGAGCAGGATGTGCTGTGCCATCCCCACACTGCAGGGCAGCAGCCACTCCATGGCCACTAAACTTCACTAACGAAGCCATCCCTGACCAGAGCGTGCTCGTCTCTGCTGCCCTCCACCTTCCATGGTCAGTTCCATCAGTTTGAAGTCCCACCAGGTCGTTTCCATGGTCATACAGAATTGATACAAATGACTGCAGAATATGCAGGGCAGGAGAGACTCAGCTCGGCTCTCGGCAGAGCGTTTTGCAAAGAGGATTAGCAGCTGTGGGGGATGATTATTATCATTAATGATGTCAGAAGGGAGGCAAGCACAGAATTCAGTATTTAGTATTTTGACAAAAGCCACAGGGTTCGGATTTGCAGTCAAATTCTACAAAATGTTCTGCACCAAAGGCTTAAAAAACAAGTTAAATGTTTATTATACTAATAATTCTTCAGTTAACGTCAAGGCAGGTGAACAGGGGATCTAACACTTGATCCCCTGCTAAGGCTTTGGCAATTGCAAATGCTGGAAAGCCAGATGAGACTACACAGGTTGCACAGAAGTAGCAGCACACACTTCTGGGGACTCAAAAAGGGCTGCTAATTGCCCAAACCTGCCAGAACACTGTTTGTGCCCTGGCTCCTGACCTCCACACAGCCTGAAATGCAGCGTGCTCCAGCTCTAGAGCATCAAACACACCCCAGGAGGATGTATTTGGAGCAGGCAGGATAGCTCTGGCTCTCATGTGATGCCCTTACAACCTGAGTACACCTCTTCAGAAGACTGTGATCCTCCTCTGAGCCTCACATGCCTTCAAAGAGTGCTTTTTTCTGCAGCTCCAGCTCCTGAGTCTGAGTCCATGCTCATTTTTCACTTCCAAACCCCAAACTAGAAGACCTTGCAGGTGGCAGGGTGTGCAGAGAAGTGTGTAAATAGCTGTCCACTGAGATGTTCAAGTCAATTAGGAGACAACATTATATAAAACACAATAAAGCACTAATGAATAAACAAACAAGCCTCATTTGGGATCTTTTCAAACCCTTTCAAGCCAGCGTTTTGACTTTTGGATGCTTGAGAGCCTGAGGAGTGGCAGAAGCAGCAGGGCAGAACATGGGCCTGGAAGGAATAGGTGGGAAGGAAACACAGATCTGTGATTCAGAGAGAGGAGCAGGACTCAGCATTTCATGCTCCCTGGAGACAGATCCTGGTTCACTTCTTTGTTGTGATAAAGACAACCAGCTTGGCCTAGGGCAAGATTTTCAACTTTTCCCATAGTAGTAAGCCTTGATTGTCCCTGAAAGGATGAGATGGACAACTCCCACCAACACCCTGGGTTCCTCACCCCATGGCTGCTCCAGGGTGCTCACAGCCCTTTCAAACACAAAACTGTAACTCTTTCAAACCAGCCCAGTGCACCTCAGTTTTCCCTAAAACAGGCCATGTCCCTCCTGTTCTGGATCTCTGAGGCTGGTTTCCCCCACGGCAGGGACAGCAGCAGGATGCTGTGGTGCTCGGAGATTGTGACTTTCTTTATTCTGCAGTTTCAAACCTGGGAAATGTAAGTCGCTGATCTTCAGCATGACCTACATTCACAGCTCCAAATAAGCCCCTTTTGCCAATGTTGCTGCTTTCTAGCCTCGAGTTGAATCTGGAATGCACACATGAGTGCCCTGCTTTGCCTGGGTGTCCAAGGAGGGAAGTTATGACCGTGCCCAAGCAGATGCTGCCCAGACCATGCGTGTCCTGCACACATGGCTGCAGTGAGGCAGCGTTTGCTGAGCCAACAGCAAACTCAAGTCTCTGTAAAAGCATCTCCTTATTCAGGACTAGCTGTACTTGTGCCCTGCAGGAGAAGGATGGACAACAAAAGGAATTTTGGCATTCCTGTTGTCCTTCTAGTGTGTTGGATGGGGCTGGCAGGAGCAGAGGAGAGTGCACCCACACATGGCACCCCAAGCAGAGCCTTGAGCAGGCAGCAGCTCCAGCAGTGATTGTGGAATCCCAGAATCCCAGGATGGTTTGGGTTGGGAAGGACCTTAAAGATCATCTCATTCCAACCCCCCTGCCACGGGAAGGGACACCTTCCACTACACCAGGCTGCTCATAGCCCCATCCACCCTGACCTTGAACACTTCCAGGGATGGGACAACCCTGTGCCAGGGCCTCAGCACCCTCATAATAAAGAATCTGTAAATCTATATCTCTCCTCTCTTATCTTCATCTCTCCTCTTTAAGTTTAAAACTGCTCCCCATTGTCCTATCACTATCTGCTTCTGTAAAAGGTCGGTCTCCCTCTTTTTCAGAAGCCCCTGTCAGGTATGGAAAGTCACAATGAGGTCTCCACGGAGCCTTCTCTTCTCCAGGCTGAACAACCCCAGCTCCCTCAGCCTGTTTTTGTATAAGAGTTGCTCCAACCCTCAGATCATCTTTGTGCACCCAAAAATGTCCTTGCCTGGGTTGCCACTGGCAGCACTCCTGCTGTTGTCTTCACTGGAGGCAAGTTTTTCACTCCAGGTTTCTTCTTTCTTCACATAGGTGAGGAAGAAGAACCTGTCAGATGCTTTTTGTGCATAAGGGAATTCTTTGTATGCTTCATCTGTCTTTTATAAAAGTGCCACTTTCACTGATCCTTTCAGACCTCGTCACCACTCCATCCATCACATCACCTCCACACCTAGGATACCCAGAAAATATGAGTCATACTGACTGGGTTTTGTGCACAGGGAGAAAGGAAAAGCTCTCACATGCCTGTTACTTTCTCTAAGTTTGGGAGGATATTTTACATGGTTCTTGATTATTATTAGCAATTCCTTTCACGAGCTAAATATGAAAGAAAAGACAAAAAAATCTGAAGGAGGAGGAATGGCGTGAGAAAGGGGAGAAAGAAGAAGAAGCATCTTTGTATGCTCTGGAGACAAGGCATGGAAAAAAACATTATTCCTGGTGCTTGCACACCCTGGGGAAGGCATGTGATAGCTCATAGCAGCCACCAGGTCACCTAGCTGTGCTTGGTGGCCTTTTAGTGACAAAAAAACATCTGAAAGGGCAATGATGTTCACCCTGGGAATGTCTCCAAATCCTGGATAGCCTGGCATCAGGGACACAGCACGACTTGAACAGCTGGGGGAACAGAAATAGCCCAAATTCTCTCCTGAACTGTTTATTTCAAGACTGAGGTGCTTTGGACAAATCACTGTCGATGTTCCTCTTCTCTTCCTGCCTCCCACAGCTTTCTGAGGCTGCCCAGGGAGAGCCATATCTGTCACTGGCTTCATGCTGTTACTGGCTGATGGATAACAGGTCAGGCACCCTAGCTCGGTTCAGGACCTGCACACTTGGTACAGCACTGATCCCAACACTGAGGGTCCAGCTCTGACCAGTGCAGCCTCCCAGAGCCTTCCCAGGAACCACACAGCACTCCTGCCCTTCCCCAGCTCTTCCATCATGTCCTGTGTATGTTTGCATCCCATATATCATGCACAAATGTAGGTCATTGCAAAGACCATGCCTCAGCAAACTGTGAAATCTCAGCCTGGCCTCTTGCCTTATGTGCAAGAGGATTTTCTCACCTCCCATCGCTCCGGGCTGCTGCTGCTCTGAGTTCTTCCTTCTCAGCGAGTCCCTGCTCCCCAGCAAGTGTCAGGAAATCTCCTGGCAGCAGCGATGGCAAATGCCCTGTGCCAGGGTGAACACTGTGGGCTGCAGGCTGCCTCGGGCAGGAAAAGGGGCTGAGGTGTGACAAACTCCAGCATCTCACCTGAATATCTTCTGTGTGACCACCCATCCACCATCCCCACTGCCACTGAGACCTCTCCTAGGTCTGTCTCTCCTCTGTGCACTGGAGGGAAAGGAAAATCAATTTGTTTTGTGCACACGAGGCACTGAATTCTTGCAAGCAGTGGAGGAAGCTCCACATTTGTGTTGGTGGCAGCAGGAGCAGGGTCCATCCTTCTGGCTTTTTACTGCTGGGTGGGCAAAGTCAAAAAACCAAAACAACATGTCCATGTTCTGAGAACAAAAAAAGGGCTTGTTGGCTGGGAGATGGCAGCACAGGAAATCCTCCTTTGTGTTGTCTCAGCAGAGCCACAGCTAAACCAGCTGCATTTTTGGCAGGAACCCTTCCTCCTTCCCTCACTCGTGGTCAGTATGTGCCGCACCGAAGCCTAATGCAGGCTGAATGACACCACGCTGTGACATCCTCTGGGTGCTTGGAGGTGCCACACCACATTTCCAAACACCCCAGTGACGAGAGCCAGCCAGTGGAGTGTGATGGGGAGAGAGCTGGAGCCGTCGAGCCAGATGATTTAATGTATTGGCCGAGTTAAACACGCGTCACCAGGGCTGAGCTGACCTCCACAACTGCAGGAACAGATTCTTCCCCCAGTGCTTCAAGCCAGGCTCTGTCCCCTACACCTTCTACCTCCATCCCAACAGGGCTTCCAAGCCAGCAGAATTAGTTCTGCTAAACAAAGGTAGCTCCTAACAAGGGCTCTTGGTCTCTGACCTAGCAGCTCATGGTTTTATGGGAGGGTAACAGACATGATGTACAAAATCTCAGTGCAGCACTGAAACCACTGACTAACCCCACACCTGAACACCCGATATTTGTGAGCTGCATGAATGTTTCCTCTGTCTGCACACACTTTTATTAGCCCTTAATAGGCTTCAATGAAGTATTTTCAGGTTCTGCACAAAAACAAAATGCCAAAGGAAGCCTAAAATTCCGTGTTCCTTCACGTCCTTCCTCAGATTTCACCTTTTTAGACAGCACATCAAAATAGGAACATAACAGAGCTGCTATTACTGCTAATGCTTTTCACATTATTCGAGGTGCAGGGAACAATTATATGGCATTAATGACACGTTGCTACACTCGGATCTGCCACCAAACTGCGGCTCCATTCACCTGCTCCCCTCCACTTCTGTTCTTCCCCACCTGCTCCCCGTCAGAAGGCGAGGCACAGCCGGTTTGCTCCGCTTCCTCTGAAAATCCTATCAAAGAGAACTCCAAATGCTCCGAGCTCCTTTCAGAAAAATAAAATAAAATGAGCAGAGGAAATGTCACCTTTCAGAGGCTTTTGCCCCAGAGCAGCAGCAGCCCCTTGATGCCTCCGGCGCAGGGCAAATTGCACAGCAGCTCCCCGTGACGGGAGCAGACCCACCTTGTGCCCGGCTGCCTGTTCTGCTGATGAAGAGCCTGGCAGGTCTCCTCAGTTCCCCTTCCAAGCTTTTATGAGCCAGACTCATTAATCACCTCTCCCATACCAAGAGAGACCTCACTACACACTCCCTGCTCGCCAGCTTTGGAGCGAAAAGAGACAGATGCGGTTCCCAGGCTTTTGACCGGAGTTTGTGGGAGCTTTAGGTTCTGCAGCCCTCTGTGCAGGGTGGTGATGCCCTGGCTGACTTGTGAAGCCCTGGTTAAGGGATGGAGCTCTGAGAAGTCTTTCCTGTGGCTCAGGCTGCCCAGGTTGGCACAAGGTGCAAGCCCAGCCTGATGGAAAGCCAGCCAGCCGTGCAGCGATTCCAAGCCCAGCCGCACAGTTAAATGGCTGAATAACCCTGCCCTGGCATGGGGGAAGCAAGTGCCATTCATTTTATGGCTGGAAGGAGCCAGGAGAAAGCATCTTCTGGGGGTAAGAAATGCACACAGCACCACTGAAGCTGTTGAAAGGTTTTGTACTGTGAAGTTCTGGACACACAGGTTCCAAAAATGACGTTTCCCCAGAAGCACAGCCATGGTGCTGTAGGGCAAGCACTGGGACAGCCTCAGCATCATTGCAATTAAAAGGGTGTGATTTGGTGAATCTGAATAACTAAGAAACTTTCAGCCCAGTGCTGTGTCTTTACACAAGCTGCCAGCTCTGTTTTGGATCAGCAGCCTTGTGCCTTCTTCATTGGGCTTCTTCCTCCACCTAGGTTTCGTGGATAATGACTGGGGTGGGAGGAGCAGCTTTAGAAAGGATAGCACTTGACAGGTATTTGGTCACTTGATGAGATGGGAGGGAGGAAGGGTCAGGACCAGAAAACGATGAAGGGCACAGGTGGAGCAATCACTGCAAGTGGTACAAGGTGGCTGGGAGGTGTTTCATTAGCTACCAGCTCCTGGAGACCAGCAGAGCTTCACACCTCACCAGAGAGATCTCCAGGGACTTCCTAGAGAAAGGTAAGGTAGAAAAAGTAGCTCAGAGGATTTGTTCTGAGCACACAGAAGGTGTTTTGGTTTTGAGTGAAATAATGGTGGTATCAGACACCACATTTGTACATGTGCTTGTTTGTTCTTGGCACCCCTCTCAAGTGGTTTGATAATGCTCAGGGTGGAGAGGGGATGCCTGAGACATCCAGATTTGAGACTGGAAATGGGTGAGGGATCTGTGACTTCCAGCAGTAGTGAGGTGATTGGTCACCTGTATCTGATCTTCAGGCTGGAACCCACCAAGGTGGATATCAGGACTCTTCAAAATCCTGAAGCTTAAAATACCTGGAGCCACGTGGCCAAGGGCAGTAATGTCAGCTTGGAGAGTGAGCTCTGGGCGTATTGAGCCAGCGGTTTTACATGACTGAAGGGCTGTGCTGTGTTCTGGTGGGTTTGGAGCAAACAGAGCAGGAATTGATACATCTTGAGTGCTGTGTTCTGCATTTGACATCTCCGTGCGTGCACCTCGTGTGCGTGTATTCATTCTCACAGAGGCTCCTGCCTGTTTGCTCTCACACTAATGAGATATTCTCACTCATTTCTTTGTTATGCCAGCTCTAATTTCCAGCTCTTTGACACGAGCAACCATTTTTCTTTAAAAGGCTGAGATCACATGGCAGGATTATAAATTTGCTCCTGAAATGCACCATTAATAAATAATAAAGTGTTTATAAATATGCAAAATAGATTATTAGTCAATTCTACAAAATCTTGGCTACAGGAGCATAAAAGTGTGCCCTGAAGCTTGTATATCTATTATAAAAAAGAGGAAGGAACTCAAAAGAAATTCAGATTCCCTTTTTAACTTCCAAGCAGTAAACGCTGAATAACTTATTTCTGATAGTGATTATGTTAAAAGCAAATCATTTGTTTCCTTGAACAGCAGTGAACAATGCACTGCAAATATGTGATTTTAAAAATATTATGTACGTGCAGCGGGACAGAGCATGTCCTTCATTTGAACAGCTCATTAAATAGAAGCTCTTCAGCAAGAGCCTTGCCCTGTCTGTGAGCACCCTGAGCAGGACCATTCTTTTATTTAAGCTTAGCAAGCTTCAGGAGTGCTAAGAGTGCCTAAATATTCCTCTCTCTTAACTACAAAAGCTCAGATTGGAACCTTGAATCGTGGAATCACAGAGTGGTTTGGATTGAAAGGGACCTTAAAGATCATCCAGTTCCATGAGTGTGTGCGTTTCTCATTGAGTCAGACATGGGAAGTGGCAGCTCCTGAGGATCTCGGCATTGTTCTGGATAACACCTGCCTTTCTAGCAAGACCCATCCTCATCAGTAGGTTGTTGCAGCAACGTTTTGCCTTGTTAGTCCAAAATAAACAGATTTATTTCTCCTTTGCCACAGCTTTACCCACAAGGGCGTTGTTAATCTGAACCACAGGTAACGCACAGCGGTTGGGGATGGGAGTCAGGAAACTGGGAATTTGGTGGCAGAAATACCATGGGAAGCTGGACAGAAAAAGGGGCAGGAAGGGAAGAAGGGCAGGGACTACTGCATTCACTGCTGAGCTCTGAAAGTATTGCTGCACCATCAGCAAGAGGAACTGGTCTGACCCCCAAAAAAAGTTATCATACACAGTAAAGGAAACAGGAGAAATTGCCTGAACAGACTGGGGTTTTTTCTGTTTGCCTGAGAATCATCTCAGTGCCACTGGGATCTGTGCTGTAGGAGTCCTTATGCAAGGAGATGGAGAGAACCAGGTAATTTCAGACCCTATCCAAAAGGTGCTACTGAGACAACTCTGCTGACAGACAGGCAAAAATGAAGTGGGGAAATGTCAAATGTTCTTGACCTGAGCTTAAACCTTTATGAATTGAGGGCAGAGGGAGAGAAATGTGTCTGTAAAGAAGAGCTTCTCTTCAGATAAATATGTTTGTATCAAGGCACAGACAGTCTGGAAATCTGTGGAGGGGAAACAGCTGGGGGAGGCAAAGGATTTGGAAGTGATGCTTCAAGGAATTGATGACAAAGAGTTTATTTTTGCTCAGCAGCAGTGCAGTGGTTATTCTGGGCTGGCATCAGAGATGATGAGGACCAGCCACATCAACACAGGTCCCTTTAACAGACTTGTTCCCTGGCAAGAAATGCACATCTGAAACTCACAGCTGAGGATTCACTGTGAGCAGGGCTGGTGAGTCTGGAGGGGAGGTTGGCTTCTGTAATCCTATAGCCTGGAGAGAGTCCTTTTCCAACCTGGATGTAAGAGGGAATTGTGCCACAGTTATTTCACTGGCATTTAGACTCGGCAGAGGAGTCCCTAAGGATGTTCTGTGCTGCTCAGCACAGGTCAGAGGAGATGTTTAAACTGGCTCATCTGCTTTTGGAATTGTTAAAGGTCCTGGGCAGGTATCTGGTGCTAGACTGTTGATAGACCAGAATAACAACATGTAGGCTGAATTAAATTATCTACAAAGAGCCACTGCAAGAAGCCCAGAGGAGTCAGGACGAGCTTTAAGCAGATGATGTGTTACCCTTCACGGAAAAGCCTTAAAATAAATCACCCTGGCTGAGGTGGTGCAGTAGGTCATCTAATCCTTATCCCTCCTCATCCTTCAAACCAACAGTCCCCCATCTGCACAAGACAGAGCTGAAACCCCGGCCAGGGAATCTGAGTCCTTGTTTCACACTCGGATCAGTGGGTTCCCTCCATCACTGGGCAGGATCGATTGGGCAGAGACAGGCAACAACCAGGAGTGTGCTCTCGAGCCAGGGCTGGCAGCCTTTGAAGGCTGGCAATTAGGATTGTAACATCTTCCAAGACAGAGATTAAACATGCTGGTTGAAGCTTTGAAGCAGCTGCTCAAGCTCCTCAGGACCTGCCTTCTCCTTCCTTGTCCATATGCAGCTTAAGTGGGTTCTCCCCACGGAGCTGGGGGGAGCTGGGCTCCCCTGTGCTGCTGGTTCCCCAGTGTGGAGGCAAGTGAGGGGAGAAGATGGCCAGAGACACCAGGATGAGGGGAGAGAAAAGCCTAGAAACCGGCTTTATGCCTCCTTAAGCCATCAAAAACTGCATCTGGATTTTTAACACCCTCTGCTTCTTAGCTTTAAAAGCAATGGCCACGCCTTCCATGCTGCTTTCTTGAGCTGAAGAGTTGTTTTCCATGAATTAGAAGTACTGTTTTGAAATATATTTGGCTCATCTAACATGCTGTGAGCAAATGGCCACGGGAGAAGCGAGCCAACCTGGAGTGGGTGTCTGTTTGAAACCAGAGCTAGAAGAGTTTCTGGCCTCTTCAAAATTGGTAATTGCCAGCTGATAGGGAGATTAACTATCCTCAGTGTTTCTGTGCAGCCTAGTTACAGACTACTCGGTCTTCAGCAATTAGAGCTGTTCCTGTTTCATACTCTTAATAGAGCTCGTTGTCAGGCACAATTCCAATCATCTCAGTGTTCAGCTCCTGTCTCTGATAGCATTTGCCACACATCGGTGACAATTCTGCAGTTATCAGTATCAAGACATCCAGAGATCACTGACACTGAGGCACAATGAAGACACCCCCCCGCCTTTTCCAGGGTTATAAATGTGAATTAGCTCTGTTCACTTAACCTCACTCTTGCATACAGACTTGCTAATAAGAGCAGCAGCTTGTACGAGGGTGGTAACAGCCACCCACGGGAGAGGGGAAGCTGTGTTGTACTCTGGCCCATGCAGAACTCTTCTAGATACTGCAGAAATAACCCTTTAATGGGATCCATTTAGGAAAAAAAATATACGGAGACGTGCCTGAGAAAATCTTTGTTGCGGCTTTGGGCTTCCCCGTGCCAAATTTCAGAAAGGGTTAAGCTGAGTCTTGCCCTTTCCTCACACAGCCTCAGCTGCAATCATCTTCATCAAACTCAGCTCTTCAGCTCTTACTTAGGTAGTAATTTCCACCAGATTTTTGGTCATTTGCTCATCTTCCACTTGAGACCTCATCAGAAAGGAAAGTACAGCAGCGATTGCAGCCTCTGCCTTTTGTTCTGTGACACCCTCACTCCTGCAGCCTGTGCTAAGAGCAGCCTGTCCTGCTCAGCCAGCGTCAGGCTGGGGCTCACCTTGAGGGGTCTCACTGCTTCCTACACAAACCAGCTTTGCTGCTCAACAGCTGGCTCAAGGCTGACAGCATTTTGTTGGGTATTTTGAATTAGACTGAGGTTTGCTCTGCTGGCAGGACATAATTTAAAAGGCAGAGGTGGGACAGCAGCTGCCTCTTGTCTGCAGCACTGAATTACTCTTAGACTGCTCCTGAAGAGATGAAGACATCAAGGCAGAGATACCATGTGGTACATGGCAGAGGAGAGAGGCAGAGCTAATCCCTGCACAGGATGCTGGACCAGTCAGTCCTGTAGCTGCTCCAGAGCCCAGGAGTGTCTGCTCTCCATTACCAGGAGGGAAAATAGTTCTCTGAGAACTGCTAAAATGGATCACACAGGTGCTCTCACATCCACCTCACTCCAAAAAGCAACACCCCTTTCCCATTCCTGCCTTAAACATAACACACAGCACAGGGATTTCAAGACCATGTTTAATGATGGCAGTTTCTACTGAAACACATGAAGTCCATTCAAACGCAACCAATTTTTCCTTAAAAAGAAGCTTTGGTCACAATGACAAATTCTTTTTTAAAAAAACTTCAAAGCAATTGCACAAAACTGAACACTTGGTCCTGATACCTCCTGACACACAAACTGCAGCAGCAGAAACTCATCTAACAAGGAAAAACCATTAACAAAAGCCCCAGCCCACCACCCTGCAGAGATTATACCATGTACGTGGAATTAGAGGGAACAGTTATAAACAAAGTGTTTGAGTTAATTAGTGTCTATGTGTTCAAGCTTCATTAGTGCCTGCAGACTCCTACAAGTAAGTCTGGCCTTAAGATAAACACTAGGGAATCACAAAGTCAGTGTGCTAAACAGGTTTTTGCAGTCATCTCTGCAATTTCCAGGGAACAAAAGGGGGGAAAAATGCAAATACAAAGCTATCTGTGTACTTAGTTCTGCAAGTAAGCATGGCACACCGACTTCTGGCTTCTCAAGTGTAATCTCTGGTGACAGAGCTGTGGCTGGAGTAAAGCAGCTGCAATTCTGTGCAGAGTTTTCCCTCCACATGCACAAAGGGAAAAGCCTCTGACTCACATACTCTGTTTGCCTCAGCCAGGAGTCGGTGGATTCTGTAAGCAGTAAGTGAGCTACAGGCAGACAGCTGTAATAACATTTCTGTTTTCATTTTCTGTAACAAAAAAATATGCCTTTAAAAATGCTCTTGAACAAAGCAAGTTTGACTATGCAACACAAAATAGCAGCAGATACTGAGACACGTTACAGTCACAACCAGATTAAATCTGCAGTATAAGATACACAGAACATTAAGGTAAAAAACTCATGTAGTGGTTAATGGCTATTTCTTCTCTGATGAACTCCTAGAACTACCTGAACCAAACAGTTCAAATTATTAAAACTATGTTTTAAACTGATTTCTACTATTAAAAAAATATTCATATATATATACTATTAGATGAGTCACGTCAAGTGCTCTTAAAATCTTAACTAAATATAGCTATAGAATATTTAACCAGACACTTTAACTCACATACAGCAAGTTTTGTAGAGGTAAACATTGCCTCACATTTGCAACAGCAACTGAGTATCAGACAGAGCATTTGGATTATTTTCATGACCGTGAGCAACTGGTCAGGTTGACCTTTTATTTCCACCAAGCAGCTGCTGCTTCCCTATAAGCACTTTTTAGCTTATGGCACACAGTTTGGGACTTCCAGAGGAGCCAGGAAATCCCAGCTGCCATTGAGCACCTCCATCTTCAACATCTTAAATACCTGGTCCCTGTCCACCATTGAGATTTGGCCATGTTCTGAAAATAGTGGGGTTTGGTTTTTTTTTTAGCTGCAAGCAAGGGGAGCAGAAGGCCTTTGCCAGCCCAACTCAGCAATTGACCTGAACTTGCTGGAAAAACTGATTTCAAGAACTGACTTGCCCTCAGACGGGAGAAGTGCCCTTCATGCATCTTTTCTTCTCATCTCTGTCCTACATAACTTGGTCTTGCCTTTCTTTTGTGCAAAGAGATGGTTTCATTCCCTGTCCCCAACTCTGAGAGTGCCTGATGCTCAGTTTAATGAGCGTGGCAGGACAGTGGACATGATTACGTTGCCATGGTGCCTGCACACAGGGCAGCCACCTCACCCTGTCCTCTCCTTCCACGAATGCCAACAGAAGCTTTTAACCTCCCTCTCTCCTCTCGGCATCGCCACTTCTCTGACTTAGAAGGGCTTGGTCTGCCCAAGAAGTTCAATTCCCAGCCTTCAAAGTCTTGCAGCCCTGAAGAAACTCAGTATTTCCTTCCGAAGCATCCAGCCTAGAGCCTGAAACCTGTTTTACCAAGGTGGGGAAAGAGCTCCAGACCTTACCTCAACCTGCAGCATCGTTCCACTCTCTGCTCCCTGTGGTTCCTACCAGCCAGAACAACCTGCCCAGCCCATCCTCACCTCGCAAATGACATGTCAAATATTGCTTGGTAACAGTGGCACAGAATGACTCAAGCTATTCCATGAATGAAAATAACAGAGCATTTTATATTGCCTTGATGACTAATATTAACACAACAGTCTGCTTTGGGATTTTTCCATCCAGGCTGAGTTGGCTGTCTGCAAAGCCTTTGCTGAGTCACGGCTAGGGAAAGCAAGCTGTGGTATGGCAGCTGCTGGGATGAATGCACAAGGCTGCTGGAAAGGAGAAAAATTCCCCTTCACCTCCTTTTACTGACTGAAGGGCCAAGGGGAACCGCACAGAACTGGCGCAGGTTGTGGTCTCATGACAAAGTAGTTTGGTGTTCTCAACAAGCCTCAAATCTCAACAGGGCTTTAAAAAAAAGCCAAAAATCCCAAAACTGGCAGCCTGCTGCAAGGCTGGTGCTTTGCCAGAAACTGCAGTCTCCTTGAGGGATTGCAATTGCCAGGCTGGGAGAGGGTCAAGCAAACAGTGGGACAATCCTAAAACAATTGGAAAAGATGTGCTCCCCAAGAAAAGCAAGGTTCCAGCCAGCTTAAAAACCCAAAATAGAAGGTGTTAAGGAGTGCAGTAAACAGTAAAGTCTGAACTTTATCTGTGGTTACTCTAAAGGAAAACCACAAAGTAGAGAAACTAACCCAGTTAGGTTTGCCCTTTCTACCGCTGGCCTGGAATGCCTGCATGCCTGTGGTCTCCCAAACCCGACCTTTCCAGATGCAGCAATCTAATTCCCACAGTGTCATCCCACAGCTCTGACCTCTGCAGCACAAAGCACAGCAGGGAGCAACGGGTAAAAATGTGTCCTTGAGTTAAATGAGCTTTGTCAAGCAGGTAGCAAGGGAAAATTTCCAGTTTGACAGAGAATAAGATCACTTACATGAAGCTTCCATGAAAAATAAGACATGTTCTCTCTGCAATCCAATCATTCCACATGAGGACTTACTTTGCTTACAAAAAGGTAATATAGATGAATTGTAGACAAGTTACAGTCAGCACAGGACAGTACAAAACACTGGTTTTACTCCCAGTGGAAGGGCAGAAAATTACAAAAATATATCTTCTTTAAACCAAGATTGTTGTAGTTTAGAGCATGCCTGATTCTTCCTATTTCCCTGTGGTCTCACTTACCGAAGTTGGTCTGATCAGAGCTCCTTGGGACAATGAGAGTGTCATCATGAAAACTTAGTGCAATTGTTGTTTAAAAAAAAAAAAATCAGTAGCTAGTCAAGAAAATTTCCTACATGAGTCAACCTCCCAAGCCCTTCCCACCCAAAACCCTACACCAAACATAGTGTGGCATTTCAGCATGGCTTACATTTTTACTGTCTTAAGTCCTAAGTCACCTCTGTAAGGCCCAAAAATACTTCTTGATTTTTTTTTTTAAACACATAATCTGTTTAACAATGACCAAAGTTTAACAGCAATTGAAGTGTTGAATCAGGATTTCAGAAAATAAGTCCTTGGGGCAGCTCAGTTTAATCTTCCTTGTCTTCCTCCTTCTGCAAAACTTATTTAGACCATAAGGAGCTGCACCTTGTCACGCTTTGGTGACACTGCAGCCCTCCTAAAGCAAGAGAGCCGAGTTTGCAAAGAGGAACTCTGGTCATTCCAACGCAGGAGTCGGGACACCAGGGAACCAAATGGTGCTGTTTTAGTCAGAAGATCCACAGCCTGCTGTACAAACAGCACCTCGAGGAGGTGAGGCTTGGTTTGGTTGTAATGCTGCAGAGATGAAAGCCTCCCTTTCACAGTTATGGGTTCAGCAGGTCCCTCGACAGCAGAATGACATCTTGCAGGGCACCGACACTCCATGGAGCTGCTTTACCTGGAAAGCAGAACAATTAGTACAGCTGGAGATCTGCAGTTAAAGAGCTCACAGGCGGAGATGAGAACCCAAGTGCGAAGTGGAAAAAAAAAAAATATCAAACAGCCACACAGGAAAAGGCAGCATCATTCACTGGGATTGCCACTGGTCCCCTCCAGCAGTTCATGTACCTGGTGGCACTGATGGGATGTTAGTGCCACGCCAGGAGAAGAGATACCAAGGGAACACAAAAGCAGAGTTAGATGAGAGAAAGGCCAGATGCTGGAAGATCCTATGGCCAGGCACTGTGCAGAGCAGAGAAGGGAATGTGCACAGGGAGGCACACAAAACCACACTCTGGACCTCACAGCTTTTTCACACCGGTGCACCCCTTACCCATCAACACACATGGACCATCCTCCTCACTATGGATGCTCCTCCTGACACCCTACTGCCTTAACTGCTTCAGGACTCAAAAAATATCTTAACAGGGACTTGTTACACTCCAGGAAGGAGGCGAGAGCCCTCCTGTAGGACTGCAGAGCAGCAGAACAGGGTGTGCTCCACAACTGTTACAGCAGTCAGGGAAGAACTGGCCTTCAAAACCCAGCAAAAATTGCTTTTTGTCTATCTCTTTTTCTCCCCTGCTGTGGACCACTGGGAAATCCTTAACAGCAGCACCAAAGCTTTGGCAATTTGTTGTATATATAGTGAGCTGCTGCCTGTGTTGGTGATTTGCACCCCCTTCAGATGAGGATAAATGATACCCCTCCATTTACACGCAACTTGTCACTGCTGCCTGCTGGGGAAAAAAAAATAAGCTGCTATAAACCCCAGTACAATTCACTTGGCATCATCCAGAATTGCCTGCAGCTTTCACTGGAAAAAAAAAAAAATCCATTAGACCTGCTCCCTTGAGAGTGAACACCTCGCAGTAACAAACGGAACAATTCCGTGCTCCATTCAGAGCTGCACGGGCAGTCAGGATCTGGAAAGGATGCAGTCCTAGAGAAGGCACCAACAGTGCAACCCATATTTTACAGAGACTCCCAAGACTCAAGTACGTCAAAGGCTGAGCCCTGTAACTGTGCTGAAGATGTTTCTATACAGTTCAGTGGTATCAGTGCCTGAAAAAGGGATGAATCCAGAATCCAGCCCTTACATGTGGTGCATCTTTCCTCTAAAACATCCTGCAAGCTCTCAAAAGCCCTTTAGACCCACAATGGTTGAATAAATATTCCTGTCCTCTTCCCTCAGCCTGCCACTGCTCCTTACACATAAATCTTTCTTGTTTCAAGAGCACTTTGGAAGACGCATTCCTAAACTGCTTCTGCGTTCTGCTGTTGCTGCTGCTGATACAGGGAAAAATGACAATCCACAGGGAAAACAAACTGAGGAATTTTACTCAGCCGACAGTAAGGACAGAGGCTTCAATCTGCCCCAAGAAAAACTTTCTACCAATATTTATTTAGGAGCCTGACATCAGGACTAGCATTTAAATTCCAAGTTCTTTCCCCAGCTCTGGGCTGTCACATGGCACATATCGCCCTGGACAGTTGTGAAATTCCCCCAGATGGGCTCAGCAAGTGAAGCAAAAGCAGAATTTGCTGCCTCCAACAGCTGCAAGTCAGCAGGGAGAGGAGTCACTGCTGATATCCCAGATTACTGAAGAGCTTTCAAAGCCTTTCATGTGCATGGCACCACAGAATTTATTCAGAACTTGTTTTCAGTTTCCTATTGAAGCTGACAAGAAATCCCCCAATGAGCTACGCTAGAGTTAATAAGCTTAACAAGCTAACAATTTTATTTACCTTTTCAGAAACTGGTTCTTTTTGCAGCTGTTTTAATCTCTTTTCTCTTATTACACAAAACAAGCAGATTGTTCTGTGGTGGGGGATGGACACCAGTTTGTTGGGGATGTTTGCCTGTAACCTACTTTACTTCACTGCTCTCTACTCGAGTATCACTCAGTGCCAAATGCCTGATGAATCAATGGCTTAGCTCCATCACAGAGATCACAGAATCTGTGCAAATTCCCCTTGCCTTCCTGAAAGGAAGTGCTAAAGGAGCAAAGAGGAGAGGGAAATCTTCAAATCAAGATCTATTTGTGGGATGAGAAAGAGCACATTTGGAGGATGGGATTTAGCTTTCCGTTAACTGGTTTTTGAAGATGTGCAGCAAATCCCATCATAAAACTTGAAAAAACATCTGACATCTGGGAAATTATGACCAATACAGTTCATATGGTCCAGGAATCAACTGGACAAGGATGCTTTTCGGCCTTCAGAACAGACTGAACTGGTGATTAAGAAACAAACACACTTTCCATAGCTCAGTTTGCTTTCTTTGTGTAGCTCTACAATAATTTCAGAACAATTCCTGAACTTTTTATCCAAATGCCTCTCTCAATACCAGAGCAAATACATACAGAAACATATATATTGAAACAGTGGTTTCCATAAAGCTTTTTAAGGTGTCAATGTCCAAGGGATCTGGCACCTTTACTCTGTGACAATCTTTGATTTATACTTTCCCCCTCTTGCCACACAGAAATTGTGCCTGCAGGATTAGAGAGGCCATTGACAGAGCTGCTTCCCTGCTACTGGAATGAGGTTGCAAAGAGGGGATCTGATCCAGCACACATTCGAGAGAGGGAGCAGTGGGTGGCTTTTGCATGCACAGAAAGGGCTGTGTTTGGGTAGGATTTTGAAGTGGTCTCATTAGTCTGCCTTACTGGAGGAAGGTGGTTATTTTTCGTTGCTCCACTGCCCAAGGGAAGCCGGTGGGGGGGGAATCTACTGGGAGCCTAAAACCTTAAAGCCTCTTGGAAAAAAAATGGAAAAAAATAGCAACTACCTTCATCCAACATCCCAATTTACACTGTCTGCTGTCCTTTGATGCCCATGTAAGACTGGAAACAAATCCGCACAAGGACAAAGCATTAAAGGAAAGAAAATTAACTGCACGAGAACAATTGGAGAGGTAAATGTGGCTTCTCCCCTGTTGCTGCTCCACACCAACTGCCTTTTAATTAGAGAGCTGTTTGCATTACACAGGGAGAGAGCACAGAATCTCAATTACTCCCCCAAACACAGATGCAAGTGCCAGCACAGATCTTTCAGCGACGGGAGGGGATCTCAAACAAACCAGCCCAGAGCCTCCCACACCATGAATGCCAATGTGGGGGTAGGGGAGGACTGGGGCAGGTACCCCAACAGAAGACCTGTTAGAAGTTTGTTCCCTGACTCACTGTGGTCAAGTCTGAGCTGCCCTTTCTGTAGCTCTATCCCTCTCTTCCCATCTGAACACAAGCACCTATGAAGAACCTCCTGAGTAGTTTAATGGGGTTGTCAATGGTCAAACTCAGCAACTCAAATTTGCAAAGAAGTCTCTTTGCTGGAGACAGGATTTGTGAACTGTTTGGGATATACTCTCCAAGCTGCACAAAGGAACCAGAGAGCTTGACACCTTTTACAGCAAATGTCTCCTCAAAGAAGCTTTCCCAAAAGCAGCACTGCTAAGGGGCTGTCTGTAAGATGATCTCCCCCTCTAAACTGAGTAGCTCTGTTTGAGCTAAACAAAAGTATGCCTGAAACAGCAAGGCCTGCAGAAAATGTGGAATTTAATAGCTGTTGCACTGTGGCAGAAGGGAGGAATTCCCACAGCTGAAAAGAAGACTGGTTGGCCAAGAAGAGGGACCCGGGATGAGCTGATACCTTCAGTGATAGCGGCAGAGCGCGTGCTCCAGGGAAGCAATGTCAGATAACACAAACACAGCTCTCAAGAGACAAATGGTTTCCAGAAAGGTCTCTTTGTTCATCCAGTATTTTACTATTAGACATCTTGTCCTGAAGCACTGCCATGATTGAGATTCTTCTGTTCTCATTCTTAACGGGAAAAATCCTCTGATCCCATTTCCAAAAGTTCACAGAGAAAGTATGGAGTTAAAAGGAAAAGGATGGGAGATGTGGGCCGTTTAAACAGGTCATGGTGACTCAGATCTCTGCACTCTCGGTTTAACAAAGCTTGATCCCAAAGTACAAACTGCACAAGCTGAAATTGTTAGAGCAAACACAGGGGAGCTACAGGGAACAGCAAAAGTCAGGTAAAGACTGATAGGAGTCTTCTAAATAAAGAACTAATAGTTTACACATAAAGGCTTGACACACCCTTCATTGTTTCACTGCTTCCAACTATTTCCTGATTTTTATAGAGAACTAATGCAGTGATTTTGGAAACAACCAGTGGAGCATACGGTGGTGTGTGGTTCAGATGTTGGCACACGTACTCAGAGCAGATGTGGTGCTCCCCCTTTTCTGAAATTAAGAGATGGGCAATATGAGTAAAGTCTGTAACATCTCCAGTTAGAAGTTGTCAAGATCTGCATTTTTATAATTAGGAGAGTCTATTTCAGCCAAAGTAGGACAGATTTTAGAGTAGGCCTTATTTGGATGAGAACACAACTTGAATAGTGTGGATGGCTTGATGCAAATAAAAATAAGAGATGCAGATACCCTGATGCCATAAATCAACAAGCAGCATCTCTATGTGCTGAGTTGTTGCCATAAATCTTCAGGCCCAGAATAGGCACCAAAAGTTTTGGGTTGTCACACCACTTCCATCTCAAAAAGACAAACATATTTAAGGAAAGTTTGTTGCCAAGGGATAACTGCTAACAGCATCAGTGAGGGCCCACAGCCCTATCTGTGTCACAGACCAACACAGGAGCACGCTGGTACAAATCTCATGGAGATTTGTTCTCATTTCCCTCCCAGGCTCACAGCAACGGCAGTGCCTGGGAAAGCAGCCCTGGATCCACGACCCTTGATCCACAGCCCTCCATCCACTGTGAGCACACAGAACGACTGCCAGCAGCCACCCGAGAGGGGAAGTTCAGTCTGTCAAACCCTGTCAGCTATTTGGGACACGTGTATCCCGTTGTGCTGCTCTGCAGGGGAAAGAGGAGGGCAGACAGCCTGGGGGCAGTGACATGGTTATTGCAGGAGCAGGAGAGGACAGAGCTGTGTGTGCTGGGAACAGGCAGAGGGGCTGTAAAGGAAAGGCATAATGCTTGGGCAAAGAGGGAAACTGTGACTGCCTCATCCCTGCCAAGTTAGCCCAGCAGAGAAATAAAGGAGCTGTCTACACTAACAAGAGCTCAGTGAGGAAGTCTAACTGGATGGATGGCAGCAGTACCTGTATTTCACATCAAACACTGTTGAGTCTTCGTCCTCGTCGTCTTCTTCGTTCAGAGGAGCCATTTCTACCCGCTCGGCCGGGGTGGTGATTATGTCGTACTTCCTGGTCTTCTTAATCCTCTTGCCAGACCTGAAACAGAGGTGGAAAAGATTATCTTTACATAGCATTCCTTGGAGAGGCTGAAGCTGCTCCCACCAGCTCTGACTCTGTTTGATTCAGACCCCCCAAGAGGAACACTGCAGAACCAGCCTCCATCCCCTCCTGCTGCCTTTCCAAGGCCACTGTCTGTGCCTGTCTGTGGAGCAGTTTCTCGTCAGCTGCAATCCAGTTCAGTGTCAGTCTTTCCTCTGCTGACAAACCAGAGCTGCTCTGGCACCCATGGCAGGCACACGAACGCCGCAGCCACCACGTCCTCCTGCTGCCACACTCAATAAGTGAGACATGGGCTTAATCAGCTGAAGCAGCCACTGGTTTAGTGAACACGTTCAGATGAGAAAGCACAGGTTAAGCCCTGCTGAGCCACGGGAATGTTCTAGGCAGGATTAGGAGCAAGGAGGTGATGATGTCTGAGTACAAATAGCCTGCTCTCTTTCCTTGCAATCAGGCCAAGCTCAGGACTCCCACAGCAACAACCTTGAGTCTCATCTGAGCAGTTTCAGGCTCCATGCTGTGTAGGTCCTATGAAAAATAATCAACTATCATTCAAAGCTAACTGTACCTACCACCCCTCCTCCCACAGATGCCAGCCTTACTTTCCTTTGGAAATGGAGATGCTCACACACCTGCACATCCCACGGTTTTGAGAGATCTATTTTCTAACACTTACTTTCAATTAACAAACACTTGGTGTGTGGCTTTTCAACTTATTCTCTGCCTCCAGCTTCAATTGCACCGGTCCTTTTTTTTATTTCACCTGCTGCTTTCATGCATACTAGGAAGGTCACGCTGCTCATGCATGAATGCATTTTTGTGATTATACATTCAAGAAGGTGTTGATGTGTACCCCGCCAGCCTTCGGGGAGAAAAGCGGGTGGTTTTGGTTAACAAAATGCAGAATTCTCCCCTTTGCCTTTTATAAAACAAAACAGGCACCTGCCAAGCATGAGAAAAGAGCTGGTGCAGGCACAAGCAAGCAGCCTTGATTTTTGGTAATTACAGCTAGTGCTCTGAGCAGTCAGCACGTCACAAGTGCACCTTCACCATCAAGAAGCCTTGCCCTGGCACATCCTGCGGTATGTGCTGGACTCAACAGCACAGATTTTGCCTCAAGATGTGTTTAAAAGAGTTATACAGCAACAGGAACTGGGTGTGAGCACTGAAGAGAGACTGGGACTCCAGCCCTGAGTGTGCATCTCCATCACAGTAGTCCGTCCCTTCCAAGCTTAAAGTTAAGGAAATTTAAATCAGTGACCCGCTCTGAGGTGGAAATCTCAGTACCTCTGCCAAGCACTGCTTTTGGGCAGTAGTCCAAGGCTGAACAAACAGGTTCCAGCCCTTGGGATGAAGCAGTTTGCATCTCATCCCTGTTCTGAAGGCTGAGGTTGCATCAGGAGTGAGGAGAAAGTCACCTCCTGGTCTAATCTTTAGTGATCTGCGCTGATGTGTCACGCAGAGCACAGGGTGGATTGTTCTTTTACTGCTGTTGTTGAAACAAGCAATTTTCTATCCAGTGCAGTAGGACTCTTAACCCAAACACTTGAAAATCCTTTCAAAACCACTTCTCTGTTACTCTGCTTCCCTGCTAAAACCTAGCAGCAAAGTGATGCAGAGAGGGCTCCTCTTGCAAGTAATGCATTGTTTTTACAGGAAATATTTACTCGTGCTGGGAAGCCTAAACATAGACCAAGACTAACCTGTCAGAACTAACCAAGCACAGCTTTACCACTTTGCACTCACACACAGGCTACAGGGCGTTTCCATGGGTTCCATTCAAGATCCTATCCAAGTATCAGGCCCACTTTACTGAGACCCATCCTCCCTGATTCCCTCCATTAGAAAACATAACTTATTCCACAGAGTTAATCTTAAAACAGTTAATAATGGAGTGGTTGAAGAAATTACAGCAGAACAGATATTTTTAGAAATGGGAAACTGGAATCCTTTTGCCTCCAGCCATTAATTAGTCTATTTGGGCTACACTTTCAAGAGGACCTGGAGCAGAACTCACTGAACAGTGACCTATTAATCCCCACAACCTCAGTTAATGATGGTGCTCATCCAGGATAGGGAGGAAGCTCATTTTGCTGCTGGTTTTTGGCTAAGCTGCTACAACCAGTTGTTTGCCACTGATAAGGCAAAAAGGTCTTTCCTTGCCACCTCTTTCTCAATCCATTCCAACCCCAGATTATCTAGCTAATTTGTCATTAATCTGCTTTCCAGCAGTCCATTTTCTCATTTGCTCATTTGAACAACTCCCCCAGGCTTCATAAATACCAGAAGAATTACCCGAGCTAACTTTGCAGGAAAGCCTTGGGAGTTTCCCTTCATACACACAGAATAAGGCTGCCTGTCAGGAAACTGTTTCACATTAATACTCCTGAACCTCAGTGGGATCCCTGTAACCATCAGCAACAACAGCACAATAAGGAAAAGCACTTTATTCAGCAGGTGGGACCAGGCAACAGAGTCAGCAGAGCAGCACAGGGCAGGAACTACAGAAAACAAATGTTTCATGAACTTTGGAGACCTCCTGGATAGGATCAGGACCCATGAGACCTCATGGGCAAACAAAGCATCTCCTCTCCAGACACATTCATTCTGTGTGGGTTTTTTAAAAGCAAATAAGAAGCATGCTGGAAGAGCTGTGGTCAGAGTGTGGCCCTTGCACAAAGACAACGCACTCCCCAAGTGGTTTAGCCAGGGTAGAAGTGGTTCTGGGTAGTTTAGCACAGAAAACCATCTTCCACTTAAAAAAAAATCCTGTTGCTTCTGCTGATTCAGCCACCCCCTGTAATTAGGAGGGAATGCTACAGGTCTTGCCTAGAATTATGAGGAGGAAAGAAAACCCAAGTTAACTGGAAGCAGGGACATTAACCTTTGACTGCAGACCCAGTGCTGAGGCACCACACACCACACCAGGGTCTGCCTGGTCCATCCAAAATCAGATGTACGTCCCTCTCCAGACCGCAGGGAAGGACAACGCACAGCGAGCAGAACGCTGACTTTGTGTCTGCACTTTGACCGGGGGCTATTTTGATCAAGCACCAGTCATATGCAGCACTTCATCCTCCTTTCTGAGGCATCATGTGGTGGGGTAAGTGCTCGAATCAACTCACTGGTTCACTGTATTATTTACGCCTCTAATCTATTTTAGTCCGCAACCCTGACATTCAAAGATTATTCTTTTCCTGACCCAGAGAGAGAGGTCTCTGCATTTCTTACCTCCTGCTAAGAGATGTAGAGGGAGGGGACCATCCCCTGGGAAAAAAAAAAACAAACAAAACAAACCTCAAAAAAACCCTTATCCCTTCTAAGTAGGGTGCTTACTGAAGTCTGATTAAGCCAGTCCCTCCTAGAACTGCAGCAATGTTATATCTGGAATGGAATTAGGACCAGTTTATTTCCTGCTAACTGACTCCCTTAGCAGTTAAAAAAAAAAAAAAAATGGAACTATAAACCTCAGGAAACTCCAGGCTTCCTACCAGCTGATGAATTAGATCAGCAGCACTTCATTACTGTTGACCTCTCTGGGTATCTCTGCTCTCTGGATGGTGCTGTATACAACAAAGTTGAAGCACTTAGCCAAGTCCTCGTGTGCTTTCTGGAGATGGGGCATGTAGTGAACAGGACAAGAAGGAATGGCTTCCAGCTAAAAGACAGCAGGTTTAAATTAGATATTAGGAAGAAATTCTCTGCTGTGAGGGTGGTGGTGAGGCCCTGGCATAGGTTGCCAAGAAAATCTGTGGCTGCCCCACCCCTGGAAGTGTCCAAGGCCAGGTTGGATGGGGCTTGGAGCGACCTGGTCTAGTGGAAGGTGTCCCTGCCCACACAGGGGGATTGAAATGAGGTGATCTTTGAGGTCCCTTCCAGCCCCAGCTGTGATTCTACGATTCCATAATCAATGCTGCTGCCTGCCCATGGCTTTCAACATAGGTGACAAATATATATTTTGGGGTTGGATGTTTGGTTGATTTTGCGTCTTTTTCTTCTCCATTTAATGTAATTTAATCTGAATTCTTCTTTGCTGTTGCTGGCAGAAGTCTTGTCTTTGCTGGAGTACTCTAACTGGTTATAACAGAATTAATTTTAAATCAGTAAAACTCTCTGGGGTTAAGCCGTGGATGGCCTGAAGCAATTGTCCAGCTCACAGAACAAAGGGTCTTGTATCCTATGATCATATGCTTGAACCTCTCTCCTCAATCTCAATCATTTAGACCAGTTTTGCTATTACTGGAAAACTAAGCTTAAAGTGGTATTTGAGGAAGAAATCAAAACTGAACAAGTGGCAAAATAACAAAGCAATAAGATACAAAATAAGCAGGCAGCTTCTCTCTAAAAATCTAGATATACAACAGCTTTTCCAGCCTGGATTCTGTTTGTTCAAGGGCAGGCCAAAACACAAAGCACACACTTACAGAGCAGACCTTTCTGCAACTAAAGCTTTGGGTTGCTCTCAGCTGGCCCATTGGAGCAAAAGTAATTTATCAGGTTTCCCTAGAAGGCACATGGCCTACCAGCACAGTTGGCCACATCTGAAAAACTGTGTTTCCTGTGAGCTGATCCCAAGAATTGCATTGCAATGGAATGAACCGAGCTGCACCAGGAGAGAGAAACAGGGCAGAACACTGAGGTAAAAAGGCAAAATCCAAAACACAGATCAAAGAGTGAATTTAGCCACACACAGTCTGTTGCAAGACACTGGGTTTCTTGGTAATGCGAACTACCCAACTATTTGATTGAGAGTAACATGGATTTTGGTTTGTTGTGGAAATGGTTTCGTGTTGGGAGCACGCAGAGCCCATGGGTATAGGAAAGAAAGCAAACCCAGAACCAAGCTTGCAAAAAAGAATAAATAAATAAATACTATAGCAAATTAGACCTCACCACATGCAGACAAATAGCAAAGTCTTGGCTGGCCTTCATAGGCTCCAGCAGCCACAGAGAGAAAGGAAATTCACTTTGGGTCATACCACATTCTGAACCAGAGGACCATCAGATGAATTCAGAGCTCAACACTTCCAAAAGGAACGAAGAGGAATCTCTGAGCGTTGCCTTAAGAACTGAGCTGAAAACTGGAGAAATATATCTATTTCTGCTCAAACAAAAAAGGAAAATAATATAAACAGAAAAATCTGTAAAAATGTGATGTATATGAAAAATAAAATGTATAAAATATTAATCCAATGTCTGTGACGAGTATCTGGCCACTCATTGGTTTATTCCATCTCTACAACCCATATATAAAAGGATAATTTACTTCCAGCAACCCAGAACAATTTCACAGTGAAAGTCTAATCAAGGATTGGATTTCAGCAAAATCTCTTTAATAGGAATCCATGACTCTTCAGGAAAAAAATTGCAATGTTTTTGACTAAGTGTGAACAAAGCTCTTATTCTGATGGAGGAAAGCTTTACATTTATTGAGGGTAAATCCCTTATCTCTTCTGCAACAGAATCTCCACTGATCTGTGTTGTCAGCTACAAGTGTGACGCTGTACAAATATACCTGTTGGTATTCTTGTCATGTCTGCAGCTGGGATAACTATTTACAAACAAGTGCTCTGTCAGATAAAGACACATACTCAGAAGCCAATAGCTTCATTTTCCACTTCCCCAGCAGGTTCTACCAAAGATATACAAGACATCTCAGAGGGTGTTTATTTTAACATATCTTTAACGCTGCATTAACTCTGATCAGCTGTATAATGACGACTTTGGCACAGCAGAGTTAATCCATCTTTCCCAAGGTGACTTTAACCTGGACCTGTTTTTGCTGATAATGGTATAGGGAAGGCCTTTAAAGGTTATCAGTTTGCCGTCTCTGGCTACAAATATTCAGCCTTATACCAGGTCTCCTTGACACAAGATCTTGCTTTGTACTCAGGAGAAACTGTGGCAAAGAAAATAAACTCTCCAAGATGACACAGAACTAGGAGTAAAAACTTAGCACAGAATGAAAAACCTTGGTTATAGACTTCCTAATTCTAGCTCATATAACCTCTACCATTTCCGCTGTTTGCCTGTGACAACTTCGTACAGCTGCAAAGCAGATATATTGATTAAAAAAAAATATCTCATCAATACTTTATTGGGCTCTCCCAAACCACCTCACTTTATGAGCACATTTATTTGCATTGCCTTCGCCAGCTGCTGCACACATTAAGTAGAATACAGTTAAATGTCAATTTCTTCAGAAAGTATCAGCCTTGATCATCTCGGTTTATAGACCATACTTTGGAATACTACCATCGTGAGCGCTGCCCTTCCTACATGGGATTAGCTCAGAGTAGGAGAAGCAGAGCATTCAGCCATGCACAAAGGAGCTGCATGAAGACAGAACAAGGAAGAATCTGCCAACTCCACTTGTTTAACTGCTTCTGTCACCTGAGCCACGGCTTCGCCTCCTCCCTCCGCCGAGGGCCAGCTGTTCCCGTCCCTTTCCGGCTGCCCCTGCCCAGCAGTCGGGCACTGAGCTGTGACACTTCGCCACCTGGGCCTGGATCTCCGGCTGGGCTTTGTGTGTCTCCATGGTCAAGCACCCCATGGCTCCCTGGGCACCCATCCCAGTGACCCACCGCCACCACTGCCAACAACCCCGCGTATTCCCAAATGTTCCAAAGGAGTCCCACGCGCTTCGCTCCGTGCTCACTCCAGCCCCCGGCGCCCACCGTGGCCCCACGCAGCGAGTGTACCCCAGGCTGGAAAATCCCACTTGGAACCCAGCTCCTTCCCTGATTTCCTCCTGCAGGAGCGGAGGAGGGCGCGGGTTTGCCAGGCCGGCAGCCCCGCACGGCTCCCCAGGGGCTGCTGGGCCAGCCACACACGCCGTGCTTGAGGCCGGGCTTTGAACGCATCATTAGCCGGCACGTTACGCTATTATTATATAATATATGATTATATATAAGATACGCATAATATATATAAATAATAAAATAATA